>CM055067.1:20739224-20758412 GCA_029204045.2 Tillandsia leiboldiana | reverse complement strand
ATAGCCGCTAGTTTAAAATATTTTAAGGGTCTACTTTTGGTTCGTTATTTCCGCTTTCGTTTCGGGGGATTGGGGGATATCGAATAATTCCTTGTTTCCATGACAGACCCTCGGGGCCGCGGGTATTTTTAGTTAATAGGGCTCGCGAAACGAGAGTGGCGGCGAAATCGGTTCTGAATTCCGACGCCGGAATCTCCCGGATATCCGGAAGGTAGCTAACGGCTCAATGGTTAACGCAGTTATTTAGACGACCGGACTCTAGTTCGCACCTGATTTGGACCCGTTTTAACTTGAACTGGGTTCTTTCCCTTTTACCAACTTAACCGTTCCGCGTTATTTTTTCCCTCCGTCGTATAACTCCCCTTAACAAACCGTACTCCCTAATACCCACCCCCTCTAACTACCCCTAACTACCCGTAACTCCAATAACTACCCACCCCCTCTACTACTACTACCTTAACTACCCGAACTCCCATATACTACCCCCTCTAACTACCCTTAACTACCCGTAACTCCCATAACTACCCACTCCTACCCACTACCGTAACTCCCATAACCACCCCCGTCCCTCTAACTTCCCATTCCCCCAAACCACCCACTCCCTCTAGCTACCCATTCCTCCATACCCACCCGTAACAACCCTTAACTACCCACTCCCTTAACCACCCACCCTCCCCCTTAACTACCCGTATTCCCCACATTCCCCTACGTACGAAACCCCTTCCCCAACCCTTCTATTTTCCCAAACCAAATCCTGCCGCTTCCTCACCGACTGCACGGAGGACCCAAGAGGCGAGACCAAGGAAGGAGAAGGGGCGATCCTCACATTCCTTGTAGCCGAACGCGCAGGCCCGGATCGCCTCTTCCTCCGACAACCGAGGTGAGCACTCTAGGGTTTTGCCTTCTCGCCCCCTCTTGGTTGGAGCGACGAGAGGGGGGGGGGGAAAAGAAAAAGAGGGAGCCTGGGTCATCGCGGGAATCGGCGCGCACGGCGCAACGCATGCGCACGCCGCATGCGGGCCCGCCGCTTGCGGCGGCGCCGCATGCGGCTGCCGGATGCTGGCGGGCCGCGTCGCTTGCGGCGGCCGCCTGCATGCGGGCTGCCGCATGCGGGCTGCCGCTTGCGGGCGGCACCGCATGCGGCTGCCGCATGCGCGCCGCCGACTTGCGGGCGGCGCCCGCATGCGGTCTGCCGCATGCGGGCGCCGCCGCTTGCGGGCTGCCGCATGCGGGCGCCCCCGCATGCGGGCACGGCCGCTTGCGGGCGTGCCGATGCGGGCGCCCCCGCATGCGGGCGCGCCGCTTGCGGGCTGCCGCATGCGGGCGCCCCGCATGCGGGCGCGCCGCTTGCGGGCGCCTCCGCATGCGGCACGGCCGCTGCGGGCTGCCGCATGTGGGCGCCGCCGCTTGTTGCGCCGCCGCATGCGGGCGCCGCCGCATGCGGGCGCTGCCGCTTGCGGGCACCGCCGCATGCGGGCGCCGCCGCTTGCGGGCACCTCCGCATGCGGACGGCCGCACGCTGTTAGTACACCGTCCACCCGTGCGGGGCCAGGCGCGTACCTGTGCGTATTATACGCAAGGTGAGAGGGCGCCGGGCGCTCTAATCATTAGTCTGACAAAGCCTTAAGTTGCTGACTCCTATATGACAGATTCGTGTAGGTCCGGGCGGGCACCCGAGACGCGAGAGAACCTTACATCAGTCAGGAGCGCGACACAAGGTGGGTTTACGGTCGAGGCTGAGTATTGTGTTGGTAATCCAAAAAGGGACTTTTATTATTATCGGTACTAACACTGATGGTTTCTATGATGTACTACCTTACCCCCGTGACATGGTGACATGGTTACTTGGTTACTTGGTTACTTGGTTACTTGGTTACTTGGTTACTTATGCTCGAGTTGCGACACGCGCACCCGCGGTTTGGCCACGCCCCGCAAAGGGTGCTCTTTTCCGGAAAGGCGGTCTTTGACCCGTGTTACCCCACGAGGTGACGTAGTGGGGGCCCCTGACCGCAGGGGGGTCTGATAGCAGCGAGGGTGCGAGCAGTGGGACTACCGGGATTGGATCCCGATGTAGTCAGGTGTGGGACTGCCGGGATTGGATCCCGATGTATCAGGTGTGTACCCCACGAGGTGACGTAGTGGGAGGCCCCTTATTAGTTGTGGGGCTTGAGACCGCCCGGGATTGGATCCCGATGTGGTCAGGTGTGTACCCCACGAGGTGACGTAGTGCGAGGCCCTTATTAGTTGTGGGGCTTGAGACCGCCGGGATTGGATCCCGATGCGGTCAGGTGTTACAGGTATTACCGGGGTTACAGGTGTTACAGGTGGTACAGGTGGTTGCGAGGTTACCGTTACGAGTAGAGCGGTTGTTCCGGCTAGACTTACTTTTGTGGCTGGTATTACTTTACTGCTTAGTACTATTTTGATGATAGTGTCGCTGACTACCACTCTGTGACAGGTACCTCCAGGGGGTAGAGGTAGGCGACGGTGAGGCCGAGTTGGTAGCAGTCGGTCTGAGGGAGCCCTAGTATGCTGTTTTATTTACCTTCTCTGCATTTCATTCAGTATTGTAGGTTACTGTGTGGTTCTCGATACCCTTGTGGGGTCGTGTGGATGTTGGTACTTTCTTTCTGCTTATGCACTACTGTTTCCTTTATCGTTCCCGTTGGGCCGTTTTCAAAGCAACATGACTAGAAAAGAAAAGAACTTCGAAACTATCTTTCAAAAGCTGGGGTCGTGTGGACCTGTTTCCAAACCCGGTGGATTTATGGCATCTTTTCAAACTGTCTTCAAAACCCTGGGTCGTGTGGACCTGCTTTCAAATCTGTGAGTTTATCCTTTTAACTTGATTGGCCACGGGTATTGTTAGTCTTCATGCACCGTACTACTTCGAACTGTTGTGATTAAATGGGAAAATGATTGTTTTTGTTCGACTATTGTAATAGCCGCGACGCCGTGCATATACAGAGGAGACTCCGCCCGATTTTCGAGTAAATCTGTATATGTGGCGGGTCTGGGCACGCGCCGGGGAAGGAAGATTTAAACAAAAAAAAAAAATTGTACGCACTTTTCGCGTACTCTGAGGTATCGTTTCCGCTAAAATATAACCCCCGGGGCGTGACAGATTAAGATGGTATCAGAGACTTTGCTTTAATCACAACAGTGACGGCCCAACATCCACCGAGATATCACACTTAACTACGAATAAATGAAATGTGCAGGGTTTAAGGTTTAAGACGTGAGAGACCGGGGAGGGGCTTTGTAGATAATGTTTCTTTCTCTCTCGATTTTACGATGGTTCATCTAGCAGAGATGAGTGCTAAGCTTTGGTTTGGTATGTCTGTACAGACAATGGTACGGACCAGAGCGTCGGCCGAGGAGGTAGGGACTGATGCGACGACCTCAGCAGCTGCAGAAAACCAGCTCCTGCGGCAACAATTGCCGCATGCGGGTGCCGCCGCTTACGCGTACTTTGGTAGCCACTTGCCCGATTAAGCTAGGGCGGCTAATTTGGTAGCCACGTGCCCGATTAAGCTAGGGCGGCTATTTTGCCCTTGGGATTTAATAGTGATTCCCTTGAAGGAGTACGACGTTATTTTGGGCATGGACTGGCTCTCAAGGTACCAAGCGCTTATTCGACTGCGATAAGCGGATGGTACAAACTACAAGAACCAAGTTTCCCTAAGAATGCGTACCTAGCGTGCAAGAGCACCTCCTTCCCGGCAGTCATCTCAGCGGCTCGAGCCAGGAGTCTGATAGAGGGTGGGTGTGTAGCCTATTTGGCATCGGTAGATCTGGTTACTCGACCCTCGACGACACCTTCAGACATCCCGGTGGTGAGGGACTTTCCCGATGTCTTTCCGACGGTAGCTGCCTGGGATACCCCCTGAAAGGGAGGTGGTGTTCCCTATTGAACTCTTGCCAGGTACTCAACCTATAACGAAGGCACCCTACCGAATGGCCTTCGCGGAGTTGAAGGAGTTAAAGGCGCAGCTGGAAGACCTCTTGGACAAAGGGTTTGTCAGGCCGAGTGTGTCACCCTGGGGCGCACCAGTGCTTTTCGTACGGAAGAAGGATGGGAGCCTGCGACTCTGTATCGATTACAGAGGAATAAACAAGGTCACGGTGAAAAATAAGTACCCCCTTGCCCAGAATCGACGACCTCTTCGACCAACTACGAGGAGCGACGGTCTTTTCAAAAATTGATCTACAGTCTGGCTACCACCAGCTCCGGGTTCGGAACGAGGACATTCCGAAGACCGCTTTCCGGACCCGGTATGGCCATTACGAGTTTACGGTCATGCCGTTCGGACTTACGAACGCCCCCGCAGTCTTTATGGACATGATGAACCGGGTCTTCAGACCATTCTTAGATCGGTTCGTGGTGGTCTTCATCGATGATATACTAATTTACTCATCCACCGACGAGGAGCACGAGGATCACTTACGAACGATTCTCCAAACCCTCAGGGAGCAGAAGCTGTTCGCTAAGCTCAAAAAGTGTGAGTTCTGGCTACGCGAAGTAGGATTCCTGGGGCATGTGATCTCGGCAAAGGGAATCGCCGTAGACCCCAAGAAGGTTGAATCGGTGATAGACTGGCAGCCGCCCACAACGGTGACGGAGATCCGCAGTTTCTTGGGGCTGGCGGGGTATTATAGACGCTTTGTCGAGGGTTTCTCGAAGATTGCGACCCCTCTAAACCGGCTGACCAAGAAAGGAGAAAAGTTTGTATGGACGGCCAAATGCCAGGAAAGTTTTGAAGAACTCAAAAGAAGGCTAACCGAGGCACCGATTCTTGTACTACCAACACCCGGTGAGGACTATGAGGTGTACTGCGACGCTTCAAGAATCGGCCTTGGGGGTGTGTTAATGCAGCAGGGGAAGGTAATAGCCTATGCATCTAGGCAACTAAAGGACTACGAAAGAAACTACCCAACACACGACCTAGAGCTGGCTGCAGTGGTCTTCGTCCTGAAGTTATGGAGACACTATCTCTTTGGTGTCCATTGTAACATCTTCTCAGATCACCAAAGTCTTAAATACCTGTTCACACAAAAGGAACTAAACCTGCTGGCAGAGACGGTGGCTTGAATTACTGAAGGATTACGACCTAACGATCCAATACCACCCCGGGAAAGCAAACGTGGTAGCAGACGCTCTGAGCAGGAAGGGGCGACTGGAGGGAGGATCGGTAGGTGCGATAACTGAGCAGAGCGACTTGATCGCAGAATTTTCTCGACTAGGGTTGGAAGTAGTGTCAGCGGGCACGGTTGCGCAACTTCTAACTCTGGTAGTCAAGCCAACACTGTTAGAAAAGATTCGAGAGGGACAGCAGGCGGACTCGCACTTACAGCTCGTAAGAGACAAGATCTCACCGGACCAGGAAGAGGACTTCTCATTAAAAAGCGATGATACCCTACGGTTCCGCGGGCGGATTTGCGTGCCGGATACCCCGGAATTAAAGAAGGAAATTCTGTCCGAGGCACACAGCGCCCCTTATACAGCGCATCCAGGAGGCACAAAGATGTACAGGGACCTCAAGCAGACCTTCTGGTGGCCCAAGATGAAGAGGGATGTAGCCCAATTTGTAGCTCATTGCCTGGTGTGTCAACAAATAAAGGCGGAACATCAACGACCGGCGGGGAAAATTACAACCCTTACCGGTACCGGAGTGGAAGTGGGATCATATCACCATGGACTTTGTCACCGGGTTCCCACGTTCACCACAAGGACACGACACAATATGGGTGGTGGTGGACCGGCTGACTAAGTCAGCACACTTCCTGCCGATTCACACAACCTGGACCAGAGAGCGGTTGGCTCAAGTCTATCTCAGTGAGATAGTGAGACTGCATGGGGTACCGGCATCGATCACATCAGACAGAGACACACGTTTTGTCTCGAAGTTTTGGCAGAGTCTGCAACAAGCCTTGGGGACAAAATTGCACTTCAGCACAGCCTTCCACCCTCAGACAGACGGGCAGTCGGAGCGAGTGATACAGACACTAGAAGACCTGCTCCGGGCCTGTGTACTCGATTGGGGAGTCGGTTGGGAGCGATACCTACCACTGGTAGATTTCGCTTACAACAATAGCCACCAGGCCAGCATACTGATGGCGCCCTACGAAGCTTTATACGGGAGACGCTGCCGATCCCCGATCTGTTGGGACGACTTGGGAGAACGAAAGCTCTTGGGACCCGACTTGGTGGAAGAAACAGAAGAGAAAGTGCGCCTCATCAGACAGCGCTTACTAACCGCCCAGAGTCGACAAAAAAGCTACGCGGATCGAAGACGCCGCGATTTAGAGTTCCAGGTGGGAGAACACGTGTTTTTGCGGGTCTCGCCGTCCAGGGGAATCAAGCGATTCGGGATAAAAGGCAAGCTAAGCCCGCGGTTCGTGGGACCATTCGAGATCCTGGAACGGATCGGCCCAGTGGCTTACCGCCTTACCCTACCACCGAACCTCAACCGGATTCATGACGTGTTCCACGTGTCGATGCTCAAGAAATACCTCCCCGACCCGTCGCATGTGCTGGACGTCTCGACACTCGAACTAAAGGAGGACCTAAGTTTCGAGGAAACCCCTGTGCGAATACTAGCAAGAGAAAGTAAGACGCTTCGAAACCGAGACATCCCCTATGTGAAGGTGCTCTGGAGCAACCACGAGGAGCGGGAAGCGACGTGGGAACTAGAATCGAAGATGAGAGAGGGCTATCCTTATCTCTTTACCGCAAATCAGGATTGAGTTTCGAGGACGAAACTCGTTTTAAGAGGTGAGTGGTGTAATAGCCGCTAGTTTAAAATATTTTAAGGGTCTACTTTTGGTTCGTTATTTCCGCTTTTCGTTTCGGGGGGATTGGGGGATGATCGAATAATTCCTTGTTTCCAGACAGACCCTCGGGGCCGCGGGTATTTTTAGTTAATAGGGCTCGCGAAACGGAGAGTGGCGGCGAAATCGGTTCTGAATTCCGACGCCGGAATCTCCCGGAATAAATTCCGGAAGGTAGCTAACGGCTCAGATGGTTAACGCAGGTTATTTAGACAGACCGGACTCTAGTTCGCACCTGATTTGGACCCGTTTTAACTTGAACTGGGTTCTTTCCCTTTTACCAACTTAACCGTTCCGTTATTTTTCCCCGTCGTATAACTCCCCTTAAACAAACCGTAACTCCCATAACTACCCACCCCCTCTAACTACCCCTAACTACCCGTAACTCCAATAACTACCCACCCCCTCTAACTACCCTTAACTACCCGTAACTCCCATAACTACCCCCTCTAACTACCCTTAACTACCCGTAACTCCCATAACTACCCACTCCTACCCACTACCCGTAACTCCCATAACCACCCACTCCCTCTAACTACCCATTCCCCCATAACCACCCACTCCCTCTAACTACCCATTCCCCCATAACCACCCGTAACTCCCTTTAACTACCCACTCCCCTTAAACCACCACACTCCCCCTTAACTACCCGTATTCCCCACAATTCCCCTACGTACGAAACCCCATTTCCCCAACCCTTCTATTTCCCAACCAAATCCTTCCGCTTCCTCACCGACTGCACGGAGGACCCAAGAGGCGAGACCAAGGAAGGAGAAGGAGGCGTCCTCACATTCCTTGTAGCCGAACGCGCAGGCCCGGATCGCCTCTTCCTCCGACAACCGAGGTGAGCACGCTAGGGTTTTGCCTTCTCGCCCCGTTCTTGGTTGGAGCGGACGAGAGGGGGGGGGGGGAAAGGAAAAAGAAGGGGGCATGGGCATCGCGGGAATCCGGCGCGCACGGCGGCACCGCATGCGGACTGCCGCATGCGGGCGCCGCCGCTTGCGGGCGGCACCGCATGCGGACTGCCGCATGCGGGCGCCGCCGCTTGCGGGCGGCGCCGCATGCGGGCTGCCGCATGCGGGCTGCCGCTTGCGGGCGGCACCGCATGCGGGCTGCCGCTTGCGGGCGGCACCGCATGCGGGCTGCCGCATGCGCGCCGCCACTTGCGGGCGGCGCCGCATGCGGGCTGCCGCATGCGGGCGCCGCCGCTTGCGGGCTGCCGCATGCGGGCGCCCCCGCATGCGGGCACGGCCGCTTGCGGGCTGCCGCATGCGGGCGCCCCCGCATGCGGGCGCGCCGCTTGCGGGCGCCTCCGCATGCGGGCACGGCCGCTTGCGGGCTGCCGCATGTGGGCGCCGCCGCTTGTGCGCCGCCGCATGCGGGCGCCGCCGCATGCGGGCGCTGCCGCTTGCGGGCACCGCCGCATGCGGGCGCCGTCGCTTGCGGGCACCTCCGCATGCGGACAGCCGCACGCTGTTAGTACACCGTCCAGCCGTGCGGGGCCAGGCGCGTACCTGTGCGTATTATACGCAAGGTGAGAGGGCGCCGGGCGCTCTAATCATTAGTCTGACAAAGCCTTAAGTTGCTGACTCCTATATGACAGATTCGTGTAGGTCCGGGCGGGCACCCGAGACGCGAGAGAACCTTACATCAGTCAGGAGCGCGACAACAAGGTGGGTTTACGGTCGAGGCTGAGTATTGTGTTGGTAATCCAAAAAGGGACTTTTTATTATTAATCGGTACTAACACTGATGGTTTCTATGATGTACTACCTTACCCCGTGACATGGTGACATGGTTACTTGGTTACTTGGTTACTTGGTTACTTGGTTACTTGGTTACTTATGCTCGAGTTGCGACACGCGCACCCGCGGTTTGGCCACCGCAAAGGGTGCTCTTTTCCGGAAAGGCGGTCTTTTACCCGTGTTACCCCACGAGGTGACGTAGTGGGGGGCCCCTGACCGCAGGGGGGTCTGATAGCAGCGAGGTGCGAGCAGTGGGACTACCGGGATTGGATCCCGATGTAGTCAGGTGTGGGACTGCCGGGATTGGATCCCGATGTAGTCAGGTGTGTACCCCACGAGGTGACGTAGTGGGAGGCCCCTTATTAGTTGTGGGGCTTGAGACCGCCGGGATTGGATCCCGATGTGGTCTGGTGTGTACCCCACGAGGTGACGTAGTGGGAGGCCCCTTATTAGTTGTGGGGCTTGAGACCGCCGGGATTGGATCCCGATGCGGTCAGGTGTTACAGGTATTACCGGGGTTACAGGTGTTACAGGTGGTGCAGGTGGTTGCGAGTTACCGTTACGAGTAGAGCGGTTGTTCCGGCTAGACTTACTTTTGTGGCTGGTATTACTTTACTGCTTAGTACTATTTTGATGATAGTGTCGCTGACTACCACTCTGTGACAGGTACCTCCAGGGGGTAGAGGTAGGCGACGGTGAGGCCGAGTTGGTAGCAGTCGGTCTGAGGGAGCCCTAGTATGCTGTTTTATTTACCTTCTCTGCATTTCATTCAGTATTGTAGGTTACTGTGTGGTTCTCGATACCCTTGTGGGGTCGTGTGGATGTTGAGTACTTTCTTTCTGCTTATGCACTACTGTTTCCTTTATCGTTCCCGTTTGGCCGTTTTCAAAGCAACATGACTAGAAAAGAAAAGAACTTCGAAAACTATCTTTCAAAAGCTGGGTCGTGTGGACCTGTTTTCCAAACCCGGTGGATTTATGGCATCTTTTCAAACTGTCTTCAAACCCTGGGTCGTGTGGACCTGCTTTCAAATCTGTGAGTTTATCCTTTTAACTTGATTGGCCACGGGTATTGTTTAGTCTTCATGCACCGTACTACTTCGAACTGTTGTGATTAAATGGGAAAATGATTGTTTTTGTTCGACTATTGTAATAGCCGCGACGCCGTGCATATACAGAGGAGACTCCGCCCGATTTTCGAGTAAATCTGTATATGTGGCGGGTCTGGGCACGCGCCGGGGAAGGAAGATTTAAACAAAAAAAAAAATTGTACGCACTTTTCGCGTACTCTGAGGTATCGTTTCCGCTAAAATATAACCCCCGGGGCGTGACAAAAAGTACAACCGTCTGAGGAAACATGGGTACATCAACAGTCCAGCTAACCCGCTCATCCTGCCTCGAGATCTATCTACTCAGCCGTCCTCTCTCCTCGACCCGCCGCTGAAAGCCCAGCAGCACCCGCAGAAGACACTGCAAAACAAGGGAGAAGAAAAAGAAGAAAGAAGAATGGGGGTGAGAACTACTAGTAAACCAGTAGCCTCCCCTAGTGGGTAAAAACCTCAAACTCTGACACACCTACTAGGTCTACCAGAGGCAAAAAGGAAAGAAGAGTGGTAAGAAATGAAACCGCTGAAAAAGGGAAATCTACCACTACTATGCCTCTAAAATACAGTCCTAGACTGGAATAACCGTATGCAACAATAACCAATCATCCCAGATGAACCCAATCTGTACCGCCCTCATCATCGGGCAAGTAAGCCGCGCCGATGTGATAGGAAAATTCCTGCTGCCGCCCTCATCATCGGGCAAATAAGCCGCGCCGATGTGATAGCAAAACTGTCCATAACTGTCTGGCCCCGGCCTCCAGAGGGGAACTCGAGGGGAGCGACCCACACGAGTAAAGCATCACCGGGCAATAACCGCGCCGGTGTGATAAGTAACAAAAGCAGGACTGGATCACAACTATAAAGCCCCAGTGGAACACAACCCTCCACTAAAAGAAAACTGATTCCCAATCAGATGCAAAAATAACCATCCGGTCAATCGCCCGATATCCGCGATTGCCGCAATACCCCAAAATCCACGACCAGGTCTAAGAACCGACCTCCGGTCAACCGCCCAATATCCGCGGTCGCCGGAATAACCCACAATCACAATCATGTCCCACATCCGACATCTGGACAACCGACTACTATCCGCGGTTGCCACAAAACCCTCTAGTCCATAATCATGCCCTATCACCGATGTCCTATAATCGACATCCGGTCAACCGCCCAATATCCGCGGTCGCCGCCAAAACCCATAATCCATAATCCATAATCCAGGCCCCGGCTACACTATCCCAAACCCCTGCTCAATCCCGAGCAACAAATACCACCTGACTAACGAAAGGAGAAAAGAAACAAACAAGGTTTCTCCTAAGTCAAGTTCCAGCATGAAAGTATAGCGATAAAAGATGGCCTATCTAGATGTCCATACAAGCATGCAAGTGTTCTCAAGGAAATAAAGGAAAAGGTGACCAATAGTGGTTCCACATGTGTAACAATTAATAGCTCCGCATAGATATAACCATCATGCTAAAACATTATCCCACCACACATGTCTATAATCCATGTTCCATAATAAAGCATTACTATCCACCTATGCATGTTATAAAATCCTCAAGTAATACCACTAACAGGATAAATCATATAGTGCCAATTAAATGTTCCATTCCACATGCAAGGTTAAGTGCTAACATAGCAATCCATACAATCATGTATAAGTCCCAACCACTATCAGAGTCCCACAAGCATGCAAGTCCCAATTACAATTATCAACCATGGATGTCCAAGAAGGATCTCTCTAATACTCCTAGTGGGTAAGTCAGAAATGAGGGATAAAGCAACCACCCACCTGGAGCGCTAATTCCCTGTCCAAAGGTGAAATCCACGCTCGGTCCAAACAGTCACCACAACACTGCACAACATACCCCAAAAGAACATACATAATTTAGACATACAATGCTCCACAAAATCTGTCCAACACACCTCAGTCCAGAGTTGCCCTATTTTCACCTGCGAGATGGAGACCAAAAATTCCCAAAAAATTGCCGCTGCGAACCTCGCGTCGAGACGATCGAAATGAGTACTCGCACGCCCAAATCCGATACCTGTAGGCCGAGTTACAAAATCAACAAGATATCCATCCCGAAATTCCCAAGAACAAAATCTGAATCATTAGGTTCAGTCAACAGGAACTTTTCACCTTCAGGGAAACTTCAGAAAATTCCAAGAAAATTTGGAGATATTCCCCGCGATGTGTAGATGCAAAACGCCTTTTGAATCACCCCAATCCGATAATTGTGCGCGAAGATATCATCAAAATACTACAGCGCTGTCCAAAACTCCGCCCCAGAAAATGAGGTCACAAGATGATCCGAAAAACCCATGTAAAGCTCTGAATGGGAAAAACCAGTAAACATGGGAAACATAGCCCTACCTGTCGTGAAGAAGATTGCGCAAGAATCGCTGGAAAATACTGCCGGGGTAGCTCGGGAGAGTCCACGCACCAAAATGCGACGAAGAAGATCACAAACAAACAAGCGTCGTGCCGCGCCGTAAAATCGGAAACCTTGAAATGCGTGCCGCCGAAAAATCAGGGGATCTTCAGGTGGTACCAGCACTGGTAGGGGAGCAAACTCTCTTCTTCACCCTCAGTGTGAAAGTGGGCAGAGGAGGAAGAAAAGCCCACCTCAAACTCCCTCGGATGCTAAATAGAAGAAAAGGAACCAAAACTCAAAAGAAACAAATTGGAAAATACCATCTGTGTCCCCCGAACAGGCAACACGGGAAGAAAGCCTCTCCGGGATCGCCGCGTGTCCCACTCGCGGTCAACCGTGATTCGGCGCCCGCCAATCAGCGGGCGCCACGTGGCGCGCACAGTGCCCACGTGCGGCGACAGCGCCACCTGGCGCCCTGTCGCGCACGCGGCCCGAGGCGCACCCCCGCGCCTCCGTGAACCGGGCTCGGTGAGCCAACCAAACACAAGTCGCCACGCAACCCCTACACCCGGTCCTTGCGCCACCCCTGCCTGCTCAGTGGACCAAGTCCATGCACCGGCCAACTGCCTGCTGCCACGCGTCCCACGGTAGACCAATGAGAAATAGCCACGTGGTGCACTCCTCCGCTGCACCGCGCGCCTGCCCGCGCGCCTCCGCGCTGCCCGCGCTGCCCGCGCCTGCGCGCTGCCCGCGCTCCTGCCCGCGACGCTGCGCCGCCGCTGCCCGCCGTACTCCGCCGCTGCCCACCGCCGCCGCCGCTGCCATCCGGCTGCCGGAATCACTGTTCCGGCATGAACAGTAACCAGTCGAGCAAAATATCAAGTAGATAGTCCATTTTGACCGCTTTCACGCGCTGAATCCGAATTTGATGCCCGATTTGCCAAATTCTAACTCTAAAAATTGCCGAAGGCATCCGGAAAGGTGTTCCTTGGTCCAAACTTCGCGCTGAGTCCATTATTAATATCCGCTTCGCGCGAAACCACTTCTAAAGATTCGACGGAGTCCACTGATCACCCACGTGATCCATTAAGCCCGAAGTCCGCCACTTGTGTCCAATTGGTGCACAAACACCTCCAACACACAGTACAGGCTCCCCAGATGTCACCAATGACTCTACCACAACTCTGCAGAGTTCCAGGTCATCACAAGCAAACTCTACCAACTCGTGGCACAAAACACACTAGCTGGAGATACTCCACAGCCGGGATCAACCCACAACTCAGGGCTAATAAAACTGGTCGGACAACACACAACGACCCGGGACCACCGTCAACCCTAACGGTTCCCAGCGACACTAGCACAGTCTAAACTCAGCTATCGGTCTCCACTCAGCCCCCAGGCACGAGTGCAACAATATCCCACAGAAACCTGACCCCTTGGCCCACTACCCGGGCGAGGCAACACTATGTCCAGGAAAGATGCAAAGTGTGGGATGTCTAATGCATAAAGGAACCTAGCCCAAGTGAAGGCTCTCTACTGACTCGTCTGTGTCAAAAAGCGGCACATGCAGGGTATGATCTACGATCGAACAGATCGTAAACTCAATGCTCACAAGGAACAACCCAGTCTGAGAAGACTCCACGACTCAAACAGGAAAAGCCCAAATCCTCACATGATCTGTCGGAGAACCCTCAACGACTCAAACTGATAATGCACAACCCAAGGCTAAATCGGGAAACCTCCACGACTCGATCTGCCAGAACCCCAGAACTCACATAACAAAGTGGGAGAACCACTTCCACTATCAAATCAGAGATACATAACTCATGATCTAGAAATAATCTCCTCAACCTACAAGGGATGAGCCCTGGGGTCGAAACGGCGACCCGGGCTCGCCAACAGATCCGCCGTCGACACGGGAAGCCCCGCACCGACGAAGCGTCTAACCTGCAAAAGATAGAACTACAGCTACACAGATATCAGAGCGGAAAATAAAAGTTGTAATATAAAATCAAACTACTATAAAGCTGAAAATAAATACAAAGTCCATCTCCCAAATACCTGAATAATACAAGGTCAGATGCAAATAAAAAAAATCCACCTATATAGCATCTATGAATCCAGAAGGGAGATAACTAAAACTGGAAATAACAATAAACTGTGAATCCCACAGTCCGGGATGGTACATCTACCTCACTCTAAAAGAACTATGCTGGTAGGGAACTATCTCACGACTCCCTATCCTCGGTCTGTCGCGCCAGCTCGGGCAAGAATGGAAAGAAAAGCCTCAGCAACCTGTCACCGACAGAGGGTGTGAGAACTACATCCTACAGTAGTTCTCAGTGGGTACCGTCTCCAAGACCCACGGTCTGCCCACTAAGTCTACTAGAGGCAAGATAACAGAAAAAGACTGAGATAATGAAAACTAAGCTGAAAAAGTATCTACAGCTATCATGCCTCTATCTACTATGCTCAAAAGAAAAAAACACATATGATCGTATGCCTCCACTCGCTACTGCTAATATGTCTCAAATATCATGCTCAAGGTAAAACTCATCTATGAACATGCTATGAAACTCACTCTCACATATCACCCAATCTCAATGACTGTCCCTCTTTGGACCAGTCAAGCCTGCGCTCATCTACTGCCACTCATGCCCAAACAGGGCTTGGTCTTACGTAGGGTGTCCCTCAAGGACTATCTCAGTAACCACATCGCAGCCTCGTCAGGCTCGGTATCATCATCGCATCCGGAGCGTAGCTCGCGGGGAGCGACCCCGCGAACTCAAGTATCTCACAACTGGCATAAAACCTCAGTCACAGCAGGCTATAATCCACGATCAAACAGATCGGAAACTCAATGCTCAACTAGCATAACTCGGTCGAAGAAAGACTCCACGACTCAATCAGGAACTGCCCACACAATCTCAAAGCTATGTCGGAGAAACCTCGACGACTCAATCTCAGAAAGTTAACCCACTAAAAGAAAGTACAACATAGCTGGGACCGCCGTCAATCCAAACGACTCCCAAAAAGACACCCCACTCATAGGCGAGAAGAACCGACTGACGCAGCAAAGGTCCGAGAATCCCGTTAGGCCGGTGCCTAGAACCCCAATCAAACAAGAACAGACTCTAGGCTCAGCCTATCGAAGTTCTCGATCCTTTACCGTTCATGGATTCGGCCCCTCTCGGTTAAAGCGGGAAACCATCTCAACCTACCAAACTCACGGGCTGGAGATGCTCTACAGCCAGATCCGCGAAGGGTCCGAAAACCCCGGGAGACTAATACCTACGACCCCAATCAAACAAGAACAGGCTATAGGCATAGCCTCCCGTTGCTTTCGACCCCAGAAAGAAATCAGCCCTTAGAACCCAGACCACTCGAATCATCTCGAGTGGGTAAGTTTATAAGAAATAGTGACATTTATTACAGAAAACCATATGATCTAAAAGAAATCCATTTTTTTAATGATTTTTAGCCTTTTTATGAAAACAATTTAAAAACAAGTTTTATGTCCAAGCCTCGAAGAGCTAATGCCCTCGTCCTATCAAACAAGAACAGAATCAGGCGACCCTGCGAGGCTTGGAAGGAAACATTGGCTGACTAAAATCATGTGTGCGTCCAAAAAGGTTCTGGGTTCAAGGTCCTGCTGTCACTAGTAAACTAATGCCACTACCACTGTAGTGACAACCCACCAGAGAAATATCCAAAGATCCGGGCCACCGTTTTCCCAAAACGGTTCCTAAAACACTAACACTGGCCTAACACGGCTACCAGACCCCACTCAGCCCCCAGGCCCGAGTGCAACATACGTCCCACAATACCCTGACCACTCGGCCCACTACCGGCGATGAACTCTATGTCCAGAAAGAAATGCAATGTGTGAGATGACTAAAGCATAAAAGAACCTAGCCCAGATTAAGGTTCTCTATTGGTCTGGTTAAACACATGCAACATATGACAGGGGTGCTAGTCAAGGTTCCAATAATACACTTATTCTAGCATGCTGAATCCAATCATAATAGAATTAGAAGGAAGTCCACAGACTTAGAGAAAATCCAACCCACCTCGTTAAGCCACCAATTGCTCGTAGACACTTGCAATTGGCCTCCACGCGATTCCTTGCCTCCACCGGAGTCCGCACGCAAAACGGAGCACCGCGCCGGAGTCCGCACGCAAAACGGAGCACGATGCCAGAGTCTGCACGCAAAATAGAGTTCTCACGCAAAACGGAGCACGCCGCGGGAGTCCGCACGCAAAACGGAGCACGTCGCCGGAGTCCGCACGCAAAACGGAGCACGGGCCGGAGTCCGCATGCAAAATGGAGCACGGTGCCGGAGTCCGCACGCAAAACGGAGTCCGCACGCAAAACGGAGCACGGTGCCGAAGTCTGCACGCAAAACGGAGCACGCCGCCAGAGTCCGCACGCAAAACGGTGCAGTAAAACACGGTCCCTAACACGCAAAAAGGCACAGGTGTAATAGCCGCGGGTTTTCGAACCGCTTTTAGGCAAAGGGGTCCGGGGGTTTGATTTTCTTTTGTCATTCTGGGCAGGCCGTCGGGGGCTCGCGGGCATTTTTTTTGAGAATAAAGCTCGCGAAGCGGAGGCCGGCGGCGCGATCGGATCGGATTTCCGACCCCGGAAGCTCCCGGAATAAATTTTCGAAGTTGCTGCGGTTCGGGTGTCCGGCACGTCCCTTTTGAGGTAAACCAGACCCGGATTTAACGATTTTTTTTTGATTCAAGCTAGTTAATTCTTTCGCACCGGCTCAGTCTAATTTTCTGTAAATTTTCGGGATCCGACATAAATTAATTTAATTTATTTCGTTCTATCTATCCGGGTTAATTTGGGGCTAGGTTAGCATTTGGAGTTGGACGCGGGTTGGGCTCGATAGTACCAAAACAGCTAATTAATTGGGGGTTTGAGAGGTGAGGGTTGGGAACCCCTTCTCAGTCTGCTACCCCTTTGGCACGCACGACCCGAGCGAAGACGGTCGAGGAGAGGGGAGAACGCCGCATCCCCACCACCACCACACCGGACCTACGAGAACGGACGATCCCCTCTTCCCAAACCTTCGTCGTCCTCATCAAGGTGAGACGGGAATTTAGTTTCTTTTTCCTCGTGTTGAGTTCTTGATCATCTTGACCGGAAGGGGTGAGGCACAGGCGGCGGATTTCCCGGAATCCGCCGCACGTGCGAAGAAACCCCCCCCCCATCCGGCGCCCTCATGCGACCCGCACGGGCCAGGCGGCGCCCAGCCCCCCCCGCGTGCGGGATGACCCGCACGGGGCCGGGCGCACGCCCAGCCGCGTGCGGGATGACCCGCACGGGGCCGGGGCGGCGCCCAGCCCCCGCGTGCGGGATGGCCCGCACGGGGCCGGGCGCACGCCCAGCCGCGTGCGGGGTGACCCGCACGGGGCTGGGCGACGCCCAGACCCGCGTGCGGGGTGACCCGCACGGGGCCGGGCGGCACGCCCAGCCCGCGTGCGGGGTAGGCCGCAGGGCTGGGCGGCGCCCAGCCCCGCGTGCGGGGTGACCCGCACGGGGCCGGACGCGCGCTCAACCCCACGTGTGGGGTTGCCCGTACGGAGCTGAGCACGCGCACGGCCCGCGTGCGGACGGGGAGCCGCGAACCCGACGAGCGGTTCGCCCGCCTCTCGTCTTCATCCGCGTCTGAGCGTCGCTTTTCTCCTCGCGGCAGGTGTGCGAAGGAGCCGAGCGGGAGTACCAGGACGCGAGGGAGCGGAGCGTTGACGCCTACTAGCGACAGGTGGGTTGAGTGTGATATTTGGCATCGAACCACATTGATTGTTTTAATTTAAATATTATATGTTACCGTTCACTTCAGTAATCATTATTCTAGATGCTACGGATTATTGCTACACATCGATAGTTACGTGGTCTCGTGTTTTGATGCTTCAGCTACCATCTTTCCTTCGACTATGCTAATAGTAGGGCAACATGAGTTTACACGCCTCTACCTTATTCTGATTCATGCATCATGGTTACTGCTTTACTATTTCATATACATTGCGATTACTGCATTACTATTGCTCATATATTGTGGTTACTGTGCTCGAGGCTGCAACACGTGCACCCGCGGTTTGGCCACCGTGAGGGGTGCACTTTTCCGGAAAAGAGGTCGTAGGACCCGTGTATACCCACGAGGGTGACGTAGTGGGGCCCCTTATTAGCTGTGGGGTTGAGGCGCCGAGGTGCGAGCGGAGCGACCCGCCGGTTTAGTTGTCCGGCGCGGTCGCGGTGCTGCAGGTACGGTATGGGCCGTCGGTAGTGGACCGACGCGGCAGAGTATTACAGGATGCAGATATACAGGTTACCATTTTTTCCCCCCCCCCAAAAGGGTGGTTGCTCCGGTTGTCGCCACGGTTTGTTTTTATTATTCCCCCCTGCACGGCATTTATTAGTCACTGACTTCCCACTTCGTGACAGGGCCCAGGCGAGGGGAGAGGTAGGTGGCGGTGAGGACGGGGCGGACACAGCGGGACCGTTGGAGACCCTGAACTTTATACTTTCCTTTTCTTTCAGCTTTTCATTTATATTGTGGGCATGTGTGAGGTTCCCGATACCCTTGTGGGGTCGACGTAGATGTCGGTATTTGATTATCGGTTTATGCACTACCTTTCCCTTTATTTCCTACTGGCCATTTGAAAAGCGAAACAAAAACAAAGAAAAGATTGCGAAAACCGTTTCAAAGTCTAAGTGTCGTGTGGGCACTGATTTCAAAACCTTGTGGATTTATGGATTGCGAAATGAGCTTTCAAAACGTGGGTGTCGTGTGGGCACCGTTTTCAAAACCCTGGGGTTTATGCTGATTTCGAAACTCGTTTTCAAAACTTAAGTGCCGGGTGGGCACTCTTTAAAAACCGTGGATTTATCCTTTCAAGTTGAAGTGGCCATGCGCTTAAATATTTAGAATACTGGTTGTATGTAATTGAATGTTGTGATTGAATGGTTATGATTGCTTGGGAGATGTATTCAACCACACGCCGTGCACGTACAGGGGAGACTCTGTCCGTTTGCAGAGAGATCCTGTATGTGCGGCGGGTCTGGGCACGCACCGGGGAAGAAAGAGACCTTTCAAAAAAAAAAAAAAATGCCGTTTCCGCTA
>CM055067.1:20715646-20739124 GCA_029204045.2 Tillandsia leiboldiana | reverse complement strand
CGTTTTCAAAGTCTACGTGTCGTGGGGCATGATTCAAACCTTGGGGATTTAGGATTGAGTAATTGAGCTTGCAAAACGTGGGTGTGTGTGGGCACCGTTTTCAAAACACTGGCGGTTGATGCTGATTTCGAAACTCGTTTCAAAATTAAGTGCCGGGTGGGCACTCTTTTTAAAAACCGTGGATTTATCCTTTCAAGTTGAAGGGCCCTGCGCTTAATCTTTAGAATACTGGTGGTAGTAATTGATGTGTGATTGAATGGCTTATGGTGCTTGGGAGATGTATTCAACCACACGCCGTGCAGTTAAGGGGGGACTATGTGCCGTTTGCAGAGAGATCCTGTATGTGCGGCGGGCGGGGCAGCACCGGGGAAGAAGAGACCTTCAAAAAAACCAAAAATGCGTGCGCTACAAACAAACCCCCGGGTCTTGACAGATTAAGATGGTATCCGCGACTTCATTAAAATCACAACAGCTAGTGCGACATCAGTGGGAAGGCCCACATAATACGAATAAATGCAATGGGGGGGCATAGGAATTTTAGCACGTGGTTGAACGGGGGCGGGAGTTTGAACTTTCCTCGCATAAAAGGGTACACTGGTTTAGTTACTGTCTAATTTGACCTTCTTGTGAGGACAGATATGGCCCGTACAGGTCACGGCGGGGGACCGAGGCGGATGCGACAATTCGACGGGCGGAGAACAACTCCTGCGGCAAAACAATTGCGGAATGGCGGGGCAATTGGCTACCCTCACCGATCACGTACGCCGATGACGCAGCAGCAGGCCGCACCTGTGACGCCGCCCCGGTCCCGCCGCGGGGCCGACAGCACCGGCCGCGGCACCGCCGACAGCAACCCACCAGCGGCGGGACTACGGGGCCGGCGCCAGGGACAACTAGCCGGGTTATTCTGGAGGAAACGGTGGTCACGCCTACCCCTATCGCGGCTGCCGCCGCCACGAGTGGAGGGGGGTTGTGATGACCGAACGGGATCGAGTGCGGGCCAACTTGAAGGACTTTAAGAAGCACGACCCGCCCACGTTCGAAGGGGACACGACAGATCCGTGGGTCGTGGAGAACTGGGTGGGGTCAATGGAGAAACTCTTTGAAGACTTACTTATGGAGGATCACGAGCGGGTTCCCCTAGCCGTCCATTGCTTGGAAGGGAATGCCCGCTTGTGGTGGAAGACGATACGCCCCGATCCTGCTAAGGGTACCGCTCTTCCGTCCTGGACAACTTTCAAGAAGGAGCTGTTCGAGGCCTTCTTCACCAGCAGCATCAAGAAAAAGTTGGAGATGACCTAAACCACATTCAACAAGGGGACCGGACGGTCATGGAATATCAACGGGAATTCGTCCGACTAGTAAATTGCGTCCCGTTCGTCGCACGGGACGAGGCTCACAAGGCACAACTCTTCGTCGATGGCCTGCGAAGCGACATCTTCGAGGTGGTGAACGCGGCTGGCCTGCATACCTTTCAGGGAGTGGTCGACAAGGCCACCACGGTGAGCGGGGTTTCGCTGTGACCCGTGCCAGAAGGGGAGAACGCGGCGCGGCTAAGGGGATCAGAAGCGACACCAGCAAGGCTGGGGGGGAGGGTTCTTCCAGCGGGAGCCGACCCCCCCCCAAAAGATGGAGACCGCCGACAGGACCCCGGGGCGCGCCAACAGGAGGGCCGAGGCCGTGGAATAGGCCTTGTGTCATATGCGGGGGAGGACCACCTGACGGGAGAGTGCCCCCAAAGAGACGACCATTGTTTCAGGTGCGGCAAACGGGGGCACTTCCGCCGCAAACTGCCCCTTAGGCGGGGGATCGGCGCCCATGGGAGCACCTACGCCCAGGCCACAGCACTCAGGGCGGGGAAAAGCTCCTATGGCGTCGGCTTCCAGACCCCCCGCACCACGGCGTGAGGAGGACCGGCAACCACAACCAGGCGGGAGGGTTTTCTCAATGACCCGCCAAGGGACTGATCCACCGGAGGACGCTCTTGCAGGTACTACTTCCGTTTTGAATTCCCGTGCTAGAACTCTTTTCGATACCGGAGCAACGCACTCGTTCATTTCTCGTGATTTCGTTTTCATGCATACCTCGAGGAGACACCCCTCCAAGCCTCCTTGACGGTGCAAACGGCGGGAGGGACTCTGGAGGCGACCAGTTTTTGTGGCCGCCTGCCCGATTATGTTGGGACGGTTGGTCTGCCCTTGGGACTTGGCGGTGATCCCTTTGAAGGAGTACGACGTGGTGTTGGGCATGGACTGGCTCACAAGGTACCAGGCACTCATTGATTGCGACAAGCGGACAACTGCGGCTGCAAGAACCGGGCTTCCCCGAACATGTGTACATAATGGGCAAGAGCATCTCCTTCCCGGCGGTTATTTCAGCGGCACGGGCCAGAAGACTGGTTGAGGGGGGGTGCGTGGCCTATCTAGCATCGGTGGATTTGGCTACTCGACCCTCGACGACACTTGCAGATATCCCAGTGGTGAGGGACTATCCTGACGTTTTCCCCGCGGAGGTTGCCGGGGATGCCTCCGGAGAGGGAGGTGGAGTTCCCTATTGAGCTGCTGCCAGGCACGCAGCCTATTACGAAGGCCCCTTACCGAATGGCCTTCGCGGAGCTGAAGGAGCTTAAGGCACAACTGGAAGATCTCTTGGACAAAGGGTTCATCCGACCGAGTGTGTCACCCTGGGCGCACCGGTACTCTTTGTACGGAAGAAAGATGGAAGCCTGCGGCTCTGCATTGACTACAGAGGGATAAACAAAGTCACGGTGAAGAATAAGTACCCCCTACCCAGAATCGACGACCTCTTCGATCAGTTACGGGGAGCGACTGTCTTCTCCAAAATTGACCTACAGTCGGGCTATCATCAACTCCGAGTTCGAAATGAAGATATCCCCAAGACCGCCTTCCGGACTCGATACGGCCACTACGAGTTCACGGTGATGCCTTTCGGGCTTACGAACGCCCCCGCTGTTTTCATGGACATGATGAACCGGATCTTCAGACCCTTCTTGGATCGGTTCGTGGTAGTCTTCATCGACGACATCCTGATTTACTCCACTACCGACGAGGAGCACGAGGACCATCTACGGACGATCCTGCAAACCCTCAGAGAGCAGAAGCTGTTCGCTAAACTCAAGAAGTGTGAATTCTGGCTGCGGGAAGTTGGCTTCCTAGGGCATGTGATCTCGGCACAGGGGATCGCTGTGGACCGCAAAAAGGTAGAAGCAGTGGTAGACTGGCGGCCGCCGACGTCGGTGACAGAAGTACGAAGTTTTCTAGGGCTGGCAGGATACTACCGGCGTTTCGTTGAGGGTTTCGCAAAGATCGCTACCCCTTTAAACCGATTGACCAGAAAAGGCGAGAAGTTCATATGGACGGCCAAGTGCCAGGAGAGTTTTGAGGAACTCAAGAAGAGATTAACTAAGGCACCAATACTGGTGCTGCCGACGCCCGGAGAGGATTATGAAGTGTACTGCGACGCGTCAAGGATCGGTCTTGGAGGTGTTCTGATGCAACAGGGGAAGGTGATCGCCTACGCGTCCAGGCAGCTGAAGGACTACGAAAGGAACTACCCGATACACGACTTGGAATTGGCCGCCGTGGTCTTCGTTTTGAAACTGTGGAGGCATTACCTCTTCGGAGTCCACTGCAACGTTTTCTCAGATCATCAAAGTCTTAAGTACATCTTTACCCAAAAAGAGTTAAACTTGCGGCAGAGACGGTGGCTCGAGTTGCTGAAGGATTACGACTTGACGATCCAATATCACCCCGGGAAGGCAAATGTGGTGGCAGACGCACTGAGCAGAAAAGGGCATCGGGACGGGGCGTCGGAGGAGCGCGCTGACAAAGCAGGACCACCTGATCGCGGAGTTCGCGCGAATGCAGTTGGAGGTGGTGCCTGCGGGCACAGTTCTGCAACTCCTAGCCTTGGTGGTCAAGCCGACGCTATTCGAGAAGATCCAGGAGGGACAGCAGACCGATCTGCACCTACAGCGCTTACGAGACAAGATTCCCCAGGGTCAAGAGATTGACTTTGCGGTGAAAGACGACGGCACCCTATGTTTCCGCGGGCGGGTCTGTGTGCCGGATTCACCAGAGTTGAAGAATGAAATCTTAGCGGAGGCACATCGAGCCCCTTATGCGGCACACCCGGGGGGCACGAAGATGTACAGGGATCTCAAACAGACGTTCTGGTGGCCTAAGTTAAAAGAAGACGTGACGCGATACGTAGCCCACTGCCTAGTATGTCAACAGATAAAGGCCGAACACCAGCGACCAGCAGGGAAGCTACAGCCCTTACCGGTACCAGAGTGGAAATGGGACCAGATCACCATGGATTTTGTCACTGGATTCCCACGTTCACAACAGGGCCACGACGCGATCTGGGTTGTAGTTGACCGGTTAACCAAGTCAGCACACTTCCTACCAATTCACACCACTTGGACCCGCGAACGGCTAGCTCAAGTCTACATCAGCGAGATCGTGAGACTACATGGGGTACCGGCATCGATCACCTCGGACAGAGACACGCGCTTTGTCTCGAAGTTTTGGCAAAGTCTCCAGCAGGCCATGGGGACCAGATTACATTTCAGCACCGCCTTCCACCCTCAGACGGACGGACAGTCAGAGCGCACGATACAAACCCTAGAAGACCTGCTTCGCGCCTGTGTGCTTGATTGGGGAATCGGTTGGTCACGCTACCTACCTCTCGTGGAATTTGCCTACAACAACAGCTACCAGGCCAGCATTCAGATGGCGCCCTACGAAGCACTGTATGGAAGGCGCTGCCGATCCCCGATCTGCTGGGACGACTTGGGAGAGCGGAAACTTTTGGGACCCGACTTAGTGGAAGAAACTGAAGAGAAAGTGCGCCTTATCAGACAGCGCTTGCTGACCGCCCAGAGTCGACAGAAGAGTTACGCAGACCAGAGGCGCCGGGACTTGGAGTTTCAAGTGGGGGAACATGTGTTTTTACGGGTCTCGCCATCCAGAGGAATCAGGCGTTTCGGGCTAAGGGGCAAGCTGAGCCCACGGTTTGTGGGGCCATTTGAGATTCTAGAGCGTATCGGCCCAGTAGCTTACCGCCTCGCCCTACCACCAAACCTCGACCGAGTCCACGATGTGTTCCACGTATCAATGCCTCGGAAATATCTCCCCGACCCATCACATGTCCTGGACACCTCTGCACTCGAACTTAAGGAGGACCTGAGCTTCGAAGAAACCCCAGTGAAGATCCTGGCAAGGGAAACAAAATCACTACGAAATCGGGCTATCCCCTACGTGAAAGTACATTGGAGCAACCATGAAGAGCGAGAAGCCACTTGGGAACTGGAATCCAAGATGAGGGAGTGCTACCCCGACCTTTTCACTCCTATCCGGGTTTGAGTTTCGAGGACGAAACTCGTTGTTAGAGGTGAGTGGTGTAATAGCCGCGGGTTTTCGAACCGCTTTTAGGCAAAGGGGTCCGGGGGTTTGATTTTCTTTTGTCATTCTGGGCAGGCCGTCGGGGGCTCGCGGGCATTTTTTTTGAGAATAAAGCTCGCGAAGCGGAGGCCGGCGGCGCGATCGGATCGGATTTCCGACCCCGGAAGCTCCCGGAATAAATTTTCGAAGTTGCTGCGGTTCGGGTGTCCGGCACGTCCCTTTTGAGGTAAACCAGACCCGGATTTAACAATTTTTTTTGATTCAAGCTAGTTAATTCTTTCGCACCGGCTCAGTCTAATTTTCTGTAAATTTTCGGGATCCGACATAAATTAATTTAATTTATTTCGTTCTATCTATCCGGGTTAATTTTGGGCTAGGTTAGCATTTGGAGTTGGACGCGGGTTGGGCTCGATCGTACCAAAACAGCTAATTAATTGGGGGTTTGAGAGGTGAGGGTTGGGAACCCCTTCTCAGTCTGCTACCCCTTTGGCACGCACGACCCGAGCGAAGACGGTCGAGGAGAGGGGAGAACGCCGCATCCCCACCACCACCACACCGGACCTACGAGAACGGACGATCCCCTCTTCCCAAACCTTCGTCGTCCTCATCAAGGTGAGACGGGAATTTAGTTTCTTTTTCCTCGTGTTGAGTTCTTGATCATCTTGACCGGAAGGGGTGAGGCACAGGCGGCGGATTTCCCGGAATCCGCCGCACGTGCGAAGAAACCCCCCCCCCATCCGGCGCCCTCATGCGACCCGCACGGGCCAGGCGGCGCCCAGCCCCCCCCGCGTGCGGGATGACCCGCACGGGGCCGGGCGCACGCCCAGCCGCGTGCGGGATGACCCGCACGGGGCCGGGCGGCGCCCAGCCCCCGCGTGGGGGATGGCCCGCACGGGGCCGGGCGCACGCCCAGCCGCGTGCGGGGTGACCCGCACGGGGCTGGGCGACGCCCAGACCCGCGTGCGGGGTGACCCGCACGGGGCCGGGCGGCACGCCCAGCCCGCGTGCGGGGTAGGCCGCAGGGCTGGGCGGCGCCCAGCCCCGCGTGCGGGGTGACCCGCACGGGGCCGGACGCGCGCTCAACCCCACGTGTGGGGTTGCCCGTACGGAGCTGAGCACGCGCACGGCCCGCGTGCGGACGGGGAGCCGCGAACCCGACGAGCGGTTCGCCCGCCTCTCGTCTTCATCCGCGTCTGAGCGTCGCTTTTCTCCTCGCGGCAGGTGTGCGAAGGAGCCGAGCGGGAGTACCAGGACGCGAGGGAGCGGAGCGTTGATGCCTACTAGCGACAGGTGGGTTGAGTGTGATATTTGGCATCGAACCACATTGATTGTTTTAATTTAAATATTATATGTTACCGTTCACTTCAGTAATCATTATTCTAGATGCTACGGATTATTGCTACACATCGATAGTTACGTGGTCTCGTGTTTTGATGCTTCAGCTACCGTCTTTCCTTCGACTATGCTAATAGTAGGGCAACATGAGTTTACACGCCTCTACCTTATTCTGATTCATGCATCATGGTTACTGCTTTACTATTTCATATACATTGCGATTACTGCATTACTATTGCTCATATATTGTGGTTACTGTGCTCGAGGCTGCAACACGTGCACCCGCGGTTTGGCCACCGTGAGGGGTGCACTTTTCCGGAAAAGAGGTCGTAGGACCCGTGTATACCCACGAGGTGACGTAGTGGGGCCCCTTATTAGCTGTGGGGTTGAGGCGCCGAGGTGCGAGCGGAGCGACCCGCCGGTTTAGTTGTCCGGCGCGGTCGCGGTGCTGCAGGTACGGTATGGGCCGTCGGTAGTGGACCGACGCGGCAGAGTATTACAGGATGCAGATATACAGGTTACCATTTTTCCCCCCCCCCAAAAGGGTGGTTGCTCCGGTTGTCGCCACGGTTTGTTTTTATTATTCCCCCTGCACGGCATTTATTAGTCACTGACTTCCCACTTCGTGACAGGGCCCAGGCGAGGGGAGAGGTAGGTGGCGGTGAGGACGGGGCGGACACAGCGGGACCGTTGGAGACCCTGAACTTTATACTTTCCTTTTCTTTTCAGCTTTTCATTTATATTGTGGGCATGTGTGAGGTTCCCGATACCCTTGTGGGGTCGACGTAGATGTCGGTATTTGATTATCGGTTTATGCACTACCTTTCCCTTTATTTCCTACTGGCCATTTGAAAAGCGAAACAAAAACAAAGAAAAGATTGCGAAAACCGTTTTCAAAGTCTAAGTGTCGTGTGGGCACTGATTTCAAAACCTTGTGGATTTATGGATTGCGAAATGAGCTTTCAAAACTTGGGTGTCGTGTGGGCACCGTTTTCAAAACCCTGGGGTTTATGCTGATTTCGAAACTCGTTTTCAAAACTTAAGTGCCGGGTGGGCACTCTTTAAAAACCGTGGATTTATCCTTTCAAGTTGAAGTGGCCATGCGCTTAAATATTTAGAATACTGGTTGTATGTAATTGAATGTTGTGATTGAATGGTTATGATTGCTTGGGAGATGTATTCAACCACACGCCGTGCACGTACAGGGGAGACTCTGTCCGTTTGCAGAGAGATCCTGTATGTGCGGCGGGTCTGGGCACGCACCGGGGAAGAAAGAGACCTTTCAAAAAAAAAAAAAATGCCGTTTCCGCTAAAACAAACCCCCGGGGCGTGACAACAGGGTCAAATCCAATGTCCAAAAGGACGCCTCAAAACTGTGCTAAAAATACCGCAAAAATCAACACGCGGGACCTACCTCGACAACGCCGCACCATCCAACGCACATGTGCGTTCATCCGGCTAAATGGAACGCCTTGCGCGCTCCACGAGGTCGCCGACGTGCCGCTCCACCCCACGAAACCTCTTCCCACTCCCTCCCCTTGGTGCTCGGTTGGAGAAGAGGAAGAGAAAGGAGAGGAAAAATGGTGCGGGGTGGAGAACGAAGAAAAGAAGAAGAAAGAGAGGAGGGGAGGGGTTCAATGGACCCTACACACGGGTCCCCCCAATGGGGAACCGCCATGTGGCGGTCCACCACACAGGGGACGCGCGCACCTGGCCTAGGCGCGGGCCCCCTGCGCCACGCGGCGCGCGTCCCAGCGCGCCACGCGGGCGCAACATCCCGCGCGCCACACGGGAGCGTTACACCGCGCCACACGGGCGGGGACACCCCGCGCGCCACACGGGCGCGCGCCCCCCGCGTCCGCGCGGGCGCAAATGGGGGCCCACCACGTGGCGGCCCCCGCGCAGACCCGCACAGGAAAGCGCGTTTCCCCAGCGCGCCAGCTGCGCGCCACGCACAGTACGCCACCCCTCGAACCGCGTGCCAACGCCTCGAGATCCGCGTCGTCTCGGGATTCGCGCACGTTCGCCCGTTTAAGCCCGGAAATAGCCAATTTTGACTGATTTCGCGCGCTGAGTCCGTTTTTGGCATCCATTCGACGCACAACGGACTCAATACACCAAAAATAGGTGTTTTCTCACCACCAAGCACACGGTCGAAACGTTTTCGTGCGCTGAGTCCGTTTTTGGCATCCATTCGACGCACAACGGACTCAATACACCAAAAATAGGTGTTTTCTCACCACCAAGCACACGGTCGAAACCTTTTCGCACGCTGAGTCAGTTTTTGGCATCCATTCGACGCACAACGGACTCAATACACCAAAAATAGGTGTTTTCTCAACACCAAGCACACGGTCGAGTCGCACGGGGATTCCGGGACACCATAGCTCAAATCCACCTGACACTAGGACTCATCCCAAAACTCAAAAAGGGATCACTCGGCCCCCAGGCACAAGGTCTGATGCACCCTGAACCAATGCCATACCTCTGGCAAACTTATGTTTTAAAAACCACCTTTAAAAATGCTGATTTTTCCTTAAAACGGCTTTCTCGATTTTTAAAACGATCAGGGTGCAAAAATGATGCCAACAGAATATGCATTCTAGTGTCCTATAGTATCAGGAGTCTACTAAAAATAATCCGGAGTTCCAATAAATTTTACAGAAAAATCCAGGCAACTATCAGATTTAATAACTATGAAATATACATGAAAAACATGATCAAATTGCATTCAGGAGCATTAAAGGGCATTCCATACATTTTGGAGAAATTCCAACCCACCTGGAACGCTTTCCGCAGGCAATCGCTGAAGTCAGTGAAGCGCCGAACAGCTCAAAATCCATAATCTGCCGAGACACCAAACTGCGCCGCGCGCGCACACTATCGCGAATCTCGAATAAAATTCCCGGAAGCTCGATTAAAATCCTTGAGTCCACACAAAATTTCTGGCGCGCAATGGCTCACACCACACACCCACGGCACACACCCACAATACACAGCTCCAACACAAATCACAACATCAACAGCTTACACTTAAAATACAAGCTCCAATTAAGCAAATTACATAAGTCCATCGTACACACTAACAGCTCCAATTACACACTCACCAACACTCTGCAGCCCCCACACAAAACCTGCACAACAAGAAGCAAGGAAAATGTCATGAAAAGAAAATCCATCAAGCTCGGCCATGCCGAAATCACGAGCTCCTTGGGCAAAACAAGCCCCGGCCGACGAAGACACCTCGCGCCGCGCGAGGAGCTTCCTGCGCACGCGCCGCTGCGCGCCGGCCAGTCGCTGCCAGCTTGGTCCCCGCGCTAGCCGCCTGCCGCGCGATGCCCACGCGCTGCTGCGCGCGGCCCTGGCGCGTGCCGCGCGGCACCAGGTGCCTGCCGCGCGGCGCCGCCTCAGCTGCGCGGCGCCCAGGTGCGCCAGCCTGCAGTGCGGCGCCCTGGCGCGCCCGCAGCGCAGTGCCTTGCTGCGCGCAGCCCCTTACAGCGCGCGGCGCCTAGGCGCGCCCGCGCAGCCACCCGCGCCGGCCGCTCGCCCTTACGCCCGCGCGGCCACCACCCCTCCTATAGCCACCCAACAAGGACAACCAGTCCACCAACAGCAACACCAAGCCCTCTCTCTCTAAACTGAGCTCTCTCTCTCTAAACCGAGCTCTCTCTCTCTAAAAAAATCTGCATAGCTACCTTGCTTGGAGGTCGACGCGCGCGCATGCACTCGCTCCACACGGCTTCTAGGAGGAAGTCCAACATCAACCACACTCAAAAAGAATCTATTTTTCTCTTCCCTCTTCTTCCTCCTTCCTCTTCTTTCTCTTTTTTCCTTTCCTCTGTTTTTTCTCCACTCCTCTGCTTGCTTGGAGAAGAAGAAGGCGAGGTGGCACTCTTAATTAAGGTGGGTTAATTAAGAGTGCCAGACAGCTGTAGCAGGTAATAAAAACCAATTAACCCCCAACACACAAAATATCAATCCATTCTAATCCACTATCATTTTCTCTTTAAATTCTTTTTCTTTCATTCCCTCTCTCAGGTTAATTAACCCATTTAATTAATAAATTAAATAATCCATTTTAAGCCAACTCCAACTCACTTTTTGCCTTCGGGGCCTCCGCACCAGTCCGAAACCTCCCGAACTCCACTGTAATCTAAACATACACATGTCCAAAGCTTCCCCCACTCAAAAAGCTCAACTGTAGAGTTGATGTGCTCAATCCAAAAACCGGCTCCCGTAATTGCCAGTTCCAACTCACTTTTCCCCTTCGGGCCCTCCGCGTCAGTCCGGAACCTCCCGAACTCCGCTGTAATATGAAAATACACATGTTCCAACCAATTCCCAAATTTTTCCTGCGCACAACGACGGAGTCGGTACACAAACAAAATCGGTCCTCTATCGGCGCACAAAGCCCGAAAAACTCCGATTCAAGCTGGGGCTTCCGCGTTGATCCGAACCAACCCGAACACATCTGAAGACACATATGGAACACGCCCGAGGTAATTTCCTCCGCACCACGCCATCTTGCGAGGTCGGTACGCTATCGAAAATCCCGGTACTCTACACATATCTTCTAAGCATTAAAATCCAAATGTCATAAGTTTGTTAGTCAACAACAACTTGTTAGTAATATTACATGCCCAAATAGTTAGTCGAATAGTTAGAGGCATGCATTTATTCACAGTACAAAACCAAAGTTGTTGTATACTTACCTCCAAGTTTTAGTGCCCCAAAGTTCTCACAAACCATTGTTACCATTGTTCATATCTCTCTCCCCATTTTTGTCACTAAACATAGCCAAAAATACAAAAATGAAAGGGAGTTAAAAAGTTCAAAAATAGTAAGAACTAAGACTAAAACCTGCAAAAACAAAAGAATAAAAAGAATCAATTGTTAGAACAACAAAAGGAAGATCATTCTGAATCTTCAGAACTGCTGCAGCAAAGTTTTTGAAATATCATTTTAAGTATCTTGTTCATAGACAGCTGCTCCTTCTTTAAAACTCCTATGTCTTCCTTCATCGTAACGAATTCGTTATATATTCGCTCTTGTTCTGAAGAAAGTCGTTGTTGTTCCCGGTAAATAGATGTAACAGAGGCATCATCCCCTGAAGTCGAAGCTGGTGCAGGTGGTGCTGAAGCTGTTGCTGCTGTTTTTGCTGCTGCTGTTGATGTTGAGGTTCTCTGTCCGCGAGGAGGTGTTGGAGGCTCATCCTGTCTTTGTGAGAGGGACTTCACAATAGTTGTATCGTTGATAGTTCCCAAGCTATGCATGTATGCCGACGATGAAATATCGACTTTAAATTTCTTCAAAATTCGCATAATGATTATTGGGAAGGGAAGTCGCTCTGAAGGATGGGCATGTTCCACATACCGCGCCAACCTCGACCAGATGAGATAGGGAATGTTGAAGTTAGATCCCATGGCTGCTGCCGGGTTTCCAAGAAGATAAAGGAACAACATCTTATCCCATCTCAGAACTTTTGTTTGCATGTTAGGTAGTATGTTGTAGCAAACAATGAAGTTCAGGTAGCGATACTCCGGTCGAAGTTCTTTTGAAAAGATTGAATTTCCAGTCGGCTGAGTATCAGGAAGACAGATCCCATTAACAACCACTCTCCAGGTTGTATTGGTAAAAACATGACCCTTTAGATAATGAGCTCCATCAACCCGGGCCTTCATCCCTAACACCTCTCCAATCAACTGAGGTGTGACCTTAATCTTAACATTTCTAACTGTTGTTAGAAATTCTCGTGGTCCATCCTCAAGATCAACCAACTTTGATGAATTCTGATAAAACATCCTGACAAGGTGAAGACAATATCCAAGATTGTCCGGGAAATTGCAAATGGGTGCAAGTCCCGTTTGATCAAAAAGAGTCCCGAATAATGCAGAGCGCTCCTTTAGAGCTTTAACATTCACATGTCGCTCACCAATGCATTCTCTTTTCTCAAAATCCTTAATCCTCTCAGAGCTTATAAAGTCTTGTGGAGGCGGCTCGCATGCAAGTGGCTCTTCAATGGAGATTCTTTGAGCACTACCTCTTTTTCTAGCAATGCTCTTTCTCTTCATTTTAGCAGGTGATGATTCCATTGGGGCTTTTCCTTTTTTCTGCGGCGGTCGGCGGTGTCTTCGCCTTTGAAATTGCTGCAGGGGCTTTCCCCTTTGAAGCAGTAGGAGCAGTGGCTTCTACCAAAAGTTCATCCCAATCAATAGAATCCGTCTCGGATCCTGAATCTGAACTGTCCTTTGTTCTCTTAGCTCTTTTGGATTTGTTCGTCGCTCGTGTGTGCACCATAGCAACAAGAAGCACTATAATCCATGCAAATACCATTGTTGCAAGTGCTTAAAAAATTGAGAAACCTGCGAGCAAAAACTCAAGAACACGAAAAAATTGTTTATTTTAAAAAATTCAAAAAATTGTACCTAAACAATCATTATCGTGTAGAGAGACTAGGAATCAAATTAGTTTTGCAAAAAGAATTTTAAAAATAGATCAATCCCATGATTTTCAAAAATTCTCATTAGATGCCCTAAAACCGAATTTTCAGAAATCGAAGCCTAAAAATCCGTTAATCAAGAGAATACCAAGCATATAAACAAAACTAATCTACTCAGAGTTCTTATTTCAAAAGAAATTTGACCAAAAACCATCTAGAATTGAATTTGAATCAAGATTTCCACTCACGTTTTGAGCAACAATGTAAAAATAGTGAAAAAATTGAATTTTGATCAAAGAAACTTACTTGAATCCGAAGAACTCGAGTTAGAAATGTTACGGAATTTGAGTTGGCGTAGTTTCGTGAAAGTCTCAAGTCTTGAAGATTGAAGGTGAAGAAAGTTGGATCATTTAACTCAATCTCAAGAAAGAAGAATTCAAAAGGATCAGGTATGTTTAACTAAAGAATTTGTGTGATCCGAATACTTCTTGTAGTGTAGAAACACTTGGAAGAATCTTTCATTGCATAAAAATCAAAAACTGGACTTGGGACATGTTCAGGATCCGGATCAGGTTGTTCGATCCGGATCCCGAAGGTGGTTCGTTCATACATCGTCGCAATCCGGATCGTAGTCTCTTGATCCGGATCCCGAACGTTGAGTTTACCATCTACCTTGAACGATCCGGATCTTGCTTCGCAATCCGGATCCCGAACGTTGATGTTTGGTAAACTGTATGAACGATCCGGATCGTAGTCACATGATCCGGATCCCGAACCTTCGTTTTTCTGGAATTGGCTGTTTCGTTATGACGATCCGGATCCTAGTTATCACGATCCGGATCGCCGTCCGTAAAAATCCAGAAATGGTTTGTTTTTGATTCTTATCTCCTTCCTAGGGTTTCTAACCTATAAATACACCCTATGACTCCTTTTCTAGGGTGAATCCACATAGCCGTCATTTTCTTGTATCATCATATACGGCTATAGATCCACATATAGAGAAGAAAGGAAATCATTAGAGAATACTCTATGTTTCTTCATCTATATTGATTAGTTTGATTCTAGGTTTTCATACTCACATCTTGAGTTGAATCAAACTAATGAATACTTAGATGGTATTTCCGATCTATCTTTGATCTAAGTATTCGGCGGATCATCACCACCCAAAAAACAACGATTTTCCCCAGAAATCGGCGCGTGGATTCGCGTGTCCTTGTGGATTCAAGGTTCAATCGCTCTCGTGGATTCGGAGCGAGGCACGTTCGTGGATTCGAACGGTGCTATTGGGTGAAGACCGTGGATTCGGTCGGACGTCGTGGATTCGACGTTGGACGCCGTGGATTCGGCGTTGGGCGCAGATCGTGGATTCGAGAAGCGTCTGGAGCGAGCGGAGAAGATCCTCTAGGAGCGTATGGAAAAGGTTGAGTCGTAAGTGTGTACGGTAAATCACCTTGTACGTGTTTTAATTCTAGTGGATTTCTGCCGTGTTATCGGTCCCGTGGTTTTTTACTCCGGTGATAGAGTTTTCCACGTAAAAATCTTGCGTGTTATTTTATTTTCCGCATTGGGTTTTATCGCAACGATTTTTTGGAGTGTTTATACGTTTACACCTATTCACCCCCCTCTAGGTGTTTCTTCCCCTATTTAGATCCGTATTATATACGACCCAACAAGTGGTATCAGAGCGGGAATAGGGTTGTGAACAATGGTTGAAGGTGGAAACATCAATCGACCCCCTTTCTTTGATGGAACAAATTATGCGTACTGGAAAGTACGGATGAAAGCCTTTTTATCTTCCATCGACGAAAGGGTGTGGCATTCAATTGAATCAGGATGGTCTAATCCAACTGAACTTATCTCTGATGTTCACACCTTAAAACCTAGGTCGAAATCGACCAAGGAAGAGTTTGAGTTATCTTCTTACAATGGCAAGGGAATCAATGCTATTTTTAATGCCTTATCTCAAACTGAATTCTCTCGCGTCTCGGCATGTGAGACTGCGAAAGAAATCTGGGATGTTCTCCAGGTTACACATGAGGGAACTAACCTCGTGAAGATTCAGAAACTGCAAATGCTTACGAGCAAGTTTGACTCTATCTTAATGGCAGAAAATGAATCTTTCACGGACTACTATACACGATTGCAAGACATCGTAAACTCATGTGCTAATCTGGGAGAGAAGATTCCAGAATTTAAGATTGTAAGAAAAATCTTAAGAAATCTTCCTGAACGATTTCGCCCAAAGGTTACTGCCATTGAAACTATTAAACACCCGGACGAAATACGTGTAGAAGAATTAGTTGGTTCATTACAAACTTATGAAATGACTTTTAATACTAACAATTCTTCTGGAAAAGCATCCACTTCTAAGTCTTCAGGTTATGCGTTGAAAACAACTAAGGAAGAAGACGCGGATACATCCTCCTCGGACGATGACGAGAACCTTTCTATGGAGGAATTTGAGAAGCAGCTCGCTCTCTTGACGAGGAATTTTCGCCGTAACTTTCGAAGGGGTAATTCAAGCAAATCTCCATCCTTCGGAAAGTGGAACAAAGGCAAGGGTACTCCAAGTCACAAGTCAAGAAAGCAGGAGAACTTCTCAAAGAATAAGAAAAGTTCAGAAGGACAACTGCAATGCTTCAAATGTCGAGGCTACGGCCACATTGCAACGGAATGTCCTAACAAGTATCCGGCAAAGAAGAAGGCGATGCAAGTCGTCACTTGGGATGACAACTCAACGTAAAATGAGTCGTCTTCAAGTGATGAAGAAAAGAGCTCCACCGCATTCCACGCGTCCGTATCTTCACCCTTCATGTGCTTTATGGCAAATACATCTGAGTCGTTGTCCAACTCCACTGTTGAAAAGAACGCAACGGACAACGAATCGGATGATTCGGAAGGTGAAGATTTTGCTCTAGCCTATCACAGATCTTTACAGGATTTAAAGAAACCGGCTAAGCAAAACAAGGGGTTGAGAGGGAGATTGCAGGATCTCGAAGAAGAAGTAAAAAGGGTAACTTCTCTCTCGACCGATCTTGAAGTGGAAAGGGATAGTTTGATAAAAGCAAATGTTTCCCTTCAAGAGTCCAATGAGCAGCTCAAGAAGAACTATATAGATATGGTGAACAAAGCAAACTACTTCTTGAAGCTCTATGGCGAGGGCCGACAGGAAAGACGGGAAATGACAGAGACCATTCTCCAACTCAAGGATGACTTACAGCAATTCTCCTTAGGAAGGAGTAAGTTGGATAAACTCCTTGGTCTTGGTCAAACAAATCGGTTCGGCCTCGGGTACACTCAAACTGGAAATAGTCCAAGTTCGAGTGGGACAGTCTTTGTGCCTCAGTCGGTATCTCTGTAACGACCCGTCCCACTAGCAATAATAACTTGTTGGGCCCAAACCACAACCCAAAATGCTTAAGCCCAGTTATTATTACTAGTGTCCATGTCTCATATAAACCCAAACACAAATCCATCCACATCCGATGTGGGACTATTGGGGGCGTCACAGACTCCCCCCGTTTAGGCCTGACGTCCTCGTCAGCCCAAACACACACACACAAGCCCAAGATCACCAGGCGATGTGAGACTCGTCTCGCTAGCCCTGTCATCTAGACCCAGACTCAGCCGAGACTCGCCACACACTTCCGGCTGGTAACCCCTCTCTGATACCAAATATTTTATTTTAACAATCTCCTCCTCCGACATCGGAATTCAAGACAAACAACCACAACAAACCTACCTCATCCTCTTCGGAATCGTCAAGCTCAAAGGTATGTTTTCGTTGTAATTTTGCAGGGCACATCGAAAGAAATTGCGAGATTGGAGCTCAAAGAACAAATCAACCACATCTTGCAATTGCTACCAATAAGCTCACTTCCCGAAATTCAAGGAAGGATGTTTCAAAAGGAAAGAACATTGGTAGCACCTCAAACAAGACGATGACAAAAGAAAAAGATCAATCATACAAGACGTCGTCTTCAAGGAGAATCTCTCAACCTTTACCGACATACTCCAAAACTCAAAAGGTTTGGGTATGCAAAGGTGAAACCCCTCCTTGTCCTTAATCGCTCTACGATTAAATCTTGTATAGTTTGTGTAGACTATTTTTCTTTTCTTCTTTTTCTTTTGGCCGACCCGTCAACCATCTTTGGGAGGTAAATGGTACATCTTTTCATTGGTTGATGATTTCTCTCGGTTTTCATGGGTAGCATTTTTGAGAGAGAAAGCTGATACGTTTGACTCTTTTCATGAGATTTGCCATCGTATTATGATTGAAAAGAATAAAAAGATCATTCGTGTTAGAAGTGATAGGGGTGGAGAATTCATAAATTCAAAATTCATTGACTTTTGTACTTCAAATGGCATTAAACATGAATTCTCGACACCCTATACACCTCAGCAGAATGGTGTTGTTGAGCGCAAAAATAGGGTTGTTCAAGAGATGGCGCGTGTGATGCTTCATAGCCGGAAATTACCGCTACATTTTTGGGCTGAAGCTGTGAACACCGCTGTCTATGTCATTAACAGAGTGTATTTGCGCCCAGGAACCTTGAATACACCATATGAGCTGTGGTTTAGTAGAAAACCGGATATCAAGTACTTTCGTATCTTTGGGAGTCGATGTTACATCTTACGTGACCGTGAAAATCTTGGAAAGTTCGACTCTCGAAGTGATGAAGGGATCTTTTTGGGTTATTCTACGAATAGCAGAGCATATCGAGTATTTAACATTGAATCTAAGACGATTGTAGAATCTATAAATGTTAAAGTAGATGAAGCTTCTCATTTTGAATCTGAAAATTCTACCCTCGATATCTCTCTAGATGATGATTCTCCTGCTAGTGCATCTTCTCATAATAATACTTCCAATACTAATGATGCATCTAATGGTTCTTCTAGTTTATCTGATGTGCAGGAATCATCTCGTGTACCTCCGAGTACTCCGTTTCAACAAACGCTACGAATCTCCAAGGATCATCCGGAATCGAACATCATTGGAGATCCACAAGAAGGAGTTAGAACTCGAAGCCAGTTGGTTTGCGGACTTGCTTGCTACGTATCTTTAATCGAACCAAAGACAATAGATGAAGCTCTTCAGGATGACTACTGGATTAAAGCAATGCAGGAAGAGCTCCATCAATTTGAGCGAAACAAAGTCTGGGAATTAACGAAGCCTCCAAAGCAACATAATGTGATAGGTACCAAATGGATCTTCAAGAACAAGAAAGATGAAGATGGTACTATCATCAGGAACAAGGCACGACTAGTTGCTCAAGGCTACTCTCAAGTAGAAGGTATAGACTTTGACGAAACTTTCGCCCCTGTAGCTAGACTCGAGTCCATTCGTATATTGTTTGCTATTGCTTGTCATTTTAAAATCAAATTATTTCAAATGGACGTCAAGAGCGCATTTCTAAATGGGTTTTTAAATGAGGAAGTTTATGTAGCTCAACCGAAAGGTTTTGTAGATCATAAACAACCTAACCATGTTTTTCGTTTGAAAAAGGCTCTTTACGGTCTGAAACAAGCACCGCGAGCATGGTACGAAAGGTTAACAAAGCACCTTTTGGAGAAGGGCTATACTCGAGGGGGAGCTGACAGGACTCTCTTTGTGAAGCATTATCAAAATAATTTCATTGTAGCACAAATCTATGTCGATGACATTGTATTTGGTGCAACAAAAGATAATGATGCTTCTAAATTCGCGGAGACCATGGAAAGCGAATTTGAGATGTCCATGATGGGCGAATTGTCTTATTTTCTTGGATTGCAAATTAAACAAAATGATGAAGGTATTCACTTGAGTCAATCCAAGTATGCACTGGAGTTGGTCAAAAAGTTTGATCTAGAAAATTGTAAAGTTTTTCCAACTCCAATGGGAACTAGCCACAAGGGACTTGGAAGTGAATCACATAGTGAGGATGTAGACGAGAAACTGTATAGAAGTATGATTGGAAGTCTACTTTACCTCACGGCTAGTCGCCCGGATATATCCTTTAGTGTTGGGATTTGCGCGAGATATCAATCAGCACCAAAGGAGGTTCACCTGAAAGCGGTGAAACGGATCATCCGGTACATCAAAGGATCAATTAATTTCGGAATTTGGTATCCTATGGGAACAAGTCTGGACATTGTTGGATACTCAGATGCCGATTGGGCAGGATCAGTGGATGATCGGAAAAGCACGAGTGGTGCATGCTTCTATCTTGGCCATTGCCTTGTTGCATGGCACAGTAAAAAGCAGAATTGCATAGCACTCTCGACTGCCGAAGCGGAATACATTTCAGCTGGAAGTTGCTCACTCAACTCATTTGGATGAAAAGCGTACTGAGCGACTTCCGCATTTCAGCATCTTCGGTAACAATTCTTTGTGACAACACAAGTGCAATTAACATTTCTAAAAACCCTGTGTTGCACTCTAGAACAAAACATATTGAACTTAGATATCATTTTCTTAGAGAGCTAGTTGAATCAAATACTCTTCAACTTTCATATATTTCAACTGAGGATCAATTAGCTGACATTTTAACAAAACCTTTGGATCAAAAACGTTTTATTCATTTACGAAAAGCAATTGGGATGCTTTCCTTGAAATAATCTTCTTTTTGAAATCTTTGCTTAGGATAGGTTTTGTATTTGTTTTTGTTTTGTTCATTATCTATGTTTGTACATAGGACATTAATTGAGCATAGATCATAATTGACTTTAATTGCATCTGTTCACACATTTAGAAATTTATTATGCTTTTGCCATCATAATATTTCACTGTTGCAATGATCATTTATGTTAATTAAATCATCTTCTAAAGTGATCAAAGTCAATTTCTCTCTCAATGATCTCTTGGTATAGTCATTATCTTATTTGACTGTTTAGTCGAGTATGAAATCGAGATCAATTTTTGGTTGAATACTTTATATCTTAAATAATTGATAGCCAATTGAGGGGGAGTCAAAGATAATGTAAAATGCTCAAAAGATGTGGAAAGAGTTACATCCCAATGAGGAGTGTGAAAACTACCACCACATGGAGGAAAGAGCTACCACCTCGGTCGTCCGAGTATTGTGTGCAGCTACCACATGTATACCAAGCATGGTTGTTCAAATTTTTGATTAAGTAAAATGCATATTGAAATACTTGACTCTGTCAAATTTCAAGGTTGGTATAAGGTGGGATTTTAAAGAAAGATGCTCAAAGAGCCACTCTCTTCAACAGATTGTCTAGAAATATTATCTACTATATTTGGGATTTCAAACATCTATTGATCTTTGTATTTCATTTTCTTTACCAAATTGATTATTTGATAAAGGCATTACTCATAAGATCAAGTTAGATGTGATTGAAGGTGTTCAACTTTAAGGGATTTAATTTTTGTAAATTTTCGTTTAATTTTTGGATATTATTGATAGATTTGGCATAATCTAATTCTTGTTGTATGAAACGATGATTTTGTTTAAAGTTGATACACATTTGTGCTTACAATCTTTTTCTGGATTTTCCTGAATTTCTCTGAAATTTTCTTAAGAAAAAGTTGGGGCCGATCCGGATCGGGCAAGGTGATCCGGATCCCGAACGCAGGTTTTCTCCTGCGGGCTGACGATCCGGATTGGACCTGCCGATCCGGATCCCGAACACAGTTTTCTCACTGCGGGTAGCCGATCCGGATCGCTAGCTCGGGAGGATCCGGATCGCGGCTAGGTTTTTATAAAGAACAAAAGGGTTTTGATTTCTTTTACTCCAATCTTTTGTTCAAAAGTTTCCAGAGCGCTTCTCTCTAGATTTCATCCTCCTTGGAAGCTTTCAAACTCAAAGTTCTTCAATTCCAAGTAAGTTTTATTGATCAAAATCTCGGTTTTTTCACCGTTTTTCTCTTTTCCTCCTCAAACGCACGATTTTCTTGGATCAACTTTGTTTGTGGATGGTTTTTGATCAAATTTCTTTTGAAATAAGAACTCTGGGTAGATTAGTTTTGATTATATGCAAGGTTTTCTCCTGATTAACGGATTTTTAGGCTTCGATTTCTAAAATTTCGGTTTTAGGGCATATAATAAGGATTTTCGAAATTCATGCAATTGATCTACTTTTAAAAGTCCTTTTGCAAAACTAATTTGATTCTTGGCTTCTCTACATGATTATGATTGTTGGGTACAATTTTTCAAATTTTGAAAATTAACAATTTTTCATGTGTTCTTGAGTTCGTCTTCACAGGATACATTTTTCACTAGCACTCAAAATGGTGATCACTTGGATTATTTTCCTACTTGCTGCCATGGTACATGTCAAGGATACTGCCAAGCCTAAGAAGGCTAAGAAAGCAAAGAAGACTAAGGTTGATTCCGACACTGAATCAGAGACAGAGTCGATTGACTGGGATAACATCGAATTGAGCAAGCTGCTCCCATTGTCTCCAAAGGGAAAACAACTGCTGAAGCTTCAAAACCTACTGCTGCTGAAAAAGGGAAAGCTCCAATGGAAGAAACTTCTGGGAAAACAAGAAGAAAAAGTGTTGCTCGCAAGAGAGGAAGTGCTCGAGGAATCACCATTGAGCAACCAGCTGCTGGCCAAGCACCTGCACAAGACTTTGTCAGCTCGCTAGAATAAAGGATTTTGAAAACAGAGAATGCATTGGAGAAAGGCATGTTGATGTAAAAGCCTTAACGCAACGTTCTCAGACGTTCGGGACTTTGTTTGACCAGAGAGGTCTTGCTCCCATTTGCGATTTCCCGGAGACCACTGGGTATTGTCTTCACTCAGTGAGGATGTTTTATCAGAATGCCTGCTATCTAGTTGATCAGGAAAGCGGGCGTCGGGATTTTCAAACTTTAGTCAAGAATGTCAGAATCAAAGTAACGCCTCAGCTAATTGGGGAAGTACTAGGGATGGACGCCGAGCCGATGGTCATCTACCTGAAGAATCAAGTCTTCAACACCTCTCCTGGAGAGTGGTAGTTAATGGAATTGTCTTCCAAATACTCGGTCGCACCTGGAACATTCTGTTCTTCTCTAAAGAGCTTACGACCAGGAGTATAGGTACATAAACTCATTGTCTGCTACAACATTCTTCCCAACATGAATACGAAGGTCTTCGAGGGACAGAATGTTATACCTTTATCTTCTTGGAACCCGGCCAGCATTGATGGGAGCAAACTTGAATATTCCTTACTCATTTGGTCAAGGATGGCGCGATATGTGGAACACTCTCACCCCTCAGAGAGACTACCCTATCCAATGATTATCATGCGCATCCTTAGAAAGTTTAAAGTTGATACAAGCGCGAGCTCATACCTATACAGTTTGGGCACCATTAATGAGACGACAATTGTGAAGTCTCTTCGACGAAGCCAGATGAACCCATAATACCTCCTCCCGGCAACGAGCAAACAACAACGAGCGACAACCTCTGCACGGCAGCAGGCAGAAACTCTCCTGTCCACCTCACAGCAAGCACCTCATCTACTTCTGATGATGATGCGTCAGTGAGTTCAATCTATAAGGAACAACAGCGACTCTCAAACGAGCAAGAGCGCATGGCTACTGATGTCGCTGAAATGAAAGAGGTTATAAAGAAGTTAAAGAAGGAACAAGCTTCTATAAACAAACGGATCAAGAAAATGTTTCAGAAGCTTGGGTGTATCAGCTCGAAGACTGCATTAAAGTTTTCTTCTTTTCTCTAATCCTTCTTTTGCAGGTTTTTAAGTTTTTGTTTAGTTCTCAGGAATTTTCTTTATTTTGTCCATTTAACTCTCTTAATCTTGTGATTTTGGCTTTGTTTTGTGACAAAAAGGGGAGAGAGTTTAGAGACACTTTGAACAAACATTTTGTGATGTTGGAAACACAAAGGTAAGTATGAACATTTCGGTAAGTAGAACTTCAATTTGGTTTTCAATTGTGTTGAATGCATGCCTCGACTAACTATTTGCTACTATTTGGGCATGTAATATAACTAACAAGTTGATGTTCACTAACAAGTTTGTGACACTGTTTGATTGCATAGAAGATATGTTGGTTCTTAACTTGATCAATTACATATCTATATATATATAAGTTTTGTCACAAACATGTTCATGACATTTGGTTTTTTCGTGCAAAGAAGATATGTTGGTGTTTTTAACTATGATCAGTTTACATATCTGAATATAAATGTCATGGTAAGTATCAATGAGTTAAACTTCATCTCTGTGTGGGGTTTTGAATAATACAAAATTCTTGAGGTATCTAACGATTCTTTTTGTCAAGAATGATTTCTTTTGCAGAGAGTACAGATGTCTAAGTCTAGAGT
>CM055067.1:20655147-20715546 GCA_029204045.2 Tillandsia leiboldiana | reverse complement strand
ACCATTCATATGCTTAATGGCAAGTACATCCGAGTCGTTGTCCAACTCCACTGTTGAAAAGATTGCAACGGACAACGAATCGGATGATTCGGAAGGTGAAGAGTTTGCTCTAGCCTATCATAGATCTATACGGGATTTAAGGAAACTGGCTAAGCAAAACAAGGGGTTGAGAGGGAGATTACAGGATCTCGAAGAAGAAGTAAAAAGGGTAACTTCTCTCTCGACCGATCTTGAAGTGGAAAGGGATAATTTGATAAAAGCAAATGTTTCCCTTCAAGAGTCCAATAAGCAGCTCGAGAAGAACTATATAGATATGATGAACAAAGCAAACTATCTCTCGAAGCTCTATGGCGAGGGCCGACAGGAAAGACTGGAAATGACGGAGACCATTCTCCAACTCAAGGATGACTTACAGCAATTCTTTTCAGGAAGGAGTAAGTTGGATAAACATCTTGGTCTCGGTCAAACAAATCGGTTCGGCCTCGGGTACACTCAAACTGGAAACAGTCCAAGTTCGAGTGGGACAGTCTTTGTGCCTCAGTCGGTATCTCCTCCTCCGACATCGGAATTCAAGACAAACAACGACAACAAACCTACTTCATCCTCTTCGGAATCGTCAAGCTCAAAGGTATGTTTTCGTTGTAATTCTGCAGGGCACATCGAAAGAAATTACGAGATTGGAGCTCAAAGAACAAATCAACCACATCTTGCAATTGCTACCAATAAGCTCACTTCCCGGAATTCAAGGAAGGATTTTTCAAAAGGAAAGAACATTGGTAGCACCTCAAACAAGACGATGACAAAAGAAAAAGATCAATCATACAAGACGTCGTCTTCAAGGAGAATCTCTCAACCTTTACCAACATACTCCAAAACTCAAAAGGTTTGGGTATGCAAAGGTGAAACCCCTCCTTGTCCTTAATCGTTCTACGATTAAATCTTGTATAGTTTGTGTAGACTATTTTTTTTTCTTCTTTTTCTTTTGGCCGACCCGTCAACCATCCTTGGGAGGTAAATGGTACATCTTTTTATTGGTTGATGATTTCTCTCGGTTTTCATGGGTAGCATTTTTGAGAGAGAAAGCTGATACGTTTGACTCTTTTCATGAGATTTGCCATCGTATTATGATTGAAAAGAATGAAAAGATCATTCGTGTTAGAAGTGATAGGGGTGGAGAATTCATAAATTCAAAATTCATTGATTTTTGTACTTCAAATGGCATTAAACATGAATTCTCGCACCCTATACACCTCAGCAGAATGGTGTTGTTGAGCGCAAAAACAGGGTTGTTCAAGAGATGGCGCGTGTGATGCTTCATAGCCGGAAATTACCGCTACATTTTTGGGCTGAAGCTGTGAACACCGCTGTCTATGTCATTAACAGAGTGTATTTGCGCCCAGGAACCTTGAATACACCATATGAGCTGTGGTTTAGTAGAAAACCGGATATCAAGTACTTTCGTATCTTCGGGAGTCGATGTTACATCTTACGTGACCGTGAAAATCTTGGAAAGTTTGACTCTCGAAGTGATGAAGGGATCTTTTTGGGTTATTCTACGAATAGCAGAGCATATCGAGTATTTAACATTGAATCTAAGACGATTGTAGAATCTATAAATGTTAAAGTAGATGAAGCTTCTCATTTTGAATCTGAAAAATCTACCCTCGATATCTCTCTAGATGATGATTCTCCTGCTAGTGCATCTTCTCATAATAATACTTCCAATATTAATGATGCTTCTAATGGTTCTTCTAGTTTATCTGATATGCAGGAATCATCTCGTGTACCTCCGAGTACTTCGTTTCAACAAACGCTACGAATCTCCAAGGATCATCCGGAATCGAACATCATTGGAGATCCACAAGAAGGAGTTAGAACTCGAAGGCAGTTGGTTTGCGGATTGCTTGCTATGTATCTTTAATCGAACCAAAGACAATAGATGAAGCTCTTCAGGATGACTACTGGATTAAAGCAATGCAGGAAGAGCTCCATCAATTTGAGCGAAACAAAGTCTGGGAATTAACGAAGCCTCCAAAGCAACATAATGTGATAGGTACCAAATGGATCTTCAAGAACAAGAAAGATGAAGATGGTACTATCATCAGGAACAAGGCACGACTAGTTGCTCAAGGCTACTCTCAAGTAGAAGGTATAGACTTTGACGAAACTTTCGCCCCTGTAGCTAGACTCGAGTCCATTCGTATATTGTTTGCTATTGCTTGTCATTTTAAAATCAAATTATTTCAAATGGACGTCAAGAGCGCATTTCTAAATGGGTTTTTAAATGAGGAAGTTTATGTAGCTCAACCGAAAGGTTTTGTAGATCATAAACAACCTAACCATGTTTTTCGTTTGAAAAAGGCTCTTTACGGTCTGAAACAAGCACCGCGAGCATGGTACGAAAGGTTAACAAAGCACCTTTTGGAGAAGGGCTATACTCGAGGGGGAGCTGACAGGACTCTCTTTGTGAAGCATTATCAAAATAATTTCATTGTAGCACAAATCTATGTCGATGACATTGTATTTGGTGCAACAAAAGATAATGATGCTTCTAAATTCGCGGAGACCATGGAAAGCGAATTTGAGATGTCCATGATGGGCGAATTGTCTTATTTTCTTGGATTGCAAATTAAACAAAATGATGAAGGTATTCACTTGAGTCAATCCAAGTATGCACTGGAGTTGGTCAAAAAGTTTGATCTAGAAAATTGTAAAGTTTTTCCAACTCCAATGGGAACTAGCCACAAGGGACTTGGAAGTGAATCACATAGTGAGGATGTAGACGAGAAACTGTATAGAAGTATGATTGGAAGTCTACTTTACCTCACGGCTAGTCGCCCGGATATATCCTTTAGTGTTGGGATTTGCGCGAGATATCAATCAGCACCAAAGGAGGTTCACCTGAAAGCGGTGAAACGGATCATCCGGTACATCAAAGGATCAATTAATTTCGGAATTTGGTATCCTATGGGAACAAGTCTGGACATTGTTGGATACTCAGATGCCGATTGGGCAGGATCAGTGGATGATCGGAAAAGCACGAGTGGTGCATGCTTCTATCTTGGCCATTGCCTTGTTGCATGGCACAGTAAAAAGCAGAATTGCATAGCACTCTCGACTGCCGAAGCGGAATACATTTCAGCTGGAAGTTGCTCAACTCAACTCATTTGGATGAAAAGCGTACTGAGCGACTTCCGCATTTCAGCATCTTCGGTAACAATTCTTTGTGACAACACAAGTGCAATTAACATTTCTAAAAACCCTGTGTTGCACTCTAGAACAAAACATATTGAACTTAGATATCATTTTCTTAGAGAGCTAGTTGAATCAAATACTCTTCAACTTTCATATATTTCAACTGAGGATCAATTAGCTGACATTTTAACAAAACCTTTGGATCAAAAACGTTTTATTCATTTACGAAAAGCAATTGGGATGCTTTCCTTGAAATAATCTTCTTTTTGAAATCTTTGCTTAGGATAGGTTTTGTATTTGTTTTTGTTTTGTTCATTATCTATGTTTGTACATAGGACATTAATTGAGCATAGATCATAATTGACTTTAATTGCATCTGTTCACACATTTAGAAATTTATTATGCTTTTGCCATCATAATATTTCACTGTTGCAATGATCATTTATGTTAATTAAATCATCTTCTAAAGTGATCAAAGTCAATTTCTCTCTCAATGATCTCTTGGTATAGTCATTATCTTATTTGACTGTTTAGTCGAGTATGAAATCGAGATCAATTTTTGGTTGAATACTTTATATCTTAAATAATTGATAGCCAATTGAGGGGGAGTCAAAGATAATGTAAAATGCTCAAAAGATGTGGAAAGAGTTACATCCCAATGAGGAGTGTGAAAACTACCACCACATGGAGGAAAGAGCTACCACCTCGGTCGTCCGAGTATTGTGTGCAGCTACCACATGTATACCAAGCATGGTTGTTCAAATTTTTGATTAAGTAAAATGCATATTGAAATACTTGACTCTGTCAAATTTCAAGGTTGGTATAAGGTGGGATTTTAAAGAAAGATGCTCAAAGAGCCACTCTCTTCAACAGATTGTCTAGAAATATTATCTACTATATTTGGGATTTCAAACATCTATTGATCTTTGTATTTCATTTTCTTTACCAAATTGATTATTTGATAAAGGCATTACTCATAAGATCAAGTTAGATGTGATTGAAGGTGTTCAACTTTAAGGGATTTAATTTTTGTAAATTTTCGTTTAATTTTTGGATATTATTGATAGATTTGGCATAATCTAATTCTTGTTGTATGAAACGATGATTTTTGTTTAAAGTTGATACACATTTGTGCTTACAATCTTTTTCTGGATTTTCCTGAATTTCTCTGAAATTTTCTTAAGAAAAAGTTGGGGCCGATCCGGATCGGGCAAGGTGATCCGGATCCCGAACGCAGGTTTTCTCCTGCGGGCTGACGATCCGGATTGGACCTGCCGATCCGGATCCCGAACACAGTTTTCTCACTGCGGGTAGCCGATCCGGATCGCTAGCTCGGGAGGATCCGGATCGCGGCTAGGTTTTTATAAAGAACAAAAGGGTTTTGATTTCTTTTACTCCAATCTTTTGTTCAAAAGTTTCCAGAGCGCTTCTCTCTAGATTTCATCCTCCTTGGAAGCTTTCAAACTCAAAGTTCTTCAATTCCAAGTAAGTTTTATTGATCAAAATCTCGGTTTTTCACCGTTTTTCTCTTTTCCTCCTCAAACGCACGATTTTCTTGGATCAACTTTGTTTGTGGATGGTTTTTGATCAAATTTCTTTTGAAATAAGAACTCTGGGTAGATTAGTTTTGATTATATGCAAGGTTTTCTCCTGATTAACGGATTTTTAGGCTTCGATTTCTAAAATTTCGGTTTTAGGGCATATAATAAGGATTTTCGAAATTCATGCAATTGATCTACTTTTAAAAGTCCTTTTGCAAAACTAATTTGATTCTTGGCTTCTCTACATGATTATGATTGTTTGGGTACAATTTTTCAAATTTTTGAAAATTAACAATTTTTCATGTGTTCTTGAGTTCGTCTTCACAGGATACATTTTTCACTAGCACTCAAAATGGTGATCACTTGGATTATTTTCCTACTTGCTGCCATGGTACATGTCAAGGATACTGCCAAGCCTAAGAAGGCTAAGAAAGCAAAGAAGACTAAGGTTGATTCCGACACTGAATCAGAGACAGAGTCGATTGACTGGGATAACATCGAAATTGAGCAAGCTGCTCCCATTGTCTCCAAAGGGAAAACAACTGCTGAAGCTTCAAAACCTACTGCTGCTGAAAAAGGGAAAGCTCCAATGGAAGAAACTTCTGGGAAAACAAGAAGAAAAAGTGTTGCTCGCAAGAGAGGAAGTGCTCGAGGAATCACCATTGAGCAACCAGCTGCTGGCCAAGCACCTGCACAAGACTTTGTCAGCTCGGCTAGAATAAAGGATTTTGAAAACAGAGAATGCATTGGAGAAAGGCATGTTGATGTAAAAGCCTTAACGCAACGTTCTCAGACGTTCGGGACTTTGTTTGACCAGAGAGGTCTTGCTCCCATTTGCGATTTCCCGGAGACCACTGGGTATTGTCTTCACTCAGTGAGGATGTTTTATCAGAATGCCTGCTATCTAGTTGATCAGGAAAGCGGGCGTCGGGATTTTCAAACTTTAGTCAAGAATGTCAGAATCAAAGTAACGCCTCAGCTAATTGGTGAAGTACTAGGGATGGACGCCCGAGCCGATGGTACTCATTACCTGAAGAATCAAGTCTTCAACACCTTCTCCTGGAGAGTGGTAGTTAATGGAATTTGTCTTCCAAATACTCGGTCGACCGGAAATTCTGTCTTCTCTAAAGAGCTTCGACCAGAGTATAGGTACATAAACTTCATTGTCTGCTACAACATTCTTCCCAACATGAATACGAAGGTTCTTCGATGGGACAGAATGTTATACCTTTATCTTCTTGGAAACCCGGCCGCATTGATGGGAGCAAACTTGAATATTCCTTATCTCATTTGGTCAAGGATGGCGCGATATGTGGAACACTCTCACCCCTCAGAGAGACTACCCTATCCAATGATTATCATGCGCATCCTTAGAAAGTTTAAAGTTGATACAAGCGCGAGCTCATACCTATACAGTTTGGGCACCATTAATGAGACGACAATTGTGAAGTCTCTCTCGACGAAGCCAGATGAACCCATAATACCTCCTCACCGGCAACGAGCACAACAACAACGAGCGACAACCTCTGCACCGGCAGAAACTCCTCCTGTTCCACCATCACAGCAAGCACCTCCATCTACTTCTGATGATGATGCGTCAGTGAGTTCAATCTATAAGGAACAACAGCGACTCTCAAACGAGCAAGAGCGCATGGCTACTGATGTCGCTGAAATGAAAGAGGTTATCAAAGAAGTTAAGAAGGAACAAGCTTCTATAAACAAACGGATCAAGAAAATGTTTCAGAAGCTTGGGTGTATCAGCTCCGACGACTCTGCATAAAGTTTTTCTTCTTTTCTCTAATCCTTCTTTTGCAGGTTTTTAAGTTTTTGTTTAGTTCTCAGGAATTTCTTTATTTTGTTCTATTTAACTCTCCTTAATCTTTGTGATTTTGGCTTTGTTTTGTGACAAAAAGGGGGAGAGAGTTGTTGAGAACTTTGAACAAACATGATGATGTGTTGGAACACAAAGGTAAGTAGAACTTCAACTTTTGGTTTTTCCATTTGTTTGAATGCATGCCTCGACTAACTATTTGCTAACTATTTGGGCATGTAATATAACTAACTAGTTGATGTTCACTAACAAGTTTGTGACACTTGGTTTTTGATTGCATAGAAGATATGTTGGTTCTTAACTCTGATCAATTACATATCTATATATATATATAAGTTTGTCACAAACATGTTCATGACATTTGGTTTTTACGTGCAAAGAAGATATGTTGGTGTTTCTTTAACTATGATCAGTTTACATATCTGAATATAAATGTCATGGTAAGTATAAATGAGTTTAAACTTCATCTCTGCTTGTGGTTTTTGAATAATACAAAATTCTTGAGGTATCTAACGATTTCTTTTGTCAAGAATGATTTCTTTTTGCAGAGAGTACAGATGTCTAAGTCTAGAGTCTGTTTTAGGGTTTTAACTCATGTATTGTATTTTGGATCTCCATTGTAAATTTTTGTTGTATGGTGATAGCAACAAAAATATCTTTTTGAATTTTCTTTAGTGGATCTATGTTTTGTCACGAAACCGCCAAAGGGGGAGATTGTTACGGAATTTGAGTTGGCGTAGTTTCGTGAAAGTCTCAAGTCTTGAAGATTGAAGGTGAAGAAAGTTGGATCATTTAACTCAATCTCAAGAAAGAAGAATTCAAAAGGATCAGGTATGTTTAACTAAAGAATTTGTGTGATCCGAATACTTCTTGTAGTGTAGAAACACTTGGAAGAATCTTTCATTGCATAAAAATCAAAAACTGGACTTGGGACATGTTCAGGATCCGGATCAGGTTGTTCGATCCGGATCCCGAAGGTGGTTCGTTCATACATCGTCGCAATCCGGATCGTAGTCTCTTGATCCGGATCCCGAACGTTGAGTTTACCATCTACCTTGAACGATCCGGATCTTGCTTCGCAATCCGGATCCCGAACGTTGATGTTTGGTAAACTGTATGAACGATCCGGATCGTAGTCACATGATCCGGATCCCGAACCTTCGTTTTTCTGGAATTGGCTGTTTCGTTATGACGATCCGGATCCTAGTTATCACGATCCGGATCGCCGTCCGTAAAAATCCAGAAATGGTTTGTTTTTGATTCTTATCTCCTTCCTAGGGTTTCTAACCTATAAATACACCCTATGACTCCTTTTCTAGGGTGAATCCACATAGCCGTCATTTTCTTGTATCATCATATACGGCTATAGATCCACATATAGAGAAGAAAGGAAATCATTAGAGAATACTCTATGTTTCTTCATCTATATTGATTAGTTTGATTCTAGGTTTTCATACTCACATCTTGAGTTGAATCAAACTAATGAATACTTAGATGGTATTTCCGATCTATCTTTGATCTAAGTATTCGGCGGATCATCACCACCCAAAAAACAACGATTTTCCCCAGAAATCGGCGCGTGGATTCGCGTGTCCTTGTGGATTCAAGGTTCAATCGCTCTCGTGGATTCGGAGCGAGGCACGTTCGTGGATTCGAACGGTGCTATTGGGTGAAGACCGTGGATTCGGTCGGACGTCGTGGATTCGACGTTGGACGCCGTGGATTCGGCGTTGGGCGCAGATCGTGGATTCGAGAAGCGTCTGGAGCGAGCGGAGAAGATCCTCTAGGAGCGTATGGAAAAGGTTGAGTCGTAAGTGTGTACGGTAAATCACCTTGTACGTGTTTTAATTCTAGTGGATTTCTGCCGTGTTATCGGTCCCGTGGTTTTTTACTCCGGTGATGGAGTTTTCCACGTAAAAATCTTGCGTGTTATTTTATTTTCCGCATTGGGTTTTATCGCAACGATTTTTTGGAGTGTTTATACGTTTACACCTATTCACCCCCCTCTAGGTGTTTCTTCCCCTATTTAGATCCGTATTATATACGACCCAACAAGAAAGGCTCCAAATTGGTTGTTTTCTAGTGAGAGAAACTCTGGAGACTTAGAAACAAAAGCTTGAGGTGAAATAAAATCGAAAACCCTTTTGTTTCATATAAACCCTTGCCGCAGTCCGGAAAGGAGCAAGAATCCAGTCCGGATCGGCTACCCGCAGAGAAATACTGCGTTCGGGATCCGGAACGGATTTTCCAGTCCGGATCGGCTTCAACTTTTTCTTCAAAAAAATTTAGAAAAATTCCAGAAAATCCAGAAAAAGTATGTAAGCACTTTTGCATGTCAACTTTAAACAAAAGTCATCGTTTCATATCAAAAGAAATAGATTATGCTAAATCTATCAATAATATCCAAGTAATGAAACAAAAATTTATAAAAATTAAATTCTTTAAAGTTGAACATTATCAAAAACATCAATCATGATCTTATGAGTAATGCTGTAGAGTACCGGGATTTCGGATAGTGCACCGACCCCGCAAGATGGCGTGGTGCGGAGAAATCGCCTTGGGCGTGTCCCATATGTGTTTACAGATGAGTTCGGGTTGACTCGGATCAACACGGAAGCCCCAGCTTGAATCGGAGTTTTCCGGGCATTGTGCGCCGATAGAGGACTGATTTTGTGAAGCCTTGACTCCACTGTGGTGTGCAGAAAATTGGGAACTACTTGGAACAGGTGTACTTTATATTTACAGCGGAGTTCGGGAGGTTTCGGACCCGTGCGGAGACCCCGAGGGCAAAAATTGAGTTGGCGGGGACATTTGAGGGATTATTTAATTAAGTTAATTAATTTTGGATTTTAGTAGTGTTGCCTGTGAAGGCATTAGTGAAAGAGAAATTTATTAGAAGAGTTTGAATTAGTGGATTTGGTTTTGAGTGCTTGAGATATTTTGAAGTTAAGGGTTTTTTTTTATTATTTCCTGCTACAGTGCCCTCCCCCACCCCATACCACTAATTAGCCCACCCTTAATTAAGAGCTGCCACATCATCGTCTCCTCCAACTATTAAACAGAGGATTGGGTTTGAAACAGAGGAAGAGAGAAAAGGGAGAAATGAAGGAAGAAGGAGAAGAAGAAGAGAAGGAAAGAGAAATGTTTTGGTGAGCTTTGTTGGTGGAACTCCCTGCTAGGAGCCGTGGCGCCGAGTGGAGAGTGCGGCGAGCGGGCGCGTGCGCGGCGATCTCCAAGGTAATATTTTCCGTTTTTTTCGGAAGCTTGGATTGAGGTTTTCGTTTTATGATTTTGAGTGTGGCTTGGATTTTGGAGGTTTAGGTGTTGAGGTTTTTGGTGGGGGTGGTGGTTGTCCTTGGTTGACAGCAGCTTGCTGTAAGGGGGGAGGGGGGGGGGGGGGGGGCGGAGCGCGCGCAGGTGAGCGATGCGTAGCGCGCAGGCGCGCGGTGCACAGCGCGCGGCGGGCGCGCAGTGGCGCGCAGCACGCAGGCGCGCGATGCGCAGCGCGCGCGGCGCGCGGCGGGCACTCTGCAGCGCGCAGGCGCGCAGCGCGCAGGCGTGCGGTGCGCTGCAGCGCGGCGTGCTTTTGGGCCGCGGCTGCAGTGTGCCGTGCGAGTGAGCGCGCGGGGTTTCCTGCGGCATGGGCTCATGACAGCTGGGTTTAATTGGGATTTTGATCGTTTTCTCTCCTTTTGTTGGTGCAGCAGCTTGGGTGCTTGCGGCGAGCTCGATGCCGCGCGAGCTGTTGGTGCCGACGGTGACGGCCCGTGGAACACCAGCAGATTTTGTAGCCGCGGCAATGTGGGAGCCTTCACTTCTTGAGAGTGTGCTGTGGAATTGTGTTTTGAGGTGGATTTTTGTTGAATGAAGTATAGGGTTGTAGCTTGGCTTTGTGTAATTGTGGGTGTACTATAAGAGCATTACAATTCGAGAGTGCTGTAGGAGCTCATGGCTTGTGGGTGGACTTATGTGGTTGAAGTTTATGAAAGCAAATATTTTTATTTGTGCTGTGAAACTTGGTTGTGGCAGTGTGAACCTGTAGGGTGCATGTGGACCTAGGTGATTTTGTGTACAGTTTGGCTGGGGACCGTGGTGGTGGTGTTGTGGTGTGCTTGAGCCATTGTTTGTGCTGTGTGTTGGCTGGGAGTGATCGGAGTGCGCCTGATATTTTTGTAGAAGTCTCAAGAATTTTATTGGAGCTTTCGAGGATTTTTCCGGGATTTGCGGCGCGATTTTCGGAGTTTCATCAATTAGAGGATCCGGCTCTTCACCGACTTCAGCTTTGCCTGCGGAAAGCGTTTCAGGTGGGTGCTCTGTTCCCAGAACTGGTGGACGGTTCTCTAATTCTTATATTAGAATGCATGCATGTTTAAGGTACAGTAATTGTATGTTATCGTGAGGTATGCTAGGAAGGATGATTTTATAAAGGGAAGTACAAGATTTATATCCATGTTAAATATTATCGAGGACTTGCAGCATTTATATATTCATGATGATAAATTGTAAATGCTTACCTAAGGGACTTACCCTATGTGATTGACCGCATGCTTGTATGAGATTATGGACTTTTTAGTAGCACTCGCATCTCCAGGAGACTAGATGCTAGTAAATAGTTATATCTTGCATAAAGGTATGTGGTCTAATACTTTGGGAATATTATGTTAAGGAGAATATCATGACTTATCTGGTTGGAGATTGTTTATGCATGTGCAAAGGTTGGCATTTGACATTCTTGTACACTGGATACTTAAGCGACAGTATGCCTTAGTTCTTGTAAGAATTGGTCACCTATACTTAACTTGCTAAGTGAAGGACATTTGCATGCTTATATGGTCATCTGGTTAGGCCATCTTTTACTGCTACACTACTTTTTGGAACTTGACTTAGGAGAAACCATGTTATTCCTTTCTCCTTCTGTGTTAGTCAGGCGGTCTGTGTCGCTCGGGTGCGAGCAGGGGTCGGGGGTAGTGTAGGCGGGACATTGGTGTCAGGGACGGGTTGTGCTGGATTATAGACGGCAGGGTATTGCGGCAACCGCGGATATTGGGCGGTTGACCAGACATTTATTTATGCACCAGATTGGTTATCAGATTTCTCTAGTGGGCGGGGTTTTCTACTTATTTAATGTGCGACCGTGCCGGTCAGGAGCCGGTCTGTCACTTATTTAGTGTACGACTGTGCCAGTCAGGAGCCGGTCTGTCACTTATTTAATGTGCGACCGTGCCGGTCAGGAGCCGGTCTGTCACTTATTTAGTGTACGACCATGCCGGTCAGGAGCCGGTCTGTCACTTATTTAATGTGCAACCGTGCCGGTCAGGAGCCGGTCTGTCACTTATTTAATGTGCAACCGTGCCGGTCAGGAGCCGGCCTGTTACGTATTTTGGGTGCGACCGTACCGGTCAGTAGTCGGTCTGTCACCAATTTTGGGATGCGACTGTACCGGTCAGTAGTCGGTCAATATTCCCGCAGATGAGTTCTTGAGTTCGACAGCAGAGCAGGCAGTACCGGGTTCTATACCGGCCCATTTGATTGGGTTTATTCGGTCAGATACTTTTATTGTTGCACTCGTGCCTGGGGGGGGGGGGGGGGGAGATTGAGTGGAGTCTTGTAGCTTTGTTAGACCAGTACTAATGTTGTTTGGAGCCGTTTGGTTTGACGGTGGTCCCGTGTCGTGTGAGTACTTTGTCCGTTATGTGAGAGGTTGAGCCTTTAGATAGGGGCATGATAGCTGTTGAGTGTCTTCAGCTTTCTTGTTCAGTTCTTACTGCATTGGTTATTTTCATGTCTCTTGAGGACTTGGTGGGCGGACCGTCGGGCCTGACGATGGTACCCACCGAGAACTCCCTTTTCGGTGTAGTTCTCACGCCCATTGGGGGGTTTTCCCCCTCCCTTTCTTTCCTCTCCTTTGTTTTGCAGAGTCTTAGCGGGTGTTGCTGATTCTGCGGTCGTTGATCGAGGCGAGGGAGTCGCGAGTTAGATCCCTACCCATGATTGGAGAGTAGCGGTACCCCTTCAGAGGAGAGCTTTAGTAGATTAGTTGTTTTATTTTCCTTTTGAGAGACTGATGTATTGAGGATATGATATGTATTGAGAGACTGTACACTAATGTATTTATTGGAGATATCTCCCTGTTGAGTTCCGAGCTTTGTATATTAGGATATTGTAACATTATCATTTTGGGAGATGGACATTGTCGTATTATTTTCAGTTGTACAGTGGTTGATTTTAGTTATACAGCAGATTTTCTTTTATAGCTCTGATATCTGTTTAGCTGTAGTACTTTTCTTGCAGGTTGGACGCTTCGCCTATGCGGGTTTGGCATGGGTGGCGGATCTGTTGGCGAGCCCGGGTCGCAGTTTCGACCCCGGGGCGTGACAAATGCGTTTATCAAATCATTAATCTTGCAAAGAAAATGAAGCACAAAGATCGATAGATGTTTGAAATTCCAGATAAGTTAGATAATATATCTAGTCAATTTATTGTAAGGAGTGGCTCTTTGAGCATCTTTCAATAAAAATCCCAACCTTATACCAACCTTGGAATTCGACAGAGTCAAGTATTCCAAAAAGCATTTTATCTAATCATCAAGAAAAAACATGCTTGGTATACATGTTGTAGCTGCACACAGTACTCGGACGACCAAGGTGGTAGCTCTTTCCTCCATGTGGTGGTAGTTTTCACACTCCTCATTGGGATGTAACTCTTTCCACATCTTTTGAGCATAAATATTTTAATAAACTCCCCCTCAATTGGCTATCAATTATTTAAGATATAAGGTATTCAACCAAAAATTGATCTCGTGTTCATACTTAACTCAATTGTCAAATAAGATAACAACTATACCAAGAGATCATTTGAGAGAGAAATTGACTTTGATCAATTTAAAATGAACTAAATTGATATAAATGATCATTGCATCAAATGAATTATCATGATATCCAAACCATAATAAATTTCTAAATGAATATGAAAGGATGCAAGTAAAGTCAATTATACTAATGCTCAATTAATGTTCTATGTACAAACATAGATAAAGAACACAAACACACACAAAACCTAACCTAAGCATTGGTTTCAAAAAGTGTTATTTCAAAGAAAGCATTCCAATTGCTTTACGCAAATGAATAAACCGTTTTTGATCCAAAGGTTTTGTTAAAATGTCAACTAATTGATCTTTAGTTGAAATATAAGATATTTGAAGAATACTTGATTCAACTAGCTCTCTTAGAAAATGATATCTAAGTTCAATGTGTTTAGTTCTTGAGTGCAACACAGGATTTTTAGAAATATTTATAGCACTAGTGTTGTCACAAAGAATAGTTACCGAAGTTGCTGAAATTCGGGAGTCGCTCAACACGCTTTTCATCCAAATGAGTTGGGTTGAACAGCTACCTGCTGAAATATATTCCGCTTCGGCAGTCGAGAGTGCAATGCAGTTTTGCTTTTTACTATGCCACGCAACAAGGCAATGGCCAAGATAAAAACATGCACCACTCGTACTTTTCCGATCATCCACAGATCCTGCCCAATCGGCATCTGAATATCCTATTATGTCAAGAGTTGTTCCCATAGGATACCAAATTCCGAAATTCACGGTTCCTTTGACGTACCGGATGATCCTTTTCACCGCTTTCAGGTGAACCCCCTTTGGTGCTGACTGATATCTCGCGCAGATCCCAACACTAAAGGATATGTCCGGGCGACTAGCCGTGAGGTAGAGTAGACTTCCAATCATGCTGCGATAAAGCTTCTCGTCTACACTTTCACTAAGAGATTCACTTCCTAATCCCTTATTGCTAGTTCCCATAGGAGTCGGAAAGTCCTTAGAGTTTTCTAATCCAAACTTCTTGACCAACTCCTTTGCATACTTGGATTGGCACGGATGGATGCCTTCATTATTTTGTTTCACTTGCAATCCAAGAAAGTATGTTAGTTCGCCCATCATAGACATCTCAAATTCGCTTTCCATGGTTTCTGCGAATTTAGAAGCATCATTATCCCTTGTTGCACCAAATACAATGTCATCGACATAGATTTGTGCGACAATGAAGTTATCCTGATAATGCTTCACAAAGAGAGTCCGATCTGCTCCCTCTCGAGTATAGCCCTTTTCCAAAAGGCGCTTTGTCAACCTTTCGTACCACGCTCGCGGTGCTTGTTTTAGACTGTAAAGAGCCTTTTTCAAACGAAAAATATGGTTAGGTTGTTTATGGTCTACAAAACCTTTCGGTTGAGCCACATAAACTTCCTCGTTCAAAAACCCATTTAAAAACACACTCTTAACGTCCATTTGAAAGAGTTTGATTTTAAAATGACAAGCAATTGCGAACAAAATACGAATCGACTCGAGTCGAGGAACCGGGGCGAACGTCTCATCAAAGTCTATTCCTTCAATTTGTGAGTAGCCCTGAGCAACTAGGCGTGCTTTGTTCCTGATAATGGTACCATCCTCGTTTTTCTTATTCTTGAAAATCCATTTAGTACCAATCACGTTGTGTTGCTTCGGTGGCTTCGTTAATTCCCAGACTTTGTTTCTTTCGAACTGATGGAGCTCTTCCTGCATTGCTTCAATCCAGTAGTCATCCTGAAGAGCTTCATCGATGTTCTTTGGTTCTATCATGGAGACATAACATGTGACTCCACAAACCAACTGTCTCCGAGTCCTTACTCCTTCTTGTGGGTCTCCAATAATATTCGATTCTGGATGATCCTTGGAGATACGTAGCGTTTGAGGTAACGGAGTACTCGGAGGTACGTGTGATGATTCATGCATATCAGATAAACTTGAAGAACCATTAGATGCATCAACATTATCGGAAGAATTATTATGGGAAGATGCATTTACAGGAGTATCATCATCAAGAGACATATCTGGGGTAGATTTATCAGATGCAAAATGAAAAGCTTCATCTACTTTAACATTAATAGATTCTACCATCTTTATAGATTCGAGGTTAAATACCCGATATGCTCTACTATTTGTAGAATAACCCATGAAAATCCCTTCGTCACTTCGAGAGTCAAATTTTCCAAGATTTTTGCGATCACGCAAAATGTAACATCGACTCCCAAAGATACGAAAATATTTGATATTCGGTTTTCTACAGAACCATAGCTCATATGGTGTATTTAAAGTTCCCGGGCGCAAATACACTCGATTAATAACGTAGACAGCGGTGTTCACAACTTCAGCCCAAAAATGTAGCGGTAGTTTCCGGCTATGAAGCATAACATGCGCCATCTCTTGTACAACCCTGTTTTTGCGCTCGACTACACCATTCTGTTGAGGTGTATAGGGTGCTGAGAATTCATGTTTTATGCCGTTGGAAGTGCAAAAATCAATGAATTTAGAATTTATGAATTCTCCACCTCTATCACTTCGAACACGAACGATCTTTTCATTTCTCTCAATCATAATACGATGACAAACCTCATGAAAAGAGTCGAAAGTATCCGCTTTCTCTTTTAAAAATGTTACCTATGTATATCTAGAGAAATCATCAACCAAAAAAAAAATATACCATTTACCTCCCAAGGATGGTTGACGAGTCGGCCCCATTAAGTCCATGTGCAGTAATTCTAAGGGCCGTTTGGTACCAACGTGGTTCAAGTTCTTGTGTGCAGCCCTTGATTGTTTTCCCTTTAGACAACCTCCACACACAATGTTTTCTTTAAATGAAAGTTTAGGAACCCCCTTAACCACGTCTTTATTCGAAATCCTAGATAGCTCCTTAAAATTTATGTGACCTAGTCTTTCATGCCAAAGAGTTTCATTATCCAAAGAAACTAGGTTACAATGTTCAAAAATTTTATTTGGAACTACATAGCAATTATTTTCAGATCTAACCCCTTTCAAAAAGAATAATTTACATAATTTACAGGACATTCAATCATAGAAAAGTTAAAGACAAGGAAAGAATTCACCTTTGCATACCCAAACCTTTTGAGTTTTGGAGTGTGTTGGCAATGAATGTAAGTTATTTTCCTTGGTGAAAACGTCTTGTTTGATTGATCGCTTTCCTTTGATGATGTCGTCTTGAGGGGTAAACTACCAAGGCTCTTTTCCTTTGAAAAATTTTCCTTTGATTTCCAGGGAATCACCTTTTTGGTAGTTGTTGCAAGAGGCGCTTGATTTGCTTGTTTTGCTCCAATCTTGCAATCTCTTCTTATGTGCCCTGCAAAACCACAATGAAAACATACCTTTGAGCTTGTCGAACCCGAAGTAGGTGAGGTAGGGTTGTTGTCGTTGTATGCAGTGAATTCCGTCGTCGGAGTAGGAGATACCGACTGGGGCACAAAAACTGTCTTATTCGAACTAGGACTGTCTCCAGTTCGATTGTATCCAAGGCCGTAACGATTTGTTTGACCAAGACCAAGCATCTTATCCAACTTGCTCCTTCCAGAAGAAAATCGCTTTAGATCATCCTTAAGTTGGAAAATGGTCTTCGTCATTTCCATTTTTTCTTGTCGAGCCTCGGAGTAGAGCTTCAAGAAGTAACTTGCTTTATCCACCATTTTTACGTGTTCCTTCTCGAAATGCTCATTTTTCTCTTGAAGTGAAACATTTACTTTGATCAAGTTATCCCTTTCCACTTCAAGACCGTTTGAGAGAGAAGTTGCCCTTTTTACTTCTTCTTCGAGATCCTGCAATCTCCCTCTCAAACCTTTGTTTTGCTTTGCCAGTTTCTTTGAATCCTTTAAAAGTTTATGGTAGGCCAAAGCAAAATCTTCACCTTCGGAATTACTCGATTCGTTGTCCGTTGCATTCTTTTCAACTTGGGAGGAGTTGGACAGTGAATCGGATGTACTTGCCATTAAGCACACGAAAGGTGAAGTTGTGGACGCGTGGAATGCCGTTGCGTTATTTTCTTCATCACTGGAAGATGACTCATTTGACGATGAGGTGTCATCCCAAGTGATGGCTTGCATCGCCTTCTTCTTCGACGGATTCTTATTGGGACACTCTGTTGAGATGTGGTCGTATCCTCGGCACTTGAAGCATTGGATTTGTCCCTCCGAGCTTTTCTTGTCCTTTGAAAAACTCTCTTGCTTTCTTGACTTGTAGCTTGAAGAACCTTTGCCTTTATTCGACTTTACGAAGGATGAAGTTTTACTTTAATTACCCCTTCGAAAGTTTCGGCGAAATTTTTTTGTCAAGAGAGCAAGCTGCTTCTCAAAATCCTCCATAGATAGGTTCTCGCCATCGTCTGAGGAGGATGAATCCGCGTCTTCTTCTTTTGTTGTTTTCAACGCAAAACCTGAAGACTTAGAAGTAGATGCCTTTCCAGAAGAATAGTTAGTAGGAAATGCCATTTCATATGTTTGAAGTGCACCAACTAATTCATCGACATGGATTTCGTCCGGGTGTTTAATAGTTTCAATGGCCGTAACCTTGGAACGAAATCTTTCAGGAAGAGTCCTTAAAATCTTTCTTACAACTTTAAATTCTGGAATTTTCTCTCCCAAGTTAGCACATGTGTTTACGATATCTTGCAATCGTGTATAGTAATCTGTGAATGATTCATTTTCTGCCATGAAAATAGAGTCAAATTTGCTCGTAAGCATTTGCAGCTTTTGAATCTTCACAAGGTTTGTTCCCTCATGTGTAACTTGTAGAACATCCCAGATTTCTTTCGCAGTCTCACATGCCGAGACGCGAGAGAATTCAGTTTGTGACAACGCATCAAATAAGGCGTTAATTCCTTTGCCATTATAAGAAGATGAGTCAATCTCTTCCCTGGTCCATTTCGACCTAGGTTCGATGGTGTGAACATCAACAATAATTTCAGTTGGATTTGACCATCCTAACTCGATTGATTGCCACACCCGTTCGTCGATGGAAATTAAAAAGGCTTTCATCCGTACTTTCCAGTAGGCATAGTTTGTTCCATCGAAGAACGGGGGTCTGTTGATGTTTCCACCTTCAACCATTGTTTACAACCATATTCCCTCTCTGATACCAATTGTTGGGTTATATCTAATATGGATCTAAATAGGAGAAAAAACACCTAGAGGGGGGTGAATAGGTGTAAACGATAAACACTCAAAAATCTTTACGTAATGAAACCCAATGCGGAAAATTAAATAACACGCAGAGATTTTACGTGGAAAACTCCATCACAGGAGTAAAAAACCATGGGACCGATCACACGGTGAAATCCACTAGAATTATAACACGTACAAAGGTGATATAACGTACTTACACACGACTCAACCTTTTTCCATACGCTCCTAGTAGATCTTCTCCGCTCGCTTCGCAACGCGCCTCGAATCCACGATGTGCGTCCAATGCCGAATCCACGGCATCCAACGTCGAGTCCACGACATATGACCGAATCCACGGTCTCCACCAGGTAGTACGTCTCGATCACATGAACGTACCTCGCTCCGAATCCACGAGAGCGGTAGCACCTTGAATCCACAAGGCCACGCGAATCCACGCGCCGATTTTGGGGAAAATCGTTGTTTTGTTGGTGGTGATGATCCGCCGAATACTTAGATCAAAGATAGATCGGAAATACCATCTAAGTATTCATTAATTTGATTCTACTCAAAATCTGAGTTTAAAAACCTAGAATCAAATTAATTAATATAGATGAAGAAACATAGAATTAAATTTAGTTATTTCCTTTCTTCTCTATAGGTGGATTTTTCTCTTTTTCGACCGTATTTTGGATTACCCTAAAAGATGAATCGTAGGGTTTATTTATAGGTTAGAAACCATTGGAAGAGGATAAGAATCAAAAACTAACCTTATCTGGAAGTTTTCAGGTCGACGGTCCGGACTGGAATAAGTGTGATCCGGACTGTCGTTAATAAACAGAACTTTTCCAGAAAACCACGTTCGGGGTCCGGACTGAAGTAACCATGGTCCGGACTGTTCATGCAATTTTTGCAAACTCCACGTTCGGGGTCCGGACTGAACCAGGTGTGTTCCGGACTGGATTTGCGCATGAACTACCCAATGTTTGGGGTCCGAAATGTAGTACCCTGATCCGAATCCTGAACATATAACATGTCCAGTTTTTTATTTTTATGCGATTAAAAATCCATCCAAGTGTTTCTACATTATAAGAAGTATTCGGATCACCAAACTTATTTAGTTAAACGTACCTGATCCTTTTGAATTCTTCTTTCTTGAGATTGAGGTATATGATCCAAGCTTCTTCATCTTCAATCTTCATGACTTAAACACTTTCACGAAATACGCCAAAACAAATTCCTTAACATGCATGAGCCATATTGAGCTCGACAGAGATGCGCTGATACTTTCCTCGGTGGGGTCGCGCCCCTCGAGTGCCACTCCGGAGCTGGGCCTGTTACTTTACTATTGCGACTTGTCGACGCAGTCCCTCTTGCTGGGCCAGTTTTGGCAGTCACGGACGCCCTACGGTAGACACGTCCTCTTGTGGATGTGCGGTAGTAGGTGGGCGCAGGTTTGACTGGACCGTATGTGGCAGTCACTGTGATTGGGTTGATTGAGTATACTGAATTTGAGTCGATGCATCATTTTCATCTGTATCACCCTTTGAGCATAGTAGATAGAGGCATGGTAGCTGTAGAGTTATTTTCAGCTTTCCTTTCTTCAGCTTTCTGTTATCTTATTCCTCTAGTAGACTTAGCGGGCAGACCGTCGGGTTTGGTTGTGGTACCCACTGAGAACTACTGTGGGATGTAGTTCTCACTCCCGCTGTGGTGTATTTTGCCCAAGGACCCCTTCTCCAGTTCCTGTTGCTCCAGTTGCTGATCCTACAGACCGAGGCGAGGGAGTCGCGAGCTAGTTCCCTACCCGTCTTTGGAGTATAGCGGTGCCCCCTTTCTGGAGATTTGTAGTACAGTCAGTAGATTAGTTTTATTTCCACTTTTGAGAGACTATTGTATTGTGAGGATTTGACTTGTACTGAGAGCCTGTACACTGATGTATTATTTTTGTTTACCTCCCTGTAGAGTTTGGAGTGTTGTATCAGAGGATTTTGTATATGATCGTATTTGGGAGATGGATATTGTATCTCTATTTTCTGTTGTACAGTGATTGCATTTTAGTTTTACAGTAGTTTTCTTTTCAGCTCTGATATTTGTATATCTTTAGTATTATCTTTTGCAGGTTAGACGCTTCGCCTATGCGGGGTTTTGTATAGGCGGCGGATCTGTTGGCAAGCCCAGGTCGCAGTTTCGACCCCGGGGCGTGACAATGTGCACTAGAGGTACAGGTTCCTATTGGTGTTGTGCACTTGGAGGAGGTTTGTGGAACACGATCAGTACAGTGAGACTTGGGATTATACCGGCAGGTGTGACGATTTGGTGGCAGCTTCTAGACTCTGATGGAGCACACGGGATGGACTGGTTGGCGCGGTATCATGCAACGACTGATTGTGGAATGAGAACAGTGACCCTTCCGCGAGTTGGACAGCAGGAGTTCATTCTCACAGGATGCTGAAGTACCCTTCCTGCAGCGATGGTTTCAGCGGCAATGGACAAACGCCATCACGGGAGCAGATGTGACGATTAGGACTAGAGGGTGTGTCCTTAGAGGTCTTGGTTAGATCGTAGCTTTCGTTTTGTCGCCACAGCAGGAACGACTTCAACACTTCTCTCCTTTTTCTCGCCTTTATGCTGAAACTTACGAACGTGACGAAAACTTCGAAAGGCTACTCCCGAAATGGAGACAGTGCCCAAACCTGTTCTTGTTTGATTGGGGCGAAGGCACTGACCTTTCGGAATTTTTGAACTTTTCGCTATTTTCAGCTGTTTTCTAAATAGAGAGTTGGAGTTGATGACGTTCCTGATGGTGGGCCTTTACTTTCTTGTTTGGTTGTGTTGGCGTACTTCGGGTAGATTTAGTCGGGTTGGTTTTGTGTTGTTGTGTGTTTTAGTTTCAGGGACGAAACTTTTTCTTAGTGGGGGAGAATGTAGTGACCCCGATCCCCGTGTAGCTTTCCCCATGACCCAGGTAGTGGAACACCTGTTATTGGTGTGTCGGATTCGCAACGCGTCAAATGGACGCGTTGGACGAACTCGGTGAGATTTCTGGATCAAGCCTGTCCTTCGGCTACTTTCGCCGAAATTTAGAAAGGGTTTCGGGCTAATCCGAGACTGGATTTGGATTCAGCGCGGAAAAACGTCGAAAATCGGCTATTTACTGCGCATTTTGGTGCATGGGGGAAGCCGTGGACCGGCCTTGTGCCACGTGGCGGCATCTGAATGGCCGGCGCACGCGGCGCGGTCCATGGAATTGGCGAGGGTGCGGCGGACCAGATACGGGGGATACGTGGCGGCTCCTGGCTGGCGGGCTCACGCGGCGCGGTCCACGGGCAGGCGCGGCGGGTGCAGTGAACCAGGGCGGGCCACGTAGCGGCCCCGGGTTAGCTGGTCCACGTGCGCGCGGCGCACGCAACGCGGGGAGTGGGTAGCGAGGCAGGTGCAGTGACGTGCGGGCACGACGGGCAGGTTTATGGGCGCCACATGTCGCCCGATGATTCGCCGCGGCCACCTGCTCCGTTGACCCGGTCGGGCCACGTGGCGGCGGCCCATTGGTCCCGCACACGCTGTCCGCTGTTCGGGACACGTGTCGGGGCCAGGTGGTTCCGGGCTCTCGTCGCGGGCCGGGCCAGGGTGCGGGATTCGGGCATTGTAGCCGCCCGAATCCCCCGGGCGCCCGAATATTGGGCCCGAAAGCCCAATAAACTTGGATTTTTGTGGTTTTTCGGTGGAGGCCTATAAATAGGCCTGTTTCTTGGGTCTTTTGACCCTTTTCCCGAACCCTTTTGCTACTAAGCCCTGTTGCAAGTTTGTTCCTCGTCTTGTGCTGCATCTTGCGAAGGAGTTTCGGAATTTTTGGAGGGCGCGGCATCGACGGCTTCAGCGATTCGGCGCAGTGCGACGTTTCTTCTTCGGTGGCCCATTTCCGTCGCGTTTCGGTCCACGAGGTCCACAGAGCTACTCCGAAGGAGTTTTTGGACAATTTTTGCGGCGTCGGTTTTACAAGAGGTAGGCCTTCGATTTCTATGTTGATCATCTTGCTTGATTCTGAGTTCTTGGCATGGTTTACGAGGCATGTTTGAACCCCTTTGTTGCTGGTGGTTTTTTTGGATAGCGGAGGATTGTCGGATTTTTATCTCTGTGCTTGAGTATCGGTTTTCAACCTGTGAGGACTCGATCGACATCTACTCTTCGCGAGAATCACCGTCGTATTTTTGTTCGAATTTTTGGAGATTATGTCGCAGGTGGGAATTAAGCTTCTTTGGGACAGATTTTTCAGCAGTGTATGTGTTATGGGAATTTTGACTTATTGCAATGTTTGGACCATATCTTTGTACCCAGTAGGAGTTTTTGGGTGTTTTTGGACTCGTTGGAATCGTGGGAATCCGAGGATTGTCCCCGTTCAGTTTCACTCTTTTTGGATCTTGGTTTGATGCGCGCTTCTGGTGGGTTGCTTCGTCTCCAAAATCGGTGGATGGTTCTCTAACTCTATATTGTTAGTGAGCATGCATTATGTGAGCACTATTAGAAAGCATGTTGTATCAGATAGGATTTTCTAGTGTAGTGATTCTGATCATGTTGATTATTACTTCCTATCTGTGTTGATTAAATGTTAGTATTGGACTTGACCTAGCACCCTGTCATATGTTGCATGTATAACCAGACAAGTAGAAAACCCTCACTTGGGCTAGGTTCATTTATGCTTTAGACATCCACACTGTACATTCTATGCCTGGACATAGTGTTTTTCCTCGCCCGGGTAGTGGGCTGAGTGGTTGGGATTTATTTTAGTGTGGGATGCATGTTACACTCGTGCTTGGGGGCCGAGTGGAGTCTGGTAGATGTAGCTGGTCTTATATCTGTGGAGGGAGACGTTGGGTAAACGGTGGTCCCGGGTTGTCGTATTTCTCTGTTTTATTTGTCGTCACTATGTTAGGGGGTTTACTAGTGATAGCAGGACCTAGAACCCAGACTGTTTTTGGACACACATAATTTCTATAAACTAATATTTTTACTTCCAAACTTCGAGGGGTCGCCGGAGCCTGTTCTTGTTTGATTTGGGTGAAGGCAATAGCCCTTCGGGGTTTGGAAAATAAAACTTATTTGAACTAATTTTATTAAAGAACTAAAATATATTAAATTGGGTTTCTCAGATTAAAATAGTTTTCAGTAATAACTGCCATATTTTATTATAAACTTGCTCACCCGAGAGAGTTTGGGTGACCTGGGTTCTAGGGGCCGTTCCCTTATTTCGGGACGAAAGCTACGGGGGCTGTACCTGGAACCTGTTCTTGTTTGATAGGGTTGTAGGTGTTGACCTCCCGAAACTTTCGGACCCTGGTTGGTTTCTTCCGCATGTTTTACCAAGGGAGTTGTTTTTCCGAACTATGAGGGGTTGCGAACTTCGAAAGGTTGAGTCTGGAGTCTGTTCTTGTTTGATTGGGATTCTAGACACCGACCTTTCGGGATTCTCAGACCCTTACTGTGTCGGTTGGTTCTTTCTCGTCTGTGAGTTGGATGTCCTATTTTGGGAGCCGTTGGGTTGACGACGGTCCCGGTTGTTGAGTACCTCCAGCCAGTGGGTTAGTATTGTGAGTTGGACATTATCGATCTGATTAATCATGGATTTGGATTATAGCCTGCATGAGCCATATTGAGCTCGACAGAGATGCGCGGATACTTTCCTCGGTGGGGTCGCGCCCCTCGAGTGCCGCTCCGGAGCTGGGCCTGTTACTTTGCTATCGCGACTTGTCGACGCAGTCCCTCTGGCCGGGCCAGTTTTGGCAGTCACAGACGCCCTACGTAAGTCCCGTCCTCTTGCGGATGTGTGGCAGTAGGTGGGCGTAGGTTTGACTGGACCCCATGCGGCAGTCACTGTGATTGGGTTGATTGAGTATTTGGGTTAGAGTTGATGCATCATTTTCATCTGTATCACCCTTTGAGCATTGTAGATAGAGGCATGATAGTTGTAGACTCTTTCCAGCTTATATTTCCATTATTACAGTTTTCCTGTTATCTTATGTCTCTAGTTGATTTAGTGGGCAGACCGTCGGGCTTGGTAGCAGTACCCACTGAGAACTACTGTGGGATGTAGTTCTCACACCCGCCGTGGTGACTTTTTCCAGGGGCCCATTTTCCAGTTCCTGCTGCTCTAGTTGCTGACCCTTCTGTTGCTGATTGAGGTGAGGGAGTCGCGAGCTGTAAAGACTCAAAATATTTTATTTTTAATAAATAGATTAAAAGCAGAATCGTAGTCGATTTCGGGTTCAAAAGACCTACGTTGATTTATTTAGTCAATTGCCAGTGTGCGAGTTGCACGATTTACGAGACAAAAAGGCTATTTTCCAATCCGGACATGATCTTGGAAATCCGAGTTGACCGTTGCGATCGTCTCGTCGAACTGAGCGAGATTCATATTCAGCACTTTTCGATCTGACGGTCGGATCTTCCAGAATTCAACTAAGAAGTGGGAGAATCTCGCGACCAATGTAACAGTGTCCTCTGCGCACAGTGCACTTAAGTGAGTTACTGTAGATGAACAGTAACCCTGGTTTTCGAGACCCCGACGAATATAATATTGACTAATTCACTGTTCGGAATCCGAATATAGTGATCCAGGTAGTCATTTCGAACGGTTTCGTCATTCTGGACACAATGGCACTGACGGAAATTCTGTTTGACGACTCTGGAATCTCGAAAAGCGCGAAAACTGTATTTTGACACAGTTATTATGGACCGAGATTTTATCCGGGCAGCTTCGCGAAAATCAGAGATCGCTACCTGATAGGTCTCGTCGAGCCGGACGTCGTGGCGGTGTCCATTTTTCAGTTTGACAACTCGGTTGTCTCGAAAAGCGTAAAATATACTGAAAAACGTGATAAATTACGCGAAAACCCTATAGTTTGTGCCTCGAAAACCGTGCAAGTGCTTGGTGAGGGACCTAAGTGTGAATATGAGCTGCTGGGAGGGACTGATCTTCTAATATCAAGAGATGGAGGGTTTAAATGCAATTATGCATAAACTCTATATATACACATATGAGGTTAGGGTTTCCATTAATCCCTAAGCTCGTAGCTGCTGCCCCAGCCGCACCTCCCAACTTCTTCCTCCTCTCTACCGCACTCCACGGAGGGTCGCGCACCGGCCGCCGCCACCCCGTCGCCGGTGAAGAAAAGAATCAAGAAACCCTTCATCTCGGGTTGGAAAGGAAGGGTTGCTCACCGAGGGTTCTGGGGGTTCCCTAGCGTCCTCTGGGAGATCCCCTGTATGGTCGAGGCCGAGCTGAAGTGAACCCGAGGTCTGGCACCGCCGTGCGCCGCCGCGGGAAGAAGCTTCTTCTTCTTTTATTCCGGCGAGGTAAGTGGTTGAACTTATTACAATAAAATGGCCTAGGGACCCTCCTTTTCCTCTTCTGACCTCGTAAGGATCATGCTGGTGCAGCCTGAGCCCTTGGCGCCGTCCCTGTTGCCGGCGGAAGCATTAGGTCGCCGGAAGAAATTAGTTTCCGACGAACTCGGTCCTCACTTCTTCCGACCGTTGAAAACACGATCGGTACCGTTGATCCTCATCTCCTCATCGACTGCAACTCACCTGCGAAGTTTGAGGAAGATCGGCGGAGTGACCACGCCGTACGGGGATGCCCTAGAACCGGCCTCTTGTGCACTTCGCCGGAATCCACCCAACCGGCGCCGCCGCTCACTGGGGTCGCCGGCCACCGCCACCAGAAGACTCCTTGCACCGAGAGGGACCTTTTGGTCCAAGTCCCACCGGCCAGAACCCAGCCGGCCGGAATCCGCCATTAAAGCTCCCCCGAGCTTGGCCGAGCCCCGCCACCGCGCGCCGCCGGCGTTGTTCCACGCGGGTAAGTTGTCCAGATGTGATGATATTGGTCATAGGAACTTTTCCAAACCAATGCATGTGGATATTAACGTGGGACTTCCTTTCTCAGTAATTGCACCCTTAAGGCAATCCGAGCACCTACCGCCGGCCGCCGTCGCCGCATCTAGTCGCCGGCCAACCACCCAGGTAAGGTCTCGTGGTCGAGGGCATCGCTTTCATGCCTTTGCATGGGCTCAAGGAACCCTTCTCATAAACTTCCCATTTGTTGCTCTATAGGTGGCCGTAGAGCTCGGATTCCAGCCGATCGCCGCCCGGGGTCGCCGGCGTTGGGTCGGGAAGTGACCGAGCCACCCCCGTGAGCACTCTCCTACTGCTACTGGCCTCTGCTCAAGCCTAGGGCCCGAGCCGATCAAGATTCGGCCAAACCGAGCTCTAGCTTGGTTGGAGTTTCATCACCTTGCTCCGGCGAACTTCCCGGCCGGCCTCCGACGCGCGCAAGGTGAGCCCCCATTATCCTCAGTCCCTACTGTATACCATGCTCCAGTTAGATCACTTGCAGATCAAGTATATATTAAGTCGCAACATTACTAATTTGGAGCCCTTGTGTTTTTGGGCCAACTTGTAAATGGGCCTGGTCTCGGCCCAAATATTGCGAGCACGGCCTCCGTCTCGTCGTAACAAATGTGCTGAAAGTTACGGCGCAGCTTTTGGACTCCCGGATTTTGAGAACGAGTCGAAACATCGGATTAATGCAATAACTTTATGCAAATTAAAAATACATTTTGGACTAAAATGCGATTCGGACTTGCTGGCTGTCCTTAGACAGCGTTTACACGCCTACTAGGCATCTTGTTAGAGTTCAGTAGGTCCTCATTGATCGAGAGTTAGATTCTGTGCGGTAAATCGGCAATATTGCCCCGTATAAACACTCCGTTACTGTCGTGTCGTCGGGACGGGTATATGTGAGTCTAGTTCTGACTACAGTCTCTGTTCAGGGCCCAGCAGTTCAGCACCAGCCTCCTGGTAGTCTAGCGGGAGTTCGGGATCGGCCTTCATTCAGGTGGGTTTTATTTTCTTGGTCCTAGCATCTAACTCTATCATATTGGACGGGGTCAATTCTAAGCATACTGGGGTTAAATATTGATGGGTGATGGCTTATGCATGTTAATGGGTTTCGTCATAATGTTTAGCGTCGGTTTTCCGACGGTCGTTTTCCTTTTGATTATACATGATAGCGGGTTACTTTCGATCGCATATGTTACGGTTTTACTTTGAGCATACCTGTTGCCGTTTTACTTTTGTTATATATATTATGGTGCTGACATGATGATGGTTATGGTTACTTGGCTCGAGGCTGTCACACGCGCACCCGCGGTTTGGCCACCGCAAAGGGTGCGCTTTTCCGGAAAAGTGGTCTATGACCCGTGTATACCCACGAGGTGACGTAGTGGGGCCCCTTATTAGTGGTGGGGTTGAGACGCCGAGGTGCGAGCGGTGCGACCCGTCGGTTTAGTTGTCCGGCGTGGTCGGGTTTCTGCAGGTACGGTACGGACCGTCGGTTTAGTTGTCCGACGTGTCCGGGTATTACAGGATGCAGGTGTACAGGTTGCCTTTCCTCCTTGGGAGGGTGGTTGCTCCGGTTGTCTTCACGGTTTGTTTTATTATATTCTCCTGCTCTACTATTTTTGCGTCACTGACATCCCACTTCGTGACAGGGTTCAGACGGGGGAGAGGTAGGCGGTGGTGAGGACGGGACAGGAGCAGCTGGGTCGCTGGGGACCCTGGACTGTATTTCTTCTTTCATTCTCGTTTTTTTCATTGCATTGTAGTTATGTGAGAGGTTCGCGATACCCTCGTGGGGTCGGCGTGGATGTCGGTACGGGTTGCATTTAGTGCCCCTTGTGCGTTACTTTTTCTTTTATTTCTATTGGCCATTTGAAAATCAAGAGGGCAGAAGCCAAAGAAAAGATTGCGAAAACCGTTTTTAAAATCTAAGTGTCGTGTGGGCACTGGTTTCAAAACCCTGTGAATTTATGGATTGCGAAAGGGATTTCAAAACTTGGTGTCGGGTGGGCACCGTTTTCAAACCTTGTGGATTTATGCTGATTTCGAAACTGGCTTTCAAAACGTAAGCGCCGGGTAGGCGCTCTTTCAAAACTATGGATTTATCCTTTCCAAATTGATCGGCCATATGTTCTTCTTTTATTAGTTTAGAATGCTAATTGTTGTGATTGATTGGTTGTGTAAGTTGGAACATGTACTGGACGCTACGCCGTGCACGTACAGGGGAGACTCTGTCCGTTTGCAGAGTGATCCTGTATGTGTGGCGGGTCTGGGCACGTGCCGGGGAAGAGGGGTTCTCTTTTAAACAAAAAAAAAAAAAATTTTACACGTCAAATATTCGACTTTTAATGAATCGTTTCCGCTAAAACAAACCCCCGGGGCGTGACAGATTAAATGGTATCAGAGAGTTCTTTCAATCACAACAGTTAGTGCCGACATCCGCGGGAACACCTCACTTGCCTACACATGAATGAAATGGGTAGGGCATAGGACTGTAGAACGTGAGTGACCGAGGGAGGGGGGGGGGGGGAATGTTGAGTCCTTTCTCTCACTTTATGGTTGTTGTTAGTAGGGTAGTCGGAAGTTGACTCTTGTGATGTGTGACAGACATGGCCCGTACTAGATCATCGGCCGGGGACGCAGAGTCAGTGTCCGACATCGACAGAGATACCACACTTAGCTACGAAGGGATGAATTGAATAAGGCATAGAAGCGTAGAACGCGAGTGATCGGGGGAGCGGGGGAAAAGTATATGTCCCGTTTTCTCGATAGTTGGTTAAGTGCTATACTAGCGGAGTCTAGAACTGACTTGTGGGGTGTGTGAGTACGGGTTAAGTTTTGTTTCTCGGTTTAGCTCGGTTGTCGCGTTTGTGTAGTCGTGTTGTTTGGGCTCGTGTAGTAGTGTTGTTGTGGGGGTCTTGGGATTTCCCCCTGGGGTCGAGAAAAGAGACCACTGGGACTAGCAAATCTTGTTTGTTTGGGCTTGATTTCTTCCTTTTGTTGAGCGGACCTAGAGCTTAAATACTCCTAGTTGGGAATGTGATCGTTGGCCTGGGGGTATGCAGCTCGGCTCAGTGTATGGTGCTTGGAAGGGCAATGGTTTGGGACCGAGCGGTAGAGGTTAATCAGAGTGTCGCACCCCCTTGGGTGCCAAGACGGAAGTAGGACCGTGCTTCTCGGGTTTTGTCGCCAGCTCCCCATGACCAAGGCATAGTCTTGAGGTTTTGGGTTGCGAGTTTGTGATTGTGAAGCAGTACAGATCACGAGGGGCGCAAGGCCAATGGGAAGCGCAAGTCGGATATGTTTGGCCACTTTTCCCATGTATTGGATCCCTGGCGTATTTAAGTTTCGGGGATGAAACTTCTTTTAAGGTGTGAGTGATGTAGCACTCGAGAAATTCTAGTGTGCTCGCGGGCGAGAAAGCAGATCTAACCTTAGCGATTTGCATACCGGTGCGTGAATTGCACAGTTTCCGATGCACAAACCTCCGCCTTTCCGATCCGATACCTGGGTATTTGGTTAGGAACGAACCCTAGGATGACTTGTGTTCACAAGAGAGCGTAGGGTATTGGCATAGTGGTTTGGAGCTCAGGTGTGTTTCACACAGTTGAGTCTCGTTGTTTCGGTTATTAGTCGTACGCACTCTGGTTTTTGGGATCGTTGTTAGTGCGGGGTTAGCCGCGGTCGTGGTTTCGGCTGTGGGCTGATGTTTCAATGGAGCCAGAGTGCTCGGATCAGTTACGGTGGTTAACAGTTAAATCACTGTTCTCTTCGTAATCGTCCAGCTGATGGCATAGCAGTAGATGACTGCTATTATTGCACTAGCCTCACAGTTTGCTTAGAGGTTGAACAAGTTGCTGACCCTTCAGTGTCCCCGTGTCTTAATTCGTTGGCCTATGGGCCCGATGGTAACCCTGTTTTGGGACGGATGCAAATTGACCCCACCTTTTGCACAGGTTTTGTGGATCGACGTGGACTCGCCTATGTGTTAATCATGGCGATGTTTGTGACCACAAGGCGGTAGTAATCCTTGATAAAAGTTATGTTTCTGGCACTGAGATTGTGTTGGGAAGTATGTGATATACCTTCTGGTGGGAGTTGCGTCCCCAACTTGTTGTCGGCGACAAACCTTTGGTATTCCGCTGTTCTTTTGGGTAAGCACGTTGGCTGCAGGCAACGGACGGTCGAAAGAACTGAGGAAATACCCTGCCCTGTAATGAGGAGTATCAGATTGGGTCTAAATTAGTAACCTTAGAGTTGTAGATACCTTGCGACTGACTTGTAGCCCTCGATTAAGCTTTCTGAGCAGTTTCATAGAGTATGACTTCAGGCTGTAAGCTCCGGGAATGAAACTTTTTTTAAGTTGTAAGTTTCGGGGACGAAACTTCTTTTAAGTTGTAAGTGATGTAAAGACTCAAAATATTTTATTTTTAATAAATAGATTAAAAGCAGAATCGTAGTCGATTTCGGGTTCAAAAGACCTACGTTGATTTATTTAGTCAATTGCCAGTGTGCGAGTTGCACGATTTACGAGACAAAAAGGCTATTTTCCAATCCGGACATGATCTTGGAAATCCGAGTTGACCGTTGCGATCGTCTCGTCGAACTGAGCGAGATTCATATTCAGCACTTTTCGATCTGACGGTCGGATCTTCCAGAATTCAACTAAGAAGTGGGAGAATCTCGCGACCAATGTAACAGTGTCCTCTGCGCACAGTGCACTTAAGTGAGTTACTGTAGATGAACAGTAACCCTGGTTTTCGACACCCCGACGAATATAATATTGACTAATTCACTGTTCGGAATCCGAATATAGTGATCCAGGTAGTCATTTCGAACGGTTTCGTCATTCTGGACACAATGGCACTGACGGAAATTCTGTTTGACGACTCTGGAATCTCGAAAAGCGCGAAAACTGTATTTTGACACAGTTATTATGGACCGAGATTTTATCCGGGCAGCTTCGCGAAAATCAGAGATCGCTACCTGATAGGTCTCGTCGAGCCGGACGTCGTGGCGGTGTCCATTTTTCAGTTTGACAACTCGGTTGTCTCGAAAAGCGTAAAATATACTGAAAAACGTGATAAATTACGCGAAAACCCTATAGTTTGTGCCTCGAAAACCGTGCAAGTGCTTGGTGAGGGACCTAAGTGTGAATATGAGCTGCTGGGAGGGACTGATCTTCTAATATCAAGAGATGGAGGGTTTAAATGCAATTATGCATAAACTCTATATATACACATATGAGGTTAGGGTTTCCATTAATCCCTAAGCTCGTAGCTGCTGCCCCAGCCGCACCTCCCAACTTCTTCCTCCTCTCTACCGCACTCCACGGAGGGTCGCGCACCGGCCGCCGCCACCCCGTCGCCGGTGAAGAAAAGAATCAAGAAACCCTTCATCTCGGGTTGGAAAGGAAGGGTTGCTCACCGAGGGTTCTGGGGGTTCCCTAGCGTCCTCTGGGAGATCCCCTGTATGGTCGAGGCCGAGCTGAAGTGAACCCGAGGTCTGGCACCGCCGTGCGCCGCCGCGGGAAGAAGCTTCTTCTTCTTTTATTCCGGCGAGGTAAGTGGTTGAACTTATTACAATAAAATGGCCTAGGGACCCTCCTTTTCCTCTTCTGACCTCGTAAGGATCATGCTGGTGCAGCCTGAGCCCTTGGCGCCGTCCCTGTTGCCGGCGGAAGCATTAGGTCGCCGGAAGAAATTAGTTTCCGACGAACTCGGTCCTCACTTCTTCCGACCGTTGAAAACACGATCGGTACCGTTGATCCTCATCTCCTCATCGACTGCAACTCACCTGCGAAGTTTGAGGAAGATCGGCGGAGTGACCACGCCGTACGGGGATGCCCTAGAACCGGCCTCTTGTGCACTTCGCCGGAATCCACCCAACCGGCGCCGCCGCTCACTGGGGTCGCCGGCCACCGCCACCAGAAGACTCCTTGCACCGAGAGGGACCTTTTGGTCCAAGTCCCACCGGCCAGAACCCAGCCGGCCGGAATCCGCCATTAAAGCTCCCCCGAGCTTGGCCGAGCCCCGCCACCGCGCGCCGCCGGCGTTGTTCCACGCGGGTAAGTTGTCCAGATGTGATGATATTGGTCATAGGAACTTTTCCAAACCAATGCATGTGGATATTAACGTGGGACTTCCTTTCTCAGTAATTGCACCCTTAAGGCAATCCGAGCACCTACCGCCGGCCGCCGTCGCCGCATCTAGTCGCCGGCCAACCACCCAGGTAAGGTCTCGTGGTCGAGGGCATCGCTTTCATGCCTTTGCATGGGCTCAAGGAACCCTTCTCATAAACTTCCCATTTGTTGCTCTATAGGTGGCCGTAGAGCTCGGATTCCAGCCGATCGCCGCCCGGGGTCGCCGGCGTTGGGTCGGGAAGTGACCGAGCCACCCCCGTGAGCACTCTCCTACTGCTACTGGCCTCTGCTCAAGCCTAGGGCCCGAGCCGATCAAGATTCGGCCAAACCGAGCTCTAGCTTGGTTGGAGTTTCATCACCTTGCTCCGGCGAACTTCCCGGCCGGCCTCCGACGCGCGCAAGGTGAGCCCCCATTATCCTCAGTCCCTACTGTATACCATGCTCCAGTTAGATCACTTGCAGATCAAGTATATATTAAGTCGCAACATTACTAATTTGGAGCCCTTGTGTTTTTGGGCCAACTTGTAAATGGGCCTGGTCTCGGCCCAAATATTGCGAGCACGGCCTCCGTCTCGTCGTAACAAATGTGCTGAAAGTTACGGCGCAGCTTTTGGACTCCCGGATTTTGAGAACGAGTCGAAACATCGGATTAATGCAATAACTTTATGCAAATTAAAAATACATTTTGGACTAAAATGCGATTCGGACTTGCTGGCTGTCCTTAGACAGCGTTTACACGCCTACTAGGCATCTTGTTAGAGTTCAGTAGGTCCTCATTGATCGAGAGTTAGATTCTGTGCGGTAAATCGGCAATATTGCCCCGTATAAACACTCCGTTACTGTCGTGTCGTCGGGACGGGTATATGTGAGTCTAGTTCTGACTACAGTCTCTGTTCAGGGCCCAGCAGTTCAGCACCAGCCTCCTGGTAGTCTAGCGGGAGTTCGGGATCGGCCTTCATTCAGGTGGGTTTTATTTTCTTGGTCCTAGCATCTAACTCTATCATATTGGACGGGGTCAATTCTAAGCATACTGGGGTTAAATATTGATGGGTGATGGCTTATGCATGTTAATGGGTTTCGTCATAATGTTTAGCGTCGGTTTTCCGACGGTCGTTTTCCTTTTGATTATACATGATAGCGGGTTACTTTCGATCGCATATGTTACGGTTTTACTTTGAGCATACCTGTTGCCGTTTTACTTTTGTTATATATATTATGGTGCTGACATGATGATGGTTATGGTTACTTGGCTCGAGGCTGTCACACGCGCACCCGCGGTTTGGCCACCGCAAAGGGTGCGCTTTTCCGGAAAAGTGGTCTATGACCCGTGTATACCCACGAGGTGACGTAGTGGGGCCCCTTATTAGTGGTGGGGTTGAGACGCCGAGGTGCGAGCGGTGCGACCCGTCGGTTTAGTTGTCCGGCGTGGTCGGGTTTCTGCAGGTACGGTACGGACCGTCGGTTTAGTTGTCCGACGTGTCCGGGTATTACAGGATGCAGGTGTACAGGTTGCCTTTCCTCCTTGGGAGGGTGGTTGCTCCGGTTGTCTTCACGGTTTGTTTTATTATATTCTCCTGCTCTACTATTTTTGCGTCACTGACATCCCACTTCGTGACAGGGTTCAGACGGGGGAGAGGTAGGCGGTGGTGAGGACGGGACAGGAGCAGCTGGGTCGCTGGGGACCCTGGACTGTATTTCTTCTTTCATTCTCGTTTTTTTCATTGCATTGTAGTTATGTGAGAGGTTCGCGATACCCTCGTGGGGTCGGCGTGGATGTCGGTACGGGTTGCATTTAGTGCCCCTTGTGCGTTACTTTTTCTTTTATTTCTATTGGCCATTTGAAAATCAAGAGGGCAGAAGCCAAAGAAAAGATTGCGAAAACCGTTTTTAAAATCTAAGTGTCGTGTGGGCACTGGTTTCAAAACCCTGTGAATTTATGGATTGCGAAAGGGATTTCAAAACTTGGTGTCGGGTGGGCACCGTTTTCAAACCTTGTGGATTTATGCTGATTTCGAAACTGGCTTTCAAAACGTAAGCGCCGGGTAGGCGCTCTTTCAAAACTGTGGATTTATCCTTTCCAAATTGATCGGCCATATGTTCTTCTTTTATTAGTTTAGAATGCTAATTGTTGTGATTGATTGGTTGTGTAAGTTGGAACATGTACTGGACGCTACGCCGTGCACGTACAGGGGAGACTCTGTCCGTTTGCAGAGTGATCCTGTATGTGTGGCGGGTCTGGGCACGTGCCGGGGAAGAGGGGTTCTCTTTTAAACAAAAAAAAAAAAAATTTTACACGTCAAATATTCGACTTTTAATGAATCGTTTCCGCTAAAACAAACCCCCGGGGCGTGACACGAGCTAGTTCCATACCCATCCTTGGAGTATAGCTGTACCCCTTTTGGAGCTTAGTAGTACAGTCTGCTGGATTATTGTTGTAAGTTACTTTTGAGGGATTTATTTCTGAGAGATTTTTGTAGTGAGGTTCAGACTTGTACTTTTGGAGTTGTATTATTTTATTTCAGTAGTTTATTTATTTATTTATTTATTTTTTCAGCTCTGATATCTGTATAGCTACAGTATCCTTCTTTTTGCAGGTTGACGCTTCGTCTATACGGCGCCTCCAGTATGGGCGGCGGATCTATTGGCGGGCCCGGGTCGCAGTTTCGACCCCGGGGCTTGACTCAAACCTTCTTGAGACCTAAAGCAAGTTTGATCTTCATCTTAGTCTGCATCTTGTGAAGGAGGCTCGGATTTTTTGGAGGCCGCGGCATCGGCATCTTCGGCGAGTTAGCGCAGTGCGACGTTCTTTCTTCGGTGGCCATATCCGTCGCGTTGCGGTCCACGAGATCCACAGAGCTACTCCGACAGAATTTTTGGACGATCTTCATAGCGTCGGATTCACGAGAGGTAAATCTACAATTTTTGTAATTTCCACTCTTCCCAGATTTGAGTTTTTATTGGGGTTTCTGCTACATTTTTAAGCCCCTATTTTGCTGGTGGGTTTTTTGGATAGCAGCGCATTGTCGGATTTTTATCTCTGCGCTCAGGTATCGGATTTCAACGTGTTAGCACTCGATCGACATCTACGCATCGCGAGGATCGCCGTCATATTTTTATTGGGATTTTTGGAGATTATTTTGCAGGTAGTATTTTCGCATCTTCTGGACTGAATTTTCAGCAGCTTGTAATCTTGGGAATTTTGTGTTGATTGCAATGTTTGGGCTATAACTTTGTACCCAGGAGGAGTTTTTGGGTGTTTTTGGACCCGTTGGAATCGTGGGAATCCGAGGATTGTCCCTGTGCAGTTTTAGTCTTTTTGGACTTTGGATCGATTTGCACTTCCAGGTGGGTTGCTTCATCTTCAAAACCGGTGGACAGTTCATTAACTCTATTGTGTAGTGAACATGTATGATTGTGAGATGTATTAGGAAGCATGCTAGAAAGAGAGAATTGATGCTCCTTGTGTCACGCCCCGGGGTCAAAACTGCGACCCGGGCTCGCCAACAGATCCGCCACCTATGCCAACCTGCATAAGCGAAGCGTCCTACCTTCAAGAAAAGTACTGCAGCTAAACAGATATCAGAGCGAAAAATAAAAATCCGCTGTATAACTAAAATCAATCACTGTACAACTGGAAATAATACAACAATGTCTGTCTCCCAAAAATAATAATAATACAATAACCTCAACTACATGCTCTGAACTCAACCGGGAGGTATGTCCAATAAATACACCAGTGTACAATCTCTCGGTACATAAAATATCCTCACTACATCAGTCTCTCAAAAGAGAAAAAAACAAAATAGCTAATCTACTGAAGATCTCCTCTGAAAGGGGTACCGCTACTCTCCAACGATGGGTAGGGATCTAGCACGCGACTCCCTCGCCTCGATCAACAATCGCAGAATCAGCAGCACCCGCTAAGACTCTGCAAAACAAAGGAGAGAAAAGAAGGGGAGGGGGAAAACCCCCAACGGGTGTGAGAACTACACCTAAAAAGGGAGTCCTCAGTGGGTACCGCCACCAGGCCCGACGATCTGCCCACTAAGTCCACTAGAGGCATAAGATAACCAAAGCAGTAAATACTGAAATAGGAAAGCTGGAGACTCTGAACAGCTACCATGCCTCTATCTAAATACTCAAAAGGGGAGAACCAAATAATGGGATGCAACCACTAGCACATGAAGTGCACAATCGACCCAATCGAGCTGACTGCCTGTAAAAACTCAAAATATTTTATTTTAATAAATAGTCTAAAAGTAAATTTTGACCTGGCTTTCGAATTCAAAAGACCTATGTTGATTTATCTAGTCAATTGCCAGTGTGCGAGTTGCACGTTTTACGAGATAAAAAGGCTACTTTCCAATCCGGACATGACCTTGGAAATCCGAGTGGACCGTTGCGATCGTCTCGTCGAACTGAGCGAGATTCATTTTCAGCACTTCTCGATCTGACGGTCGGATCTTCCAGAAATCGATAAAGAAGCGAGTAAATAAACGCAATCATTGTGACAGTGCCTGTGCACAGTGTCACTTAAGTGGCCACTGTAGATGAACAGTAAACCTCAATTTCGGGACTACGGCGGTTACAACGCTGACTAATTCACTGTTCGGGACCCAAACATAGTGATTCAGGTAGTCGTTTTGATCCGTTTCGACGTTCTGAACACAATGGCGCTGACGGAATTTCCGTCTGGCGACCCTAAGGCATCGTGACGCGTGCCGAACTGTATAATTTACAGTATAGGATGGAATTTAAAAATTCTGGAGCGAAACTTGAACGAACCAAAATCGCTACCTGATAGGTTTCGTCGAGCCGGACGTCATGGCGCAGTCCATTTTCCGTTTCGGCGACCGGATCACCTCGAAAAGCGTGAAATACGGGAAAAAGTGGCTTTTTACACATAAAACCCTATATTTTATACCTCGTATTGCGTGCCACCTCTGTGGTGAGGGACTTAAACGTGAAAAAGAGTTGCTGTGAGGGACTAGGCTCCAAATATGAAGAGTCGAGGGACTACATTGCGATTGTGCTAATGCACTATTAATACACCTCTCGGCTAGGGTCCCATAAACCCTAACCCCGCAACTCGAGCCCTGCAGCCGCCCACTCCAACAACCTTCCCCTCTCTGCCTCGCTCCCCGGAACCTCCCCCGCACCGGCCGCCGCCTCTCTATTGCCGGAGAAGAAGGGGATCAAGAACTCACCTTGATCTCGGGTGCTTGGAGAGGAAGGTGATCGAGAGGGTATGGGTGATCAAGACCTTGCCTGTGGAGTCCCTAGTGGAGCCGCAACCAAGCCCGAGTGGAACCCGACACCCCGCCGCCGCCGTGCGCCGCCGCGGCCATCTTCTCCTTCCACGGTTTTCCGGCGGGGTAAGTGTTTGTAAAAGTTTGTTTTAAACCTCCCCAAGAACACTTCTAGTGTATTCCTGACCTCGAGAGAAATCTCTCCGTGAAGCCTGAGCCGTCGCCGTCGTCCCGTCCGCCGGCGGGAGGGAAATATTGCCGGAATTCCTTGTTTCGGCTGAGGATGATCACTAGCTTCTTCCGGCCGACAAAATCAAGATCAAGACCTTTGATCTTGGTCTTCTCGGTGACTGAAAGCTGATCCTAAAGTTTGGAGTTGATCGGTGGAGGATCCGCGAAGATCCGGCATGCCCTAGAACCGGATATTTTGCATCTTCGCCGGAACTCCTCCAACCGGCGCCGCCGCTCGACCCCGTCGCCGGCCACCACTGTATAAATTACCCTGGCAACCAGCAGAACACTTTGGTCCATCTCGCACCATCCCGGACTTCGCCGGCCGGATTCCGCCATTAGAGCACCCGTTTTCCGGCGAACTCCTTTCCCGGCCAACCCGGCGCTCTGCGAGGTGGGAAACCGACTCGGGTAGGTTCAAATGATTATGTTGGAGCTTCTCATGCATTTGCATGCAAATGTTTACGTACGGTTTTTGTTTGGTGTAGTTGCACCCTTTTCTCGGTCCGGGCATCACCACCGCCGCCCCCGCCGCTTCGGATTGTCGGGCATCGATTCAGGTGAGCCCTAAACACCTTTTTAAGAGTTCCTACCATTTTAGTTTAGCCCAAGAACCCAGGGTTATTAAGTTGGCTCAATCTTGCTAATTAGCGGATAATTAGTGTGTTTTTTTTCCGGCCGCCGCCGCCTCTGGACGTCGGCCGTGGGTCGGACCTGGTCCGGAGCTCCTCTGGGAAGTTGTTTTAATGTGTGCCCCACTTTGTTCCAGACGTGAAGCCGGTTTGATCCCAATTTGCCCAAAACCGAGCCTTGGCATTTGGTGGTGCTGCTCCGGCCACTACTCCGGCGGGTTTCCGGCAAGCCTCAGGTGAGCCCCACTGTCTACACTCCCTACTGAGTACCATGCTCCTCTTAGATCACCTTTTGATCAAGTTTGTATTAGGTTGCCACATAGTTGTATATTGAACACTAAAAGATTATGGGCCAACTTGTAAATGGGCCTGGTCTCGGCCCAAATATTGTGAGCATGGCCTCCGTCTCGTCGTAACAAACGCGCTGAAAGTTACGGCGCAGCTTTTGGACTCCCGGATTTTGAGAACGAGACGAAACATCGGATTAATGCAATAACTTTGGGCAAATTAAAATACATTTTGGACTAAAATGCGTTTCGGACTTGCTGGCTGACCTTAGACAGCGTTTACACGCCTACTAGGCATCTTGTTAGAGTTCAGTAGGTCCTCATTGATCGAGAGTTAGATTCTGTGCGGTAAATCGGCAATTTTGCCCCGTATAAACACTCCGTTACCGTCGTGTCGTCGGGACGGGTATATGTGAGTCTAGTTCTGACTACAGTCTCTGTTCAGGGCCCAACAGTTCAGCACCAACCTCCGGATAGTCTAGCGGGAGTTCGGGATCGGCCTTCATTCAGGTGGGTTGTTTTTACTTTATTCCTAGCCTCTAAATTCTATCTTATTGGACGGGGTCTATTCTAAGTGTACTGGGGTTACATAATGACGGGTGATAGCTTATGCATGTTAGTGGGTTCGCTATAATGACTAGCGTCGATTGCCGACGGTGTTCTTCTTTTTCAACCCTTATATGTCAGCGGGCCACTTTCGAGTGCGCGCAGTATTACCTCGTTTTCGATTATGCACTTTACCTCATTTACCTCATTACTCTTATTATTCTTATTGTGATACTGACATGATGGTGGTTACGGTTACTGGGCTCGAGGTTGCCACACGCGCACCCGCGGTTTGGCCACCGCAGAGGGTGCGCTTTTCCGGAAAAGAGGTCGTAGAACCCGTGTATACCCACGAGGTGACGTAGTGGGGGCCCCTTTTTAGTTGTGGGGTTGAGGCGCCTAGGTGCGAGCGGAGCGGCCCGCCGGTTTAGTTGTCCGGCGCGGTCGCGGTGTTGCAGGTACGGTATGGGGCCGTCGGTAGTGGACCGACGCGGCCGGGTATTACAGGATGCAGGTGTACAGGTTGCCTTTCCTCCTTGGGAGGACGGTTGCTCCAGTTGTCTTCACGGTTTGTTTTACTATATTCTCTTGCTTTACTGTTTCTGCGTCACTGACATCCCACTTCGTGACAGGGTCCAGACGGGGAGGGAGGTAGGCGGCGGTGAGGACGGGACAGGAGCAGCTGGGTCGCTGGGGACCCTGGACTGTATTTATTCTTTTATTCTCGCTTTTCATTACTCTGTAGTTATGTGAGTGGTTCGCGATACCCTCGTGGGGTCGGCATGGATGTCGGTACGGGCTACATTTAGTGCCCCTGGTGCAATATTTTTCCCTTTTATTTCTATCGGCCATTTAAAAACCAAAAAGGCAGAAGCCAAAGAAAGGATTGCGAAAACCGTCTTTAAAAACTTGGTGTCGGGTGGGCACCGCTTTCAAACCTTGTGGATTTATGCTGATTTTGAAAACTAGCTTTCAAAACGTAAGCGCCGGGTAGGCGTCCTTTCAAACTTGTGGATTTATCCTTTCCAAAACGATCGGCCATGTGATCTTCTTTTATCAGTATAGAATGCTGGTTGGTTATGTATGATTGTTGTGATTGATTGGTTGTGTATGTTGGAACATGTACTGAACGCTACGCCGTGCACGTACAGGGGAGACTCTGTCCGGTTGCAGAGTGACCCTGTACGTGTGGCGGGTCTGGGCACGCGCCGGGGAGGAGGGGTTCTCTTTTAAACAAAAAAAAAAAAAAAAAAATTTACGCGTCAAATATTCGGCTTTTATGAATCGTTTCCGCTAAAACAAACCCCCGGGGCGTGACAGATTAAATGGTATCAGAGAGTTCTTTCAATCACAACAGTTAGTGCCGACATCCGTGGACAACCCTCACATGCCTACATACGAATGAAATGGGTAGGGCATAGGACTGTAGAACGCGAGTGATCGGGGGAGCGGGGGAAAAGTATATGTCCCGTTTTCTCGATAGTTGGTTAAGTGCTATACTAGCGGAGTCTAGAACTGACTTGTGGGGTGTGCGAGTACGGGCTAAGTTTTGTTTCTTGGTTTAGCTCGGTTGTCGCGTTTGTGTAGTCGTGTTGTTTGGGCTAGTGTAGTGGTGTTGTTGTGGGGGTCTTAGGATTCCCCCTGGGGTCGAGAAAGTAGACCACTGGGACTAGCAAATCTTGTTCGTTTGGGCTTGATTCTTCCTTTTGTTGAGCGGACCTAGAGCTTAAATACTCCTAGTTGGGAAAGTGATCGTTGGCCTGGGGGTATGCAGCTCGGCTCAGTATATGGTGCTTGGAAGGGCAATGGATTGGGACCGAGCGGTAGAGGTTAATCAGAGTGTCACACCCCCTTGGGTGCCAAGACGGAAGTAGGACCGTGCTTCTTGGGTTTTGTCGCCAGCTCCCCAGGACCAAGGCATAGTCTTGAGGTTTTTGGGTTGCGAGTTTGTGATTGTGAAGCAGTACAGATCACGAGGGGCGCAAGGCCAATGGGAAGCGCAAGTCGGACATGTTTGGCCACTTTTCCCATGTATTGGATCCCTGGCGTATTTAAGTTTCGGGGATGAAACTTCTTTTAAGGTGTGAGTGATGTAGCACTCGAGAAATTCTAGTGTGCTCGCGGGCGAGAAAGCAGATCTAACCTTAGCGATTTGCATACCGGTGCGTGAATTGCACAGTTTCCGATGCACAAATTTCCGCCCTTCCGATCCGATACCTGGGTTTTTGGTTAGGAACGACCCCTAGGATGACTTGTGTTCACAAGGGAGCGTAGGGTATTGGCACAGTGGTTTGGAGCTCTGGTGTGTGTCACACAGTTGAGTCTCGTTGTTCCGGTTATTAGTCGTACGCACTCCGGTTTTTGGGATCGTGGTTAGTGCAGGGTTAGCCGCGGTCATGGTTTCGGCTGTGGGCTGATGTTTTCAATGGAGCCAGAGTGCTCGGATCAGTTACGGTGGTTAAAGGTTAAATCACTGTTCTCTTCGTAATCGTCCAGCTGATGGCATAGCAGTAGATGACTGCTATTAGTGCACTAGCCTCACAGTTTGCTTAGAGGTTGAACAAGTTGCTGACCCTTCAGTGTCCCCGTGTCTTAATTCGTTGGCCTATGGGCCCGATGGTAACCCTGTTTTGGGACGGATGCAAATCGACCCCACCTTTTGCACAGGTTTTGTGGATCGACGTGGACTCGCCTATGTGTAGTCAGGGTGATGTTTGTGACCACGAGGCGGTAGTAATCCTCGATAAAGGTTATGTTTCGGGCACTGAGATTGTGTTGGGAAGTATGTGATATACCTTCTAGTGGGAGTTGCGTCCCCAACTTGTTGTTGGCGACAAACCTTTAGTATTCCGCTGTCCTTTTGGTAAGCACGTTGGCTACAGGCAACGGACGGTCGAAAGAACTGAGGAAATACCCTGCCCTATAATGAGGAGTACCAGATTGGGTCTAAATTAGTAGCCTTAGAGTTGTAGATACCTTGCGACTGACTTGTAGCCCTCGATTAAACTTTTTGAGCATTTCTCATAGAGTGTGACTTCAGGCTGTAAGCTCCGGGAATGAAACTTTTAAGTTGTAAGCTTCGGGGACGAAACTTCTTTTAAGTTGTAAGTTTCGGGGACGAAACTTCTTTTAAGTTGTAAGTTTCGGGGACGAAACTTCTTTTAAGTTGTAAGTGATGTAAAAACTCAAAATATTTTATTTTAATAAATAGTCTAAAAGTAAATTTTGACCTGGCTTTCGAATTCAAAAGACCTATGTTGATTTATCTAGTCAATTGCCAGTGTGCGAGTTGCACGTTTTACGAGATAAAAAGGCTACTTTCCAATCCGGACATGACCTTGGAAATCCGAGTGGACCGTTGCGATCGTCTCGTCGAACTGAGCGAGATTCATTTTCAGCACTTCTCGATCTGACGGTCGGATCTTCCAGAAATCGATAAAGAAGCGAGTAAATAAACGCAATCATTGTGACAGTGCCTGTGCACAGTGTCACTTAAGTGGCCACTGTAGATGAACAGTAAACCTCAATTTCGGGACTACGGCGGTTACAACGCTGACTAATTCACTGTTCGGGACCCAAACATAGTGATTCAGGTAGTCGTTTTGATCCGTTTCGACGTTCTGAACACAATGGCGCTGACGGAATTTCCGTCTGGCGACCCTAAGGCATCGTGACGCGTGCCGAACTGTATAATTTACAGTATAGGATGGAATTTAAAAATTCTGGAGCGAAACTTGAACGAACCAAAATCGCTACCTGATAGGTTTCGTCGAGCCGGACGTCATGGCGCAGTCCATTTTCCGTTTCGGCGACCGGATCACCTCGAAAAGCGTGAAATACGGGAAAAAGTGGCTTTTTACACATAAAACCCTATATTTTATACCTCGTATTGCGTGCCACCTCTGTGGTGAGGGACTTAAACGTGAAAAAGAGTTGCTGTGAGGGACTAGGCTCCAAATATGAAGAGTCGAGGGACTACATTGCGATTGTGCTAATGCACTATTAATACACCTCTCGGCTAGGGTCCCATAAACCCTAACCCCGCAACTCGAGCCCTGCAGCCGCCCACTCCAACAACCTTCCCCTCTCTGCCTCGCTCCCCGGAACCTCCCCCGCACCGGCCGCCGCCTCTCTATTGCCGGAGAAGAAGGGGATCAAGAACTCACCTTGATCTCGGGTGCTTGGAGAGGAAGGTGATCGAGAGGGTATGGGTGATCAAGACCTTGCCTGTGGAGTCCCTAGTGGAGCCGCAACCAAGCCCGAGTGGAACCCGACACCCCGCCGCCGCCGTGCGCCGCCGCGGCCATCTTCTCCTTCCACGGTTTTCCGGCGGGGTAAGTGTTTGTAAAAGTTTGTTTTAAACCTCCCCAAGAACACTTCTAGTGTATTCCTGACCTCGAGAGAAATCTCTCCGTGAAGCCTGAGCCGTCGCCGTCGTCCCGTCCGCCGGCGGGAGGGAAATATTGCCGGAATTCCTTGTTTCGGCTGAGGATGATCACTAGCTTCTTCCGGCCGACAAAATCAAGATCAAGACCGTTGATCTTGGTCTTCTCGGTGACTGAAAGCTGATCCTAAAGTTTGGAGTTGATCGGTGGAGGATCCGCGAAGATCCGGCATGCCCTAGAACCGGATATTTTGCATCTTCGCCGGAACTCCTCCAACCGGCGCCGCCGCTCGACCCCGTCGCCGGCCACCACTGTATAAATTACCCTGGCAACCAGCAGAACACTTTGGTCCATCTCGCACCATCCCGGACTTCGCCGGCCGGATTCCGCCATTAGAGCACCCGTTTTCCGGCGAACTCCTTTCCCGGCCAACCCGGCGCTCTGCGAGGTGGGAAACCGACTCGGGTAGGTTCAAATGATTATGTTGGAGCTTCTCATGCATTTGCATGCAAATGTTTACGTACGGTTTTTGTTTGGTGTAGTTGCACCCTTTTCTCGGTCCGGGCATCACCACCGCCGCCCCCGCCGCTTCGGATTGTCGGGCATCGATTCAGGTGAGCCCTAAACACCTTTTTAAGAGTTCCTACCATTTTAGTTTAGCCCAAGAACCCAGGGTTATTAAGTTGGCTCAATCTTGCTAATTAGCGGATAATTAGTGTGTTTTTTTTCCGGCCGCCGCCGCCTCTGGACGTCGGCCGTGGGTCGGACCTGGTCCGGAGCTCCTCTGGGAAGTTGTTTTAATGTGTGCCCCACTTTGTTCCAGACGTGAAGCCGGTTTGATCCCAATTTGCCCAAAACCGAGCCTTGGCATTTGGTGGTGCTGCTCCGGCCACTACTCCGGCGGGTTTCCGGCAAGCCTCAGGTGAGCCCCACTGTCTACACTCCCTACTGAGTACCATGCTCCTCTTAGATCACCTTTTGATCAAGTTTGTATTAGGTTGCCACATAGTTGTATATTGAACACTAAAAGATTATGGGCCAACTTGTAAATGGGCCTGGTCTCGGCCCAAATATTGTGAGCATGGCCTCCGTCTCGTCGTAACAAACGCGCTGAAAGTTACGGCGCAGCTTTTGGACTCCCGGATTTTGAGAACGAGACGAAACATCGGATTAATGCAATAACTTTGGGCAAATTAAAATACATTTTGGACTAAAATGCGTTTCGGACTTGCTGGCTGACCTTAGACAGCGTTTACACGCCTACTAGGCATCTTGTTAGAGTTCAGTAGGTCCTCATTGATCGAGAGTTAGATTCTGTGCGGTAAATCGGCAATTTTGCCCCGTATAAACACTCCGTTACCGTCGTGTCGTCGGGACGGGTATATGTGAGTCTAGTTCTGACTACAGTCTCTGTTCAGGGCCCAACAGTTCAGCACCAACCTCCGGATAGTCTAGCGGGAGTTCGGGATCGGCCTTCATTCAGGTGGGTTGTTTTTACTTTATTCCTAGCCTCTAAATTCTATCTTATTGGACGGGGTCTATTCTAAGTGTACTGGGGTTACATAATGACGGGTGATAGCTTATGCATGTTAGTGGGTTCGCTATAATGACTAGCGTCGATTGCCGACGGTGTTCTTCTTTTTCAACCCTTATATGTCAGCGGGCCACTTTCGAGTGCGCGCAGTATTACCTCGTTTTCGATTATGCACTTTACCTCATTTACCTCATTACTCTTATTATTCTTATTGTGATACTGACATGATGGTGGTTACGGTTACTGGGCTCGAGGTTGCCACACGCGCACCCGCGGTTTGGCCACCGCAGAGGGTGCGCTTTTCCGGAAAAGAGGTCGTAGAACCCGTGTATACCCACGAGGTGACGTAGTGGGGGCCCCTTATTAGTTGTGGGGTTGAGGCGCCTAGGTGCGAGCGGAGCGGCCCGCCGGTTTAGTTGTCCGGCGCGGTCGCGGTGTTGCAGGTACGGTATGGGGCCGTCGGTAGTGGACCGACGCGGCCGGGTATTACAGGATGCAGGTGTACAGGTTGCCTTTCCTCCTTGGGAGGACGGTTGCTCCAGTTGTCTTCACGGTTTGTTTTACTATATTCTCCTGCTTTACTGTTTCTGCGTCACTGACATCCCACTTCGTGACAGGGTCCAGACGGGGAGGGAGGTAGGCGGCGGTGAGGACGGGACAGGAGCAGCTGGGTCGCTGGGGACCCTGGACTGTATTTATTCTTTTATTCTCGCTTTTCATTACTCTGTAGTTATGTGAGTGGTTCGCGATACCCTCGTGGGGTCGGCATGGATGTCGGTACGGGCTACATTTAGTGCCCCTGGTGCAATATTTTTCCCTTTTATTTCTATCGGCCATTTAAAAACCAAAAAGGCAGAAGCCAAAGAAAGGATTGCGAAAACCGTCTTTAAAAACTTGGTGTCGGGTGGGCACCGCTTTCAAACCTTGTGGATTTATGCTGATTTTGAAAACTAGCTTTCAAAACGTAAGCGCCGGGTAGGCGTCCTTTCAAACTTGTGGATTTATCCTTTCCAAAACGATCGGCCATGTGATCTTCTTTTATCAGTATAGAATGCTGGTTGGTTATGTATGATTGTTGTGATTGATTGGTTGTGTATGTTGGAACATGTACTGAACGCTACGCCGTGCACGTACAGGGGAGACTCTGTCCGGTTGCAGAGTGACCCTGTACGTGTGGCGGGTCTGGGCACGCGCCGGGGAGGAGGGGTTCTCTTTTAAACAAAAAAAAAAAAAAAAAATTTACGCGTCAAATATTCGGCTTTTATGAATCGTTTCCGCTAAAACAAACCCCCGGGGCGTGACACTGCCACATCTAGTCCAGTCAAACCTGCGCCCACCTACAACCACCTCCCGCTGACGGGCAGGAATTACGTAGGGCGTCCAAACGGACTAACTCGCTATCGAGTAGTGGCTCATGCAGGCTATAGTCAAAATCCAGGCTCCCTCTCAGAACGGATAACTCAAGACCACCAAGCCTCCAGCACAACAGTCCACAACTCACAAAGACCTCGGGACCACAGTCCCCAAATGGATCCCAACAACACTAGCACTGGTCTAAACACAGCTACTAGACTCCACTCGGTCCCCCTGACACGAGTGAAACAAGAAAGTAGATGCCGGTAATAACCCAATCTAGTGCCACCCGTAAAACTGGCATTGTCTGCTCAGCGGAATCTGCACACATGGCTCGAAACCGTGGGATCGGCCCGCACGGCTCGCATCCAAAAATAAGTATCAGACCGGCACACAAAGCTAGGTCCGAAAAGCCTACCTCCGGAGTGGCACTCGAGGGGAGCGACCCACACGTGTAAAGTATCTCAGTAACAAGTATCTCTGGATAGCAGGACTTTGATCACAAATCTGATCAAAGTGGGAAAACTCAACCACCAAGGAAAGACCTGACCTCAATCGGATGCAACTGAATGATAAGTGGGAAACTCCATACACTAGAGAAAACTGATCCCCAATCTGGTGCATAGATAAGCATCCGGTCAACCGTCCAATAACCGCGGTTGCCGCAAAGCCCCACAACTAAACCAACCTGTCCCAGACACCAAGTCCCGACTACACTACCCAGACCCCTGCTCGAACCCGAGCAACACAGACCACCTGACTAACAAAGAAGGAGAAAGGAAAGCATGGTTTCTCCTAAGTCAAGTTCCAATAAGTAGTGTAGCAATAAAAGGGGGCCTAACTATATGTCCATACAAGCATGCATTTGTCCTGAAGAAAGAAATAAGAAAGTAAACCACATGCCTACACCTGATCATAATCCTCGATCATAATAACTCCTCAGAGTGAAAATCCGCACATAGCTACAAAATCCTGTCCCAATGCATAAACCAACCATATGAAAGGCTATGTGCTAACATGGCATGTTACATGATCTGTGATAACTCAAAATATTTTATTTTAATAAGTAGTCTAAAAGTGAATTTTTGACCTGGTGTTTGAATTCAGAAGACCTATGTTGATTTATTTAGTCAATTTCCAGTGTGCGAGTTGCACATTTTACGAGACAAAAGGCTACTTTCCAATCCGGACGTGATCATGGAAATCCGAATTGACCGTTGCGATCGTCTCATCGAACTGAGCGAGATTAATATTCAGCACTTTCGATCCGACGGTCGGATCTTCCAGAAATCGAGGAAGAAGCGAGCAAATAACCACGATCAGTGTAACAGGGCTCGGTGCACAGTATAAATTAAGTTGATACTATAGGTGAACAGTAACCCTAGTTTTCGGAACCCCGACGGATCCAACGCTGACTAATTCGCTGTCTGGAAACCGATCATAGCACTTCAGGTAGTCGTTTCGAACGATTTCGGCATTCTGGACGCAGTGGCACTGACGGAAATTCTGTTTGACGACTCTGGAATCTCGAAAAGCGCGAAAACTGTATTTTGACACAGTTATTATGGACCGAGATTTTATCCGGGCAGTTTCGCGAAAATCAGAGATCGCTACCCGATAGGTCTCGTCGAGCCGGACGTCATGGCGCAGTCCATTTTCCGTTTCGACGATCGGATCGCCTCGAAAAGCGTGAAATACAGCGAAAATGTGGGTTTTTGCACAATGATCCCCATAGTTTGTGCCTCGATTTGCGTGCCACTTCTGGGAGAGGGACCTAGATGTGACTAAAAGCTACTGAGAAGGACCAAAACCTAAATTGTCAAAGGAGGAGGACTAAACTGCTATTGTGTATACACTATACATATACACGTATAGCTAGGGCTAGGGTTTTCCAAGCCTCAAACCTCGTAGCCCTCAGCCCTATAGCCGCCAGCTTCAACAGAATCCCTCCCTCAGCCGCTCCCCTCGGAACTAACCCGCACCGGCCGCCGCCGCTCCGGTCGCCGGAGAAGTGAGGCCTCAAGAATCAACCTTCTCTCGGGTTGTTGGGAAGGAAGGGTGCGGGAAGGGCCTGGGCGATCAAGACTTGGTCCTGTGGAGTCCCTCGTGAAGCCGCATCCGAGCCTGAGTGGTCCCGGCCCGAACCGCCGCCGCGCGCCGCCGCGGCCAACCCCTTCTTCCACGGTTTTCCGGCGAGGTAAGTTCTTGAAACTTCCCTTGCTTTCGGGCCTTTGGGCATGACCACAAGACTCCTGACACTGGGAGCAACCGATCGGATGCAGGCAGAGTCGGCGCCGCCGACCCGATCGCCGGCGGGAGCCATCCCATCAAATTGTCGTCTTCTCGGTCGACATCAGCGCCGCCGTGATCCGACCGTCCAACTAAAGATCAGCACCGTTGGACCTGGCCCCCGTGACGACTGCAACCTCCCCACAAAACCCGAGGGTGATCGGACAAGGATCCCTCTCGCGCGGCCGAGCCCTAGAATCGGGAGAATTGACCCATCGCCGGAACCCCTCCGTCCGGCGCCGTCGCTCGTCCCCATCGCCGGCCATCACCACTAGAAGGTTCCTGGCACCACCAGGAAAACTTTGATCCAACTCGCACCGGCCCGGGGTCCCACGGTCGGAATCCGCCATTGTTGACCGTCGGAGCTCCACCAAGCTCCGCCGCCGCGCGTCGCCGGCGACCTCAGACCTCCGGAAACGGTGCAGGTAGGCCTCTCTCATCATTTCGTGACCAATGGTGGTGTTGCATGGGAATCCTAACGTCAGGTTTGGAGTCTTTTCAGTTGCACCCGAAACGGCCTCGGTCTTCCCCTCCGGCCATCCCCGGCGACTCGGGCTCCTGCCGACCGTACAGGTGAGGTCTAAATGCCCCACCCTTTCTCTCCAGCATTTTGGTTTGGCCCAGGAAACCCTTTTGTGTTGGCTCCCCAACCTTGCGCCCGAGAGCATCACCTCGGGCTTGCCTCCGGCCGCCGCCGCCTCCGGCCGCCGGGGGCTCGACCCCACTTGCACCAAGCAGCTTCTGGGACCTCCATTTACCTGATGCTCCTCTTGGTAACAGGTCTGCACCTGTGCTGCTCAAGAACACCCGACCCGAGCTTGGGCCTTTTGGGTGGTGCCGCTCCGGCAACTCCTCCGGCCGATCTCAGGCAAACCTCAGGTGAGCCCCGTTGTACATGGTCCATACTGATCACCATGCTCTAGTTAACTCTCGGTTTGATCATGTATAGGTTAAGTTGTAGCGTAGTGGCTTGTTGAACTTAGTAGCTGTTGGGGCCAACCTTGCCCTCGGGATCCGTGCCAGGCCAAACTTGTAAGCACGGCCCTGGTCTCGTCGTAATGAACACACTGAAATTTACGGATTTACTTTTGGATCCCCGGATTGCAAGAACAAGTCGAAACAGTCAACTAACTTAATGTATTTAGACAAATTAAAAGTTATTATGGACCAAAATGTAAAATGAACATGCTAGCTCTCTTCAAACAGTGTTTTACACTAACTGAACATTTTGTGAGAGTCCCGTGGACTCTCGTTGATCGGAAATCGGATTTGTATTCAATAAATCGACGACATTGCTCCTTATTAGCATCGCAATACTGTTGTGTCATCGGGATGGGTTTGTGTGAGTCTATTACTGATTCTAGCCCTTGTTCAGGGCCCAGTTGTTCAGCGCCAGCCTCCCGGCAGTCTAGCGGGAGTTCGGGATCGGCCTACATTCAGGTGGGTTTTAATTCCTTGGTTCTAGCATCTAACTCTATCCTATTGGACGGGGTCAATTCTAAGTATACTGGGGTTAAATATTGATGGGTGATGGCTTGTGCCTGTTAGTGGGTTGTTTTTACTTTATGCCTAGCCTCTAAATTCTATCTTATTGGACGGGGTCTATTCTAAGTGTACTGGGGTTACATAATGACGGGTGATAGCTTATGCATGTTAGTGGGTTCGCTATAATGACTAGCGTCGATTGCCGACGGTGTTCTTCTTTTTCAACCCATATATGTCAGCAGGCCACCTTCGAGTGCGCGCAGTATTACCTTGTTTTCGATTATGCACTTTACCTCATTTACCTCATTACTCTTATTATTCTTATTGTGATACTGACATGATGGTGGTTACGGTTACTTGGCTCGAGGTTGCCACACGCGCACCCGCGGTTTGGCCACCGCAGAGGGTGCGCTTTTCCGGAAAAGAGGTCGTAGAACCCGTGTATACCCACGAGGTGACGTAGTGGGGGCCCCTTATTAGCTGTGGGGTTGAGGCGCCTAGGTGCGAGCGGAGCGACCCGCCGGTTTAGTTGTCCGGCGCGGTCGCGGTGTTGCAGGTACGGTATGGGGCCGTCGGTAGTGGACCGACGCGGCCGGGTATTACAGGATGCAGGTGTACAGGTTGCCTTTCCTCCTTGGGAGGATGGTTGCTCCAGTTGTCTTCACGGTTTGTTTTACTATATTCTCCTGCTTTACTATTTCTGCGTCACTGACATCCCACTTCGTGACAGGGTCCAGACGGGGAGGGAGGTAGGCGCTGGTGAGGACGGGACAGGAGCAGCTGGGTCGCTGGGGACCCTGGACTGTATTTATTCTTTTATTCTCGCTTTTCATTACTTTGTAGTTATGTGAGTGGTTCGCGATACCCTCGTGGGGTCGGCATGGATGTCGGTACGGGCTACATTTAGTGCCCCTGGTGGAATATTTTTCCCTTTTATTTCTATCAGCCATTTAAAAATCAAAAAGGCAGAAGCCAAAGAAAAGATTGCGAAAACTGTTTTTAAAATCTAAGTGTCGTGTGGGCACCGGTTTCAAAACCCTGTGGATTTATGGATTGCGAAAGGGATTTCAAAACTTGGTGTCGGGTGGGCACCGCTTTCGAACCTTGTGGATTTATGCTAATTTCGGAACTAGCTTTCAAAACGTAAGCGCCGGGTAGGCGCTCTTCCAAAACTGTGGATTTATCCTTTCCAAATTGACCGGCCATAGGTTCTTCTGTTATTAGTTTAGAATGCTGGTTAATTGTTGTGATTGATTGGCTGTGTATGTTGGAGCATGTACTGAACGCTACGCCGTGCACATACAGGGGAGACTCCGTCCGTTTGCAGAGTGATCCTGTATGTGTGGCGGGTCTGGGCACGTGCCGGGGAAGAGGGGTTCTCTTTTAAACAAAAAAAAAATTTACACGTCAAACATTCGACTTTTATGAATCGTTTCCGCTAAACAAACCCCGGGGCGTGACAGATTTAATGGTATCAGAGACATTCTTTCAATCACAACAGTTAGTGCCGACATCCGTGGACAACCCTCACATGCCTACATACGAATGAAATGGGTAGGGCATAGGACTGTAGAACGTGAGTGACCGAGGGGGGGGGGAGAAATGTTGAGTCCTTTCTCTCACTTTATGGTTGTTGTTAGTAGGGTAGTCTAAAGTTGACTCTTGTGATGTGTGACAGACATGGCCGTACTAGATCATCGGCCGGGGACGCAGAGTCAGAGTCCGAGTCCTTTCCCTCGCTAAGTGGTGCGATGTACCGTTGATGATTAGCAAAGACTAAAGCCGACCTTCTTTGTGTGCATACAGATCGAGGGCCGACACAGCCAGCAACCGACGACGGAAATGGACATCGCCGACGAAGCCAATCGCCTGCTCCGCAACCAGCTGCGCGACGTGGCTGGGCAACTGCTGACTCTCGCGGAGCGCCTGAGCATGCTGACACAGGAACTCGAGGGCGTCGACCGGTTCCGGGGCGGCAGCAGAAGCGTTGCCACTCCCGGGATGCCACCGACGGGCCCTCCCGCCGTCCAGGAGGCTGCTAACCTGACCGTGCACACCAACGCAGAGTGCGCCCGGCAGGAATGCTCTTACCCCGAGTCGGCCGGGGACCCCCATTGGAGGGGCCGGGCGAGCAAACGCCCGAGAGCCGGGCAGAACCTCGGGCAGACGACGGAGGAGAGACCTAAGCCACCGAAACCGTGCGTCATATGCGGCAATGCACACCTCATAACGAGCTGCCCGTGGCGGGACGGACACTGTTTCCGATGTGGCAAGCCGGGCCACACGCGGTATGAGTGCCCTCTGAAGCCGTCTGTCAGAAGACCCCCGGCGCCGCGACATGTTGAGCCCAAGGGAACCGCCGCCTCCACCCCTCAAGGGGGCACCGATCCAGAGAGCCGACCTAATCCACGCCCGACGCAAGCACCGAAGGTCGAACGAGGGCTTAAGGGGAGCGCGCACGCGCAACCGGGATCCTGCGTCATCTGCAAGGGCGCGCACCCAGTGACGGAATGCACTTGGAGGTACCACTATTGTAACCGGTGCGGCTTGCCAGATCACAATCACCTCTCCTGCCCTCAAGGGCCCACCCCCGCCTCCGCCGCCGTGCCAACCACCGCCAAGAGGAACAAAGAGCGCGGCGGCCCCCGTGCAGACAAAGGGCTCGCCCGACGACCCGCGATGTGCAGACTCTTTAGACAGCAAACCCCCACCCCAACACGCGGTGCGACGCTGGCCCAAGGATTGTGGGCGGACGCCCCCGGCCGCCCCGGCAGACGACGCGTCGTCCCGAAATAGGGAATGACAGGTACTTATCTCTCTTTGTTTTCTACTTTCCTTTTTCCGTTTACCTTCCCTTCCCTCGGCTTCATAGAAGCTCCGTTTGGGCCGGAGCAACCCGACCCTACCAGACCCTTGCGAGCCCTCCTGCCTTTAGCTCTACCTCTCGTTTCGTCGACCGTTCCGGTCCGGTGCGCTTACAGGCGAGGGAGCCAATCTAACCTTAGCAAATCGCATACCGGTGCGTGAATTGCACAGTCTCCGATGCAAATTGACCCCACCTTTCGCACAGGTTTTGTGGATCGACGTGGACTCACCTAAGTGGTAGTCATGGCGATGTTCATGACCGCGAGGCGGTAGTAACCCTCGATAAAGGTTATGTTTTGGCACTGGGTTTGTGTTGGGAAGCATGTGATGTACCGTCTGGTAGGTGTTGCGTCCCCAACTTGTCGCTGGCAACAAACCGTTGGTATTCCGCTGTTCTTTTGGTGAGCACGTCGGCTGCAGGCAACGGACTGTCGAGAGAACTGAGGAAATACTCTGCCCTGTAATGGAAGTACCAGATTGGGTCTAAATAGTAGCCTTAGAGTCGTAGATACCTTGCGACTGACTTGTAGCCTCGATTAAACTTTTTGAACATTTTCATAGAGTATGACTTCAGGCTGTAAGCTCCGGGAATGAAATTTTTTTTAGTTGTAAGTTTCGGGGACGAAACTTCTTTTAAGTTGTAAGTGATGTGATAACTCAAAAATATTTTATTTTAATAAGTAGTCTAAAAGTGAATTTTTGACCTGGTGTTTGAATTCAGAAGACCTATGTTGATTTATTTAGTCAATTTCCAGTGTGCGAGTTGCACATTTTACGAGACAAAAGGCTACTTTCCAATCCGGACGTGATCATGGAAATCCGAATTGACCGTTGCGATCGTCTCATCGAACTGAGCGAGATTAATATTCAGCACTTTCGATCCGACGGTCGGATCTTCCAGAAATCGAGGAAGAAGCGAGCAAATAACCACGATCAGTGTAACAGTGCTCGGTGCACAGTATAAATTAAGTGTGCATACTATAGGTGAAAGTAACCCTAGTTTTCGGAACCCCGACGGATCCAACGCTGACTATTTCGCTGTCTGGAAACCGATCATAGCACTTCAGGTAGTCGTTTCGAACGATTTCGGCGTTCTGGACGCAGTGGCACTGACGGAAATTCTGTTTGACGACTCTGGAATCTCGAAAAGCGCGAAAACTGTATTTTGACACAGTTATTATGGACCGAGATTTTATCCGGGCAGTTTCGCGAAAATCAGAGATCGCTACCCGATAGGTCTCGTCGAGCCGGACGTCATGGCGCAGTCCATTTTCCGTTTCGACGATCGGATCGCCTCGAAAAGCGTGAAATACAGCGAAAATGTGGGTTTTTGCACAATGATCCCCATAGTTTGTGCCTCGATTTGCGTGCCACTTCTGGGAGAGGGACCTAGATGTGACTAAAAGCTACTGAGATGGACCAAAACCTAAATTGTCAAAGGAGGAGGACTAAACTGCTATTGTGTATACACTATACATATACACGTATAGCTAGGGCTAGGGTTTTCCAAGCCTCAAACCTCGTAGCCCTCAGCCCTATAGCCGCCAGCTTCAACAGAATCCCTCCCTCAGCCGCTCCCCTCGGAACTAGCCCGCACCGGCCGCCGCCGCTCCGGTCGCCGGAGAAGTGAGGCCTCAAGAATCAACCTTCTCTCGGGTTGTTGGGAAGGAAGGGTGCGGGAAGGGCCTGGGCGATCAAGACTTGGTCCTGTGGAGTCCCTCGTGAAGCCGCATCCGAGCCTGAGTGGTCCCGGCCCGAACCGCCGCCGCGCGCCGCCGCGGCCAACCCCTTCTTCCACGGTTTTCCGGCGAGGTAAGTTCTTGAAACTTTCCCTTGCTTTCGGGCCTTTGGGCATGACCACAAGACTCCTGACACTGGGAGCAACCGATCGGATGCAGGCAGAGTCGGCGCCGCCGACCCGATCGCCGGCGGGAGCCATCCCATCAAATTGTCGTCTTCTCGGTCGACATCAGCGCCGCCGTGATCCGACCGTCCAACTAAAGATCAGCACCGTTGGATCTGGCCCCCGTGACGACTGCAACCTCCCCACAAAACCCGAGGGAGATCGGACAAGGATCCCTCTCGCGCGGCCGAGCCCTAGAATCGGGAGAATTGACCCATCGCCGGAACCCCTCCGTCCGGCGCCGTCGCTCGTCCCCATCGCCGGCCATCACCACCAGAAGGTTCCTGGCACCACCAGGAAAACTTTGATCCAAGTCGCACCGGCCCGGGGTCCCACGGTCGGAATCCGCCATTGTTGACCGTCGGAGCTCCACCAAGCTCCGCCGCCGCGCGTCGCCGGCGACCTCAGACCTCCGGAAACGGTGCAGGTAGGCCTCTCTCATCATTTCGTGACCAATGGTGGTGTTGCATGGGAATCCTAACGTCAGGTTTGGAGTCTTTTCAGTTGCACCCGAAACGGCCTCGGTCTTCCCCTCCGGCCATCCCCGGCGACTCGGGCTCCTGCCGACCGTACAGGTGAGGTCTAAATGCCCCACCCTTTCTCTCCAGCATTTTGGTTTGGCCAGGAAACCCTTTTGTGTTGGCTCCCCAACCTTGCGCCCGAGAGCATCACCTCGGGCTTGCCTCCGGCCGCCGCCGCCTCCGGCCGCCGGGGGCTCGACCCCACTTGCACCAAGCAGCTTCTGGGACCTCCATTTACCTGATGCTCCTCTTGGTAACAGGTCTGCACCTGTGCTGCTCAAGAACACCCGACCCGAGCTTGGGCCTTTTGGGTGGTGCCGCTCCGGCAACTCCTCCGGCCGATCTCAGGCAAACCTCAGGTGAGCCCCGTTGTACATGGTCCATACTGATCACCATGCTCTAGTTAACTCTCGGATTGATCATGTATAGGTTAAGTTGTAGCGTAGTGGCTTGTTGAACTTAGTAGCTATTGGGCCAACCTTGCCCTCGGGATCCGTGCCAGGCCAAACTTGTAAGCACGGCCCTGGTCTCGTCGTAATGAACACACTGAAATTTACGGATTTACTTTTGGATCCCCGGATTGCAAGAACAAGTCGAAACAGTCAACTAACTTAATGTATTTAGGCAAATTAAAAGTTATTATGGACCAAAATGTAAAATGAACATGCTAGCTCTCTTCAAACAGTGTGTTTTTACACTAACTGAACATTTTGTGAGAGTCCCGTGGACTCTCGTTGATCGGAAATCGGATTTGTATTCAATAAATCGACGACATTGCTCCTTATTAGCATCGCATTACTGTTGTGTCATCGGGATGGGTTTGTGTGAGTCTATTACTGATTCTAGCCCTTGTTCAGGGCCCAGTTGTTCAGCGCCAGCCTCCCGGCAGTCTAGCGGGAGTTCGGGATCGGCCTACATTCAGGTGGGTTTTAATTCCTTGGTTCTAGCATCTAACTCTATCCTATTGGACGGGGTCAATTCTAAGTGTACTGGGGTTACTAATGACGGGTGATAGCTTATGCATGTAGTGGGGTCGCTATAATGACTAGCGTCGATTGCCGACGGTGTTCTTCTTTTTCAACCCATATATGTCAGCGGGCCACCTTCGAGTGCGCGCAGTATTACCTTGTTTTCGATTATGCACTTTACCTCATTTACCTCATTACTCTTATTATTCTTATTGTGATACTGACATGATGGTGGTTACGGTTACTTGGCTCGAGGTTGCCACACGCGCACCGCGGTTTGGCCACCGCAGAGGGTGCGCTTTTCCGGAAAAGAGGTCGTAGAACCCGTGTATACCCACGAGGTGACGTAGTGGGGGCCCCTTATTAGCTGTGGGGTTGAGGCGCCTAGGTGCGAGCGGAGCGACCCGCCGGTTTAGTTGTCCGGCGCGGTCGCGGTGTTGCAGGTACGGTATGGGCCGTCGGTAGTGGACCGACGCGGCCGGGTATTACAGGATGCAGGTGTACAGGTTGCCTTTCCTCCTTGGGAGGATGGTTGCTCCAGTTGTCTTCACGGTTTGTTTTACTATATTCTCTGCTTTACTATTTCTGCGTCACTGACATCCCACTTCGTGACAGGGTCCAGACGGGGAGGGAGGTAGGCGCTGGTGAGGACGGGACAGGAGCAGCTGGGTCGCTGGGGACCCTGGACTGTATTTATTCTTTTATTCTCGCTTTTCATTACTTTGTAGTTATGTGAGTGGTTCGCGATACCCTCGTGGGGTCGGCATGGATGTCGGTACGGGCTACATTTAGTGCCCCTGGTGGAATATTTTCCCTTTTATTTCTATCAGCCATTTAAAAATCAAAAAGGCAGAAGCCAAAGAAAAGATTGCGAAAACTGTTTTTAAAATCTAAGTGTCGTGTGGGCACCGCTTTCGACCTTGTGGATTTATGCTAATTTCGGAACTAGCTTCAAAACGTAAGCGCGGGTAGGCGCTCTTCCAAAACTGTGGATTTATCCTTTCCAAATTGACCGGCCATAGGTTCTTCTGTTATTAGTTTAGAATGCTGGTTAATTGTTGTGATTGATTGGCTGTGTATGTTGGAGCATGTACTGAACGCTACGCCGTGCACATACAGGGGAGACTCCGTCCGTTTGCAGAGTGATCCTGTATGTGTGGCGGGTCTGGGCACGTGCCGGGGAAGAGGGGTTCTCTTTTAAACAAAAAAAAAAATTTTACACGTCAAACATTCGACTTTTATGAATCGTTTCCGCTAAAACAAACCCCGGGGCGTGACCAAATACTATCATATATAAAATCCTCTGATACAGAACCCAAAAAGGAGATATCTCCAATAAGTACATCAGTGTAAAGCCCTCGTACAAGAAAATATCCTCACTACATCAGTCTCTCAAACTGTAAAATAAAGTACAACTCTATACCTCACGACAAAGGTCTCTCAACAGAGGAAGAAGAAGTAAACTATCAACCGAAGCTCTCCTCTGAAGGGGGGGGTACCGCTACACTCCAACGACGGGTAGGGAACTAGCTCGCGACTCCCTCGCCTCGGTCCGAAGGATCAGCACAGGAGCACAGGAACAGAAGAAGAAGTCCCTGGGGAAAAAGACACCACGACGGGTGTGAGAACTACTTCCCACAGTAGTTCTCAGTGGGTACCGTCAACAAGCCCAACGGTCTGCCCACTAAGTCTACAAGAGGCAAAAGATAACTTGCAAAGAAATCTGAAAGAAAAGCTGGAATCTACTGTACAGCTACCATGCCTCTATCTAGACACTCAAAAGTGGAACAGATGAAAGAAAATGAGACCACTCGCACCCAAGGTGCTCAATCGACCCAATGAACTGACTACCTCAAAGGTCCAGTCAAGCCTGCGCCCGTCGACTAGGAACGCTCCTGCCCACTACCACACATCCACATGAGGACGGGATTTACATGGGGCGTCCTGTCCGACTAACTCATCCCTCGCGCAAAACTGCCTCAACAGGCCCATCGTTGCCTCAACTGCGGAAAACTGCCTCAACAGGCCAACCATCGTATCCACAGCGGCATCTCAGGACGCGACTCCAACTGAGTGGACGGCGCGGCATAGAGTATCAAACATTGGCATATGCAGGCTAGTAAAAACCACGCTCACTCACAGAACGGTAGGACTCAAATCCCCAAATACCTCGCACAACAGTCGGAGCACTCTCGACGACTCAGCTGCTCGGCTAACTCGAAACACGAGACATTAGCCTCCCCAACGGCTCGCAGCAAGAGCTCACTGGCTGGAGATACTCCACAGCCAGGAACGACCACAACTCAGGGTAACAAAACAGGTCGGACAACACTCAACGACCTGGGACCACCGTCAACCCCAACGGTTCCCAACAAACGGACCGGAAGATACTCGACGGCCCGGGACTACCGTCTACTCAACGGCTCCCTCCCACGACAGCGCAAAACGGGAAACAAGACCTCTCGGGACTACCGTTTACCCAAACGGCTCCCCGCACAAGATAAGCAACCCACTACAACTACCAGACTCCACTCTGCTCCCAAGCAGAGTGCAAAAGCATCACTACAAGCACCAAAACCAGCGCCCTCTCGGCCCACTACCCGGGCGAGAAAAACTACTGTCCAGGGATGAAGAACAGTGTGGATGTCTAGCATAAATAACCCTAGCCCAAGTGAGGGGTTTTCTACTGGTCTGGTTACACATGCAACGTATGACGGGGGTGCTAGGTCAAGTTCCAAGATAACCATATTAGCAGATAATAAAAGGAATAACAATCCTACAATCTAGCATGCTACACAATGAAATAAACTATCATGCATAGTCCTACATCAGTAGAAATACTGTACAGTCCATAAAATGGAGATAAGGCCACCCACCTCGATTTGCCACCAATTGCTCGTAGACACTTGGCAATTGGCCTCCACGCGATCCGCACGCAAAACGATGTTCGCTGCCGGAGTCCGCACGCAAAACGGAGCACGGTGCCGGAATCCGCACGCCAAACGGAGTCTGCACGCAAAACGATGTCCGCTGCCGGAGTCCGCACGCAAAACGGAGCACATGACGGATCCGCACGCCAAACGGAGTCCGCACGAAAAACGGTGCACGGTGCCGGAGTCCGCACGCAAAACGGTGCACGGTGCCTGGAATCCGCACGCAAAACGGAGTCGCACGCAAAACGGTGCACGGTGCCGGAGTCCGCACGCAAAACGGTGCACGGTGCAGGATCCGCACGCAAAAAGGAGTCCGCACGCAAAAACGGTGCACGGTGCCGGAGTCCGCACGCAAAACGGTGCACGGTGCCAGGATCCGCACGCAAAACGAGTCCGCACGCAAAACGGTGCCCGGTGCCGGAGTCCGCACGCAAAACGGTGCACGGTGCCCAGGACACAGAAAGAAGCAAGAGGGTCAGTACAGTTAAAAGAACGCTCCAAAACTGCACAAAAATACGAAAAACCAATGCACGGGACCCACCCGTTGCGCCGCCGTCGCAGAAACGCTCCGCCGGGGGTCCGAGCACGCAAAACGAGGTCCACGACGCGCCGCCGCACCTCACGTAGC
>CM055067.1:20525539-20655047 GCA_029204045.2 Tillandsia leiboldiana | reverse complement strand
CGGCCATCCCCGGCGATCGGGCTCATTGCGGACCGATAAGGTGAGGTTCTAAATGCCCCCCTTTTCTCATCCAGCATTTTGTTTTGGGCCCCAGGAACCCTTTTGTGTTTGCTACCAACCTTGCGCCGAGAGCTCACATCGGCTTGCCTACGGACGCCGCCGCCTCCGGCCGCCGGGGGCCGACCCCACTTGCACAAGAAGCGTCTGGGACCTCCATTTACCTGATGCTCCTATTGGGTAACAGGTCTGCACCTGTGCTGCTCAAGAACACCGACCCGAGATTGGGCCTTTTGGGTGGTGCCCGCTCCGGCAACTCCTCCGGCCGATCTCAGGCAAACCTCCGGTGAGCCCGTTGTCTGGTCCATACTGATCACACATGCTCTAGTTAACTCTCGGTTTGATCATGTATAGGTTAAGTTGTAGCGTAGTGGCTTGTTGAACTTAGTAGCTGTTGGGGCCAACCTTGCCCTCGGGATCCGTGCCAGGCCAAATTGTAAGCACGCCCTGTCTCGTCGTTAATGAACACACTTGAAATTACGGATTTACTTTTGGATCCCGGATTGCAAGAACAAGTCGAAACAGTCAACTAACTTAAATGTATTTAGACCAAATTAAAAGTTATTATGGACCCAAATGTAAAATGAACATGCTAGCTCTCTTCAAACAGTGTTTTTACACTAACTGAACAATTTTGTGAGAGTCCCGTGGACTCTCGTGATCGGAAATCGGATTTGTATTCAATAAATCGACGACATTGCTCCTTATTAGCATCGCAAACTGTTGTGTCATCGGGATGGGTTGTGTGAGTCTATACTGATTCTAGCCCTTGTTCAGGGCCCAGTTGTTCAGCGCCAGCCTCCCGGCAGTCTAGCGGGAGTTCGGGATCGGCTACATTCAGGTGGGTTTTAATTCCTTGGTTCTAGCATCTAACTCTATCCTATTGGACGGGGTCATCAAGTATACTGGGGTTAAATATTGATGGGTGATGGCTTGTGCCTGTAGTGGGTTGTTTTTTACTTTATGCCTAGCCTCTAAATTCTATCTTATTGGACGGGGTCTATTCTAAGTGTACTGGGGTACATAATGACGGGTGATAGCTTATGCATGTTAGTGGGTTCGCTATAATGACTAGCGTCGATTGCCGACGGTGTTCTTTTTTTCAACCCATATATGTCAGCAGGCCACCTTCGAGTGCGCGCAGTATTACCGTGTTTCGATTATGCACTTTACCTCATTTACCTCATTACTCTTATTATTCTTATTGTGATACTGACATGATGGTGGTTACGGTTACTTGGCTCGAGGTTGCCACACGCGCACCGCGGTTTGGCCACCGCAGAGGGTGCGCTTTTCCGGAAAAGGGTCGTAGACCCGTGTATACCACGCGGGTGACGTAGTGTGGCCCCTTTAGTTGTGGGTTGAGGCCGCTAGGTGCGAGCGGAGCGACCCGCCGGTTTAGTTGTCCGGCGCGGTCGCGGTGTTGCAGGTACGGTATGGGGCCGTCGGTAGTGGGACCGACGCGGCCGGGTATTACAGGATGCAGGTGTACAGGTTGCCTTTCCTCCTTGGGAGGATGGTTGCTCCAGTTGTCTTCACGGTTTGTTTTACTATATTCTCCTGCTTTACTATTTCTGCGTCACTGACATCCCACTTCGTGACAGGGTCCAGACGGGGAGGGAGGTAGGCGCTGGTGAGGAACGGGACAGGAGCAGCTGGGTCGCTGGGGACCCTGGACTGTATTTATTCTTTTATTCTCGCTTTTCATTACTTTGTAGTTATGTGAGTGGTTCGCGATACCCTCGTGGGGTCGGCATGGATGTCGGTACGGGCTACATTTAGTGCCCCTGGTGGAATATTTTTCCCTTTTATTTCTATCAGCCATTTAAAAATCAAAAAGGCAGAAGCCAAAGAAAAGATTGCGAAAACTGTTTTAAAATCTAAGTGTCGTGTGGGCACCGGTTTCAAAACCCTGTGGATTTATGGATTGCGAAAGGGATTTCAAAACTTGGTGTCGGGTGGGCACCGCTTTCGAACCTTGTGGATTTATGCTAATTTCGGAACTAGCTTTCAAAACGTAAGCGCCGGGTAGGCGCTCTTCCAAAACTGTGGATTTATCCTTTCCAAATTGACCGGCCATAGGTTCTTCTGTTATTAGTTTAGAATGCTGGTTAATTGTTGTGATTGATTGGCTGTGTATGTTGGAGCATGTACTGAACGCTACGCCGTGCACATACAGGGGAGACTCCGTCCGTTTGCAGAGTGATCCTGTATGTGTGGCGGGTCTGGGCACGTGCCGGGGAAGAGGGGTTCTCTTTTAAACAAAAAAAAAATTTACACGTCAAACATTCGACTTTTATGAATCGTTTCCGCTAAAACAAACCCCGGGGCGTGACAGATTTAATGGTATCAGAGACATTCTTTCAATCACAACAGTTAGTGCCGACATCCGTGGACAACCCTCACATGCCTACATACGAATGAAATGGGTAGGGCATAGGACTGTAGAACGTGAGTGACCGAGGGGGGGGGGAGAAATGTTGAGTCCTTTCTCTCACTTTATGGTTGTTGTTAGTAGGGTAGTCTAAAGTTGACTCTTGTGATGTGTGACAGACATGGCCGTACTAGATCATCGGCCGGGGACGCAGAGTCAGAGTCCGAGTCCTTTCCCTCGCTAAGTGGTGCGATGTACCGTTGATGATTAGCAAAGACTAAAGCCGACCTTCTTTGTGTGCATACAGATCGAGGGCCGACACAGCCAGCAACCGACGACGGAAATGGACATCGCCGACGAAGCCAATCGCCTGCTCCGCAACCAGCTGCGCGACGTGGCTGGGCAACTGCTGACTCTCGCGGAGCGCCTGAGCATGCTGACACAGGAACTCGAGGGCGTCGACCGGTTCCGGGGCGGCAGCAGAAGCGTTGCCACTCCCGGGATGCCACCGACGGGCCCTCCCGCCGTCCAGGAGGCTGCTAACCTGACCGTGCACACCAACGCAGAGTGCGCCCGGCAGGAATGCTCTTACCCCGAGTCGGCCGGGGACCCCCATTGGAGGGGCCCGGGCGAGCAAACGCCCGAGAGCCGGGCAGAACCTCGGGCAGACGACGGAGGAGAGACCTAAGCCACCGAAACCGTGCGTCATATGCGGCAATGCACACCTCATAACGAGCTGCCCGTGGCGGGACGGACACTGTTTCCGATGTGGCAAGCCGGGCCACACGCGGTATGAGTGCCCTCTGAAGCCGTCTGTCAGAAGACCCCCGGCGCCGCGACATGTTGAGCCCAAGGGAACCGCCGCCTCCACCCCTCAAGGGGGCACCGATCCAGAGAGCCGACCTAATCCACGCCCGACGCAAGCACCGAAGGTCGAACGAGGGCTTAAGGGGAGCGCGCACGCGCAACCGGGATCCTGCGTCATCTGCAAGGGCGCGCACCCAGTGACGGAATGCACTTGGAGGTACCACTATTGTAACCGGTGCGGCTTGCCAGATCACAATCACCTCTCCTGCCCTCAAGGGCCCACCCCCGCCTCCGCCGCCGTGCCACCACCGCCAAGAGGAACAAAGAGCGCGGCGGCCCCCGTGCAGACAAAGGGCTCGCCCGACGACCCGCGATGTGCAGACTCTTTAGACAGCAAACCCCCACCCCAACACGCGGTGCGACGCTGGCCCAAGGATTGTGGGCGGACGCCCCCGGCCGCCCCGGCAGACGACGCGTCGTCCCGAAATAGGGAATGACAGGTACTTATCTCTCTTTGTTTTCTACTTTTCCTTTTTCCGTTTACCTTCCCTTCCCTCGGCTTCATAGAAGCTCCGTTTGGGCCGGAGCAACCCGACCCTACCAGACCCTTGCGAGCCCTCCTGCCTTTAGCTCTACCTCTCGTTTCGTCGACCGTTCCGGTCCGGTGCGCTTACAGGCGAGGGAGCCAATCTAACCTTAGCAAATCGCATACCGGTGCGTGAATTGCACAGTCTCCGATGCAAATTGACCCCACCTTTCGCACAGGTTTTGTGGATCGACGTGGACTCACCTAAGTGGTAGTCATGGCGATGTTCATGACCGCGAGGCGGTAGTAACCCTCGATAAAGGTTATGTTTTGGCACTGGGTTTGTGTTGGGAAGCATGTGATGTACCGTCTGGTAGGTGTTGCGTCCCCAACTTGTCGCTGGCAACAAACCGTTGGTATTCCGCTGTTCTTTTGGTGAGCACGTCGGCTGCAGGCAACGGACTGTCGAGAGAACTGAGGAAATACTCTGCCCTGTAATGGGAAGTACCAGATTGGGTCTAAATTAGTAGCCTTAGAGTCGTAGATACCTTGCGACTGACTTGTAGCCTCGATTAAACTTTTTGAACATTTTCATAGAGTATGACTTCAGGCTGTAAGCTCCGGGAATGAAATTTTTTTTTAAGTTGTAAGTTTCGGGGACGAAACTTCTTTTAAGTTGTAAGTGATGTGATAACTCAAAATATTTTATTTTAATAAGTAGTCTAAAAGTGAATTTTTGACCTGGTGTTTGAATTCAGAAGACCTATGTTGATTTATTTAGTCAATTTCCAGTGTGCGAGTTGCACATTTTACGAGACAAAAGGCTACTTTCCAATCCGGACGTGATCATGGAAATCCGAATTGACCGTTGCGATCGTCTCATCGAACTGAGCGAGATTAATATTCAGCACTTTCGATCCGACGGTCGGATCTTCCAGAAATCGAGGAAGAAGCGAGCAAATAACCACGATCAGTGTAACAGTGCTCGGTGCACAGTATAAATTAAGTTGATACTATAGGTGAACAGTAACCCTAGTTTTCGGAACCCCGACGGATCCAACGCTGACTAATTCGCTGTCTGGAAACCGATCATAGCACTTCAGGTAGTCGTTTCGAACGATTTCGGCATTCTGGACGCAGTGGCACTGACGGAAATTCTGTTTGACGACTCTGGAATCTCGAAAAGCGCGAAAACTGTATTTTGACACAGTTATTATGGACCGAGATTTTATCCGGGCAGTTTCGCGAAAATCAGAGATCGCTACCCGATAGGTCTCGTCGAGCCGGACGTCATGGCGCAGTCCATTTTTCCGTTTCGACGATCGGATCGCCTCGAAAAGCGTGAAATACAGCGAAAATGTGGGTTTTTGCACAATGATCCCCATAGTTTGTGCCTCGATTTGCGTGCCACTTCTGGGAGAGGGACCTAGATGTGACTAAAAGCTACTGAGAAGGACCAAAACCTAAATTGTCAAAGGAGGAGGACTAAACTGCTATTGTGTATACACTATACATATACACGTATAGCTAGGGCTAGGGTTTTCCAAGCCTCAAACCTCGTAGCCCTCAGCCCTATAGCCGCCAGCTTCAACAGAATCCCTCCCTCAGCCGCTCCCCTCGGAACTAACCCGCACCGGCCGCCGCCGCTCCGGTCGCCGGAGAAGTGAGGCCTCAAGAATCAACCTTCTCTCGGGTTGTTGGGAAGGAAGGGTGCGGGAAGGGCCTGGGCGATCAAGACTTGGTCCTGTGGAGTCCCTCGTGAAGCCGCATCCGAGCCTGAGTGGTCCCGGCCCGAACCGCCGCCGCGCGCCGCCGCGGCCAACCCCTTCTTCCACGGTTTTCCGGCGAGGTAAGTTCTTGAAACTTTCCCTTGCTTTCGGGCCTTTGGGCATGACCACAAGACTCCTGACACTGGGAGCAACCGATCGGATGCAGGCAGAGTCGGCGCCGCCGACCCGATCGCCGGCGGGAGCCATCCCATCAAATTGTCGTCTTCTCGGTCGACATCAGCGCCGCCGTGATCCGACCGTCCAACTAAAGATCAGCACCGTTGGACCTGGCCCCCGTGACGACTGCAACCTCCCCACAAAACCCGAGGGTGATCGGACAAGGATCCCTCTCGCGCGGCCGAGCCCTAGAATCGGGAGAATTGACCCATCGCCGGAACCCCTCCGTCCGGCGCCGTCGCTCGTCCCCATCGCCGGCCATCACCACCAGAAGGTTCCTGGCACCACCAGGAAAACTTTGATCCAACTCGCACCGGCCCGGGGTCCCACGGTCGGAATCCGCCATTGTTGACCGTCGGAGCTCCACCAAGCTCCGCCGCCGCGCGTCGCCGGCGACCTCAGACCTCCGGAAACGGTGCAGGTAGGCCTCTCTCATCATTTCGTGACCAATGGTGGTGTTGCATGGGAATCCTAACGTCAGGTTTGGAGTCTTTTCAGTTGCACCCGAAACGGCCTCGGTCTTCCCCTCCGGCCATCCCCGGCGACTCGGGCTCCTGCCGACCGTACAGGTGAGGTCTAAATGCCCCACCCTTTCTCTCCAGCATTTTGGTTTGGCCCAGGAAACCCTTTTGTGTTGGCTCCCCAACCTTGCGCCCGAGAGCATCACCTCGGGCTTGCCTCCGGCCGCCGCCGCCTCCGGCCGCCGGGGGCTCGACCCCACTTGCACCAAGCAGCTTCTGGGACCTTCATTTACCTGATGCTCCTCTTGGTAACAGGTCTGCACCTGTGCTGCTCAAGAACACCCGACCCGAGCTTGGGCCTTTTGGGTGGTGCCGCTCCGGCAACTCCTCCGGCCGATCTCAGGCAAACCTCAGGTGAGCCCCGTTGTACATGGTCCATACTGATCACCATGCTCTAGTTAACTCTCGGTTTGATCATGTATAGGTTAAGTTGTAGCGTAGTGGCTTGTTGAACTTAGTAGCTGTTGGGGCCAACCTTGCCCTCGGGATCCGTGCCAGGCCAAACTTGTAAGCACGGCCCTGGTCTCGTCGTAATGAACACACTGAAATTTACGGATTTACTTTTGGATCCCCGGATTGCAAGAACAAGTCGAAACAGTCAACTAACTTAATGTATTTAGACAAATTAAAAGTTATTATGGACCAAAATGTAAAATGAACATGCTAGCTCTCTTCAAACAGTGTTTTTACACTAACTGAACATTTTGTGAGAGTCTCGTGGACTCTCGTTGATCGGAAATCGGATTTGTATTCAATAAATCGACGACATTGCTCCTTATTAGCATCGCAATACTGTTGTGTCATCGGGATGGGTTTGTGTGAGTCTATTACTGATTCTAGCCCTTGTTCAGGGCCCAGTTGTTCAGCGCCAGCCTCCCGGCAGTCTAGCGGGAGTTCGGGATCGGCCTACATTCAGGTGGGTTTTAATTCCTTGGTTCTAGCATCTAACTCTATCCTATTGGACGGGGTCAATTCTAAGTATACTGGGGTTAAATATTGATGGGTGATGGCTTGTGCCTGTTAGTGGGTTGTTTTTACTTTATGCCTAGCCTCTAAATTCTATCTTATTGGACGGGGTCTATTCTAAGTGTACTGGGGTTACATAATGACGGGTGATAGCTTATGCATGTTAGTGGGTTCGCTATAATGACTAGCGTCGATTGCCGACGGTGTTCTTCTTTTTCAACCCATATATGTCAGCAGGCCACCTTCGAGTGCGCGCAGTATTACCTTGTTTTCGATTATGCACTTTACCTCATTTACCTCATTACTCTTATTATTCTTATTGTGATACTGACATGATGGTGGTTACGGTTACTTGGCTCGAGGTTGCCACACGCGCACCCGCGGTTTGGCCACCGCAGAGGGTGCGCTTTTCCGGAAAAGAGGTCGTAGAACCCGTGTATACCCACGAGGTGACGTAGTGGGGGCCCCTTATTAGCTGTGGGGTTGAGGCGCCTAGGTGCGAGCGGAGCGACCCGCCGGTTTAGTTGTCCGGCGCGGTCGCGGTGTTGCAGGTACGGTATGGGGCCGTCGGTAGTGGACCGACGCGGCCGGGTATTACAGGATGCAGGTGTACAGGTTGCCTTTCCTCCTTGGGAGGATGGTTGCTCCAGTTGTCTTCACGGTTTGTTTTACTATATTCTCCTGCTTTACTATTTCTGCGTCACTGACATCCCACTTCGTGACAGGGTCCAGACGGGGAGGGAGGTAGGCGCTGGTGAGGACGGGACAGGAGCAGCTGGGTCGCTGGGGACCCTGGACTGTATTTATTCTTTTATTCTCGCTTTTCATTACTTTGTAGTTATGTGAGTGGTTCGCGATACCCTCGTGGGGTCGGCATGGATGTCGGTACGGGCTACATTTAGTGCCCCTGGTGGAATATTTTTCCCTTTTATTTCTATCAGCCATTTAAAAATCAAAAAGGCAGAAGCCAAAGAAAAGATTGCGAAAACTGTTTTTAAAATCTAAGTGTCGTGTGGGCACCGGTTTCAAAACCCTGTGGATTTATGGATTGCGAAAGGGATTTCAAAACTTGGTGTCGGGTGGGCACCGCTTTCGAACCTTGTGGATTTATGCTAATTTCGGAACTAGCTTTCAAAACGTAAGCGCCGGGTAGGCGCTCTTCCAAAACTGTGGATTTATCCTTTCCAAATTGACCGGCCATAGGTTCTTCTGTTATTAGTTTAGAATGCTGGTTAATTGTTGTGATTGATTGGCTGTGTATGTTGGAGCATGTACTGAACGCTACGCCGTGCACATACAGGGGAGACTCCGTCCGTTTGCAGAGTGATCCTGTATGTGTGGCGGGTCTGGGCACGTGCCGGGGAAGAGGGGTTCTCTTTTAAACAAAAAAAAAATTTACACGTCAAACATTCGACTTTTATGAATCGTTTCCGCTAAAACAAACCCCGGGGCGTGACATGATCACATAGGGTAACATTAACCTAGGTAAGCTTACACTATTCACCAACATAAATACCCAACTCATGCAAGTCCTCAATATACAACATGAATATTATTCGTGCAATCATTTATACAATTAACATTATCAAGCTTACCTACATTACAAACATAAGTCATGTACCCTAAACATGCATGCATCCTAACATACAGAATTAGAGAACCGTCCGCCGGTTCTGGAAACAAAGCACCCACCTGAAGCGCTTTCCGTAGGCAAAGCCGAAGTCGGTGAAGTGTGAAGACGCTCACAGTCCAAAATCCGCCAAAACAGCACCCTCGGTACATGACGCGAAATGTAGTGATCCGGCCTTTCGGGGTATTTTTGACTTACATATAGTCATTTAAGCCTTTAAGTGAAATAAAATTATTCAATTCTTAAAAGTTGGCCATTGTGAGGTGCTGGTATTTTTCTGTGATAGAGCGCGGAAAAAGAAAGCCAACGGTGCGATCGGATCTGAAATCCGATATCGGGATCTCCCGGAACGGAATTCAAAGTGATACGGTGATTAAGTCATGCATCGGAATCCGTGCAAAATATCTTGCACCCGTTAGAGATACGGTGGGTTATCTCGTAGGGGATAATTAATTAGTTAATTAATTATTCATGAGGGAAAATAGAATTCTCTTACGTACTAATTAAAAAGGAAATTAATTAAAGATTTAATACGAGCTATTTAAGGGATCCCGATTATCGGAAAGAAAAGAAAAGAAAGAAATAAAAACCCTAATCGGTGAGAAGAGAAAGAAAAGAAAAGAAAAGACGGAACCCTAGCCGGAAGAAAGGGAAAGGAGAAAGTGAAGGGGCCCGATCTTCCCGGACACCGAACCGAAGGCAAGAACGCGACCGGACAACCTTCCCGTCGATCTTCGGTTAGTAAAATAATTGTTTTAAATTACTTGGGATTTTTCCGTCGTCTCTTTTGCTTGATTGTGGAATGTTGTGGATGTTGGATTGAGAGACGGTCTTGTGATGTGATTTTCATAATGTTCCTTGATGATTTATATGCGGCATGTTTTATACCGAACAAAAAGGGGTTTCGAAAATGTTTTCCAAAACCAAGTGTCGTGTGGGCACTGCTTTGAAAACCTGTGGATTTATCCTTTCCGAAACGATGTAGCCGCCTTACTGTGAATGTGTAGACGTTTTTAAAGGAATGGGTGTCGAGTGGACACCGTTTACAAACTTGTAGGTTCCTCTTAATGTGATTAAATGTCTTTACACTCTCGTACTTGTTGACTGTGACTGTGTGGTTAAAGATTGTATGTTGATGTTGTAAATGAGACGCCGTGCATATACAAAGGAGACTCTGTCCGTGGGCAGGGTGAATTTGTGTATGTGGCGGTCTGGCACGCACCGGGGATGAGGTTTAAGTTACCTTGTTAAGAAGAAAAAGAAAATTTATACACGCACATTTCCGCTTATCTTTACCTAAAAACCCCCGGGGGCGTGACAGATTAAATGGTATCAGAGAAAAACAACCATAACCATAGTAGACGTGATCCACATCCACAGTGTAGGGTACCACAAGCAAATTAGACATGAGATAACCAAGGTATAGGTGCGTAGTACGTGAGAGTACTGGGAAAAGGGGAACGTAATGTAGGTGTAATCGTAAGACAGGGTGTTAGGGTTATAACCTTAGGGTTAACGAGGTTTCTTTGTATCACAGCAGACAACGGCCAGGGTCCGGCCACCGAGCACTAACCATTCTCAATGGACAAGATGGATCCCGTAGCCGCAGCCAACCGCCTACTCCGCAACCAGCTACGCGATATAGCGGGGCAAATGCTGACTCTCACTGAGCGCCTAGGCTTACTGACTCAGGATTTCGAGGGTGTCGACCGCATCCGGCGGGACACCAGGGACGGCGCCTATCGGGGAATGCCACCGGCAGGGTTCCCTACATTTAACGAAGCGGCTATGTTGGCTCGGCGGGCAGAGCAAGAGCTGGCCGAGACACGCGCTCGGCAGAGTTATCCCTATCCCAGTCCGGCAGAGGACCCTTTCCAGCAGGGCCCGGCACTCAAACGCCCGAGGACAGAGGGAAACTTTGGAAAGGCAATGAGAGGAGGATCCAAACCGCAGAGGAAGCCGTGTCCCATATGCAGTGGGGCGCATCAGGTGACTGAGTGTCCATGGAGACACGACCACTGCTACCGGTGTGGCAAACCAGGACACGCACGCCATGAGTGCCCACGGAAACCGGGCACCACCAGGCCTCCGGCACCGCGACCGGAGGGGACAGGGAAGACTGCTGCACCCGTTCCGCAAGGGGGCCCCGCCCTGGAGGGCCAAGGAGGAGGACGTCCGGAGAAAGCGCGGAAGGACGAACCGACACCAGCAAGGGACGCGAAACCACCTCAGGGACCATGCGTAATCTGCAAGGGTGCTCACCCAGTGGCAGAATGTACGTGGAGGTACCATTACTGCAATCAGTGCAGTTTACCGGACCACTCCCGTGCCTTCTGCCCTCAGAGGCCCACTTCTGCCGCTGCCGCGCCACCACAGCAGGAAGGACCAGAGAGTGCTGCGGCCCCCGTTCAGCCAAAGGATTCGCCTGACGACCAGCAATGCGCAGACTCCTCAGACGTCAAGTCCCTTCCCCAGCACGCCGTACGACGCTGGCCCAAGGGCTGTGGACGGGCTCTCCGGGATACTGCAGTGGAGGACGCGACGTCCCAGACCTAGTAACGGCAGGTAAATGTTTGGTTTCACTTTTCCCTCTTGGATTAGGAGCACCGGTCACACCTTAACCTGCTACCCCTGTTAGACTCTCTCTCTCGCCCCCTCTCTCTAGAATCCTTAAGTATTAGGCGAAGCCTCCCCCGGCTGATGCGCGCGGGCGAGCTTCGAAGCATAGGAGAACCTTGTGTACTCGGGGCCTGTTAGGGGCCATGCAAGGAATAAGTAGGCTCCACCCTATGCCTTGCAGCCGAGAACTCAATGGGCCGATAGGTAGTTCAGGGCCGCTCCCCAGATAAGGATCAGCGGTCCCGTGGTAAGGGAATTTCCGGACGTGTTTCCGGCAGAGCTCCCCGGAGCGCCGCCGGAACGAGAGGTCGACTTTCCCATTGAACTACTTCCCGGCACCAAACCCATCACCAAGGCACCGTACAGGATGGCCTTCGCGGAGTTGAAGGAACTCAAGGCACAGTTGGAGGACCTTTTGGATAAGGGCTTCATCAGACCTAGCGCGTCACCCTGGGGCGCGCCTGTCCTGTTTGTGAGGAAGAAGGACGGAAGTCTCCGGTTGTGCATCGACTACTGGGAGATAAATAAGGTCACCGTTAAGAACAAGTACCCCCTGCCAAGGATCGACGACCTCTTCGACCAACTACAGGGGGCGACGGTGTTTTCAAAGATTGACCTGCAGTCGGGCTATCATCAGGTCCAGGTCAAGGGGGAGGACATCCCCAAAACGGCTTTTCGGACTCGCTACGGTCATTACGAATTTACAGTAATGTCGTTCGGGCTCACAAATGCCCCGGCGGTGTTCATGGACATGATGAACAGGGTATTCAAACCCTTCCTGGATTTATTCGTGGTGGTCTTCATCGACGATATCCTCATCTACTCCCGTACAGACGAGGAACATGAAGGACATCTGCGCACAGTCCTCCAGACCCTACGGGAACAGAAACTCTACGCCAAACTCAAAAAGTGTGAGTTTTGGCTCCGAGAGGTTGGCTTCCTGGGGCACGTAATCTCGGCGGCTGGGGTCGCAGTCGATCCGAAGAAGATAGATTCAGTGACGGACTGGTCCCAACCGACGACGGTAACAGAGGTTCGAAGCTTTCTAGGATTAGCCGGGTACTACCGGCGCTTCGTGGAGGGTTTCTCCAAGATAGCCACCCCCTTAAACCGTTTGACTAAAAAGGGGGAAAAGTTCATCTGGACGGACAAATGTCAGAGGAGCTTCGAGGAGCTCAAGGATAGATTGGCGCGAGCTCCGATTCTCGCCCTGCCAGAACCAGGGGAGGATTATGAAGTGTACTGCGATGCGTCGCGAAACGGACTGGGTGGAGTGCTCATGCAACGGGGAAAGGTTATAGCCTATGCGTCAAGGCAGCTCAAGGAGTACGAGCGAAACTACCCCGTGCACGATTTGGAACTCGCAGCGGTTGTGTTCGTCCTCAAGCTTTGGAGACACTACCTGTATGGGGCACACTGCAATGTGTACTCAGATCATAAAAGTCTTAAGTACCTTTTCACCCAAAAGGAGTTAAATTTGCGACAAAGACGGTGGCTCGAGCTATTGAAGGATTACGATTTAACGATCCACTACCACCCGGGAAAGGCAAATGTGGTGGCCGACGCCCTGAGCCGTAAGGGGTAGGCCGAAAAGGCATGGGTAAGTGCCATCACCCAGCAAGATAGTCTGATTGCGGAGTTTTCGCGATTAAGACTAGAAGTAGTACTGGCAGGTACAGTCGAACAACTCCTGACACTGGTGGTCAGACCTACCTTGCTTGACAGAATTCTCGAGGGGCAGTCGACTGATGACCAACTCCAGCTGGTACGAAATAGAGTAACTGCCGACCAGGAAGGTGATTTCACAGTAAACTCCGACGGCACGATACGATTTCGGGGACGAATCTGCGTGCCGGATCTACCGGAACTCAAAGAGGAAATCCTGCGGGAGGCGCATACTGCTCCATATGCAGCGCATCCCGGGGGAACGAAGATGTACAAGGATGTCAAGCAGACCTTCTGGTGGCCCAAAATGAAGGGAGATGTGACTCGGTTTGTGGCACACTGCCTGGTGTGCCAACGAGTGAAGGCCGAGCACCAGCGCCCGGCAGGAAAATTGCAACCCCTACCGGTGCCCGAGTGGAACTGGGACGTGATTACCATGGATTTTGTGACCGGGTTCCCGAGATCGTCACAGGGACACAATGCGATATGGGTAATTGTGGACCGTCTGACGAAATCAGCCCACTTTCTGCCCAAACACACGACGTGGACGCGGGAACGGCTGGCACAAACCTACATCAACGAGATAGTAAGGTTGCATGGGGTGCCGACATCCATCACGTCGGACAGGGACACGCGATTTGTGTCAAACTTGTTACGGAATTTGAGTTGGCGTAGTTTCGTGAAAGTCTCAAGTCTTGAAGATTGAAGGTGAAGAAAGTTGGATCATTTAACTCAATCTCAAGAAAGAAGAATTCAAAAGGATCAGGTATGTTTTACTAAAGATTTTGTGTGATCCGAATACTTCTTGTAGTGTAGAAACACTTGGAAGAATCTTTCATTGCATAAAAATCAAAAACTGGACTTGGGACATGTTCAGGATCCGGATCAGGTTGTTCGATCCGGATCCCGAAGGTGGTTCGTTCATACACCAGTTCAATCCGGATCGTAGCCTCTCTTGATCCGGATCCCGAACACTGAGTTTACCATCTTCCTTGAACGATCCGGATCAGGCTTCGCAATCCGGATCCCGAACGTTGATGTTTGGTGAACTGTATGAACGATCCGGATCAAGCACTTCGATCCGGATCCCGAACCTTCATTTTTCTGGAATTGCCTGACTCGTTGCGACGATCCGGATCACAGTTAATCCGATCCGGATCGCCGTCCGTAAAATCTCCAGAAATGTTAGGTTTTTGATTCTTATCTCCTTCCTAGGGTTTCTAACCTATAAATAGACCCTATGATTCTTTTTCTAGGGTTAATCCACAGTGAATCAAAATAGCCGTCATTTTCATATATCATCTTATACGGCTCTAGATCCACATATAGAGAAGAAAGGAAATCATTAGAGAATACTCTATGTTTCTTCATCTATATTGATTAGTTTGATTCTAGGTTATCATACTCACATCTTGAGTTGAATCAAACTAATGAATACTTAGATGGTATTTCCGATCTATCTTTGATCTAAGTATTCGGCGGATCATCACCACCCAAAACAACGATTTACCCCAAAAATCGACGCGTGGATTCGCGTGTCCTTGTGGATTCAAGGTTCAACCGCTCTCGTGGATTCGGAGCGAGGCACGTTCGTGGATTCGAATGGTGCTATTGGGTGAAGACCGTGGATTCGGTCGGACGTCGTGGATTCGACGTTGGACGCCGTGGATTCGGCGTTGGGCGCTGATCGTGGATTCGAGAAGCGTCGCGGAGCGAGCGGAGAAGATCCTCTAGGAGCGTATGGAAAAGGTTGAGTCGTAAGTGTGTACGGTAAATCACCTTGTACGTGTTTTAATTCTAGTGGATTTCTGCCGTGTTATCGGTCCCGTGGTTTTTTACTCCGGTGATGGAGTTTTCCACGTAAAAATCTTGCGTATTATTTTTATTTCCGCATTGGGTTTTTATCGCAACGATTTTTTGAGTGTTTATGCGTTTACACCTATTCACCCCCCTCTAGGTGTTTTTTCCCCTATTTAGATCCTTATTACATATAACCCAACAAGTGGTATCAGAGCGGGAATAGGGTTGTAAACAATGGTTGAAGGTGGAAACATCAACCGACCCCCATTCTTCGATGGAACAAATTATGCGTACTGGAAAGTACGGATGAAAGCTTTTTAAATTTCCATCGACGAACGGGTATGGCAATCGATTGAATTAGGATGGACTAATCCAACTGAATTTATTGGTGATGTTCGCACCTTAAAACCTAGGTCGAAATGGACCAAGGAAGAGTTAGATTCATCTTCTTACAATGGCAAGGGAATTAATGCTATCTTTAATGCCTTATCTCAAACTGAATTCTCTCGCGTCTCGGCATGTGAGACTGCGAAAGAAATCTGGGATGTTCTTCAGGTTACACATGAGGGAACTAACCTCGTGAAGATTCAGAAACTGCAAATGCTTACGAGCAAGTTTGACTCTATCTTAATGGCAGAAAATGAATCTTTCACGGACTACTATACACGATTGCAAGACATCGTAAACTCATGTGCTAATCTGGGAGAGAAGATTCCAGAATTTAAGATTGTAAGAAAGATCTTAAGAACTCTTCCTGAACGTTTTCGCCCAAAGGTTACTGCCATTGAAACTATTAAACACCCGGACGAAATACGTGTAGAAGAATTAGTTGGTTCATTACAAACTTATGAAATGACATTTACTACTAACAATTCTTCTGGAAAGGCATCCACTTCTAAGTCTTCAGGTTATGCGTTGAAAACAACTAAGGAAGAAGACGCGGATACGTCCTCCTCAGACGATGACGAGAACCTTTCTATGGAGGAATTTGAGAAGCAGCTCGCTCTCTTGACAAGGAAGTTTCGTCGCAATTTTCGAAGGGGTAATTCAAGCAAATCTCCATCCTTCGGAAAGTCGAACAAAGGCAAGGGTACTTCAGGTTACAAGTCAAGAAAGCAAGAGAACTTCTCAAAGGATAAGAAAAGTTCAGAAGGACAACTACAATGCTTCAAATGTCGAGGCTACGGCCACATTGCAACGGAATGTCCTAACAAGTATCCGGCAAAGAAGAAGGCAATGCAAGTCGTCACTTGGGATGACAACTCAACGTCAAATGAGTCGTCTTCGAGTGATGAAGAAAAGAGCTCCACCGCATTCCACGCGTCCGTATCTTCACCCTTCATGTGCTTTATGGCAAGTACATCCGAGTCGTTGTCCAACTCCACTGTTGAAAAGAATGCAACGGACAACGAATCGGATGATTCGGAAGGTGAAGATTTTGCTCTAGCCTACCACAGACTTTTGAGGGACTCAAAGAAAGTGGCTAAGCAAAACAAGAGTTTGAGAGGGAGAGTGCATGATCTCGAAGAAGAAGCAAAAAGAGCGACTTCTCTCTCAAACGCTCTTGAAGTGGAAAGGGAAAACCTGATAAAGGCAAATGCTTCCCTTCAAGAGTCCAATGAGCAACTTGAGAAGGAACATACAAATCTGGTGGATAACGCGAATCACTTCTCAAAGCTCTACAACGAGGCTCGACAGGATAACCTGGAAATGACAAAGACCATCTTCCAACTCAAGAATGACTTACAGCGATTCTCTTCAGGAAGGAGTAAGTTGGATAGACTTCTTGGTCTTGGTCAATCAAATAGGTTCGGCCTCGGATACACTCAAACTGGAAACAGTCCAAGTTCGAGTGAGACAGTTTTTGTGCCTCAGTCGGTATCTCCTCCTCCGACACCGGAATTCAAGACAAACAACGACAACAAACCTACTTCATCCTCTTCAGAATCATCAAGCACAAAGGTATGTTTTCGTTGTAATTTTGCAGGGCACATTGGAAGAAATTGCAAGATTGGAGCTCAAGGATCAAATCAACCACATCTTGCAACTGCTACCAATAAGTTCACTCCATGGAATTCAAAGAAGGATTCTCCTAAAGAAAAGGACATTGGTAGTACTTCAAACAAGACGATGACAAAAGAAAAAGACCAATCTTGCAAGACGTCTTCATCAAGGAAAACTTCTCAACCATTGCCAACATACTCCAAAACTCAAAAGGTTTGGGTATGCAAAGGTGAAACCCCTCCTTGTCTTTAATCGTTTTACGATTAAATCTTGTGTAGTTTATGTAGACTATTTTCTTTTCTTCTTTTTCTTTTGGCCGATCTGTCAACCATCTTTGGGAGGTAAATGGTACATTTTTTTATTGGTTGATGATTTCTCTCGGTTTTCTTGGGTAGCATTTTTAAAAGAGAAAGCTGATACGTTTGACTCTTTTCATGAGATTTGCCATCGTATTATGATTGAAAAGAATGAAAAGATCATTCGTGTTAGAAGTGATAGAGGTGGAGAATTCATAAATTCAAAATTCATTGATTTTTGCACTTCAAATGGAATTAAACATGAATTCTCGGCACCCTATACACCTCAGCAGAATGGTGTTGTTGAGCGCAAGAACAGGGTTGTTCAAGAGATGGCGCGTGTGATGCTTCATAGCCGGAATTTACCGCTACATTTTTGGGCTGAAGCCGTGAACACCGCTGTCTATGTCATTAATAGAGTTTACTTGCGCCCAGGAACTTTAAATACACCATATGAGCTGTGGTTTAGTAGAAAACCCAATATCAAATATTTTCGTGTCTTCGGGAGTCGATGTTACATTTTACGTGACCGTGAAAATCTTGGAAAGTTCGACTCTCGAAGTGATGAAGGGATCTTTTTGGGTTATTCTACGAATAGCAGAGCATATCGAGTATTTAACATTGAATCTAAGACGATCGTAGAATCTATAAATGTTAAAGTAGATGAAGCTTTTCACTTTGAAACTGGAAAATCTACCCTCGATATCTCTCTAGATGATGATTCTCCTGCTAGTGCATCTTCTCATAATAATACTTCCAATATTGATGATGCATCTAATGGTTCTTCTAGTTTATTTGATGTGCAGGAATCATCTCATATATCTCCGAGTACTCCGTTTCAACAAACGTTACGAATCTCCAAGGATCATCCGGAATCGAATATTATTGGAGATCCACAAGAATGAGTCAGAACTCGGAGGCAGTTGGTTTGTGGATTCGCTTGCTACGTATCTTTAATCGAACCAAAGAACATAGATGAAGCTCTTCAGGATGACTACTGGATTAAAGCAATGCAGGAAGAGCTCCATCAATTTGAGCGAAACAAAGTCTGGGAATTAACGAAGCCTCCAAAGCAACACAATGTGATAGGTACCAAATGGATCTTCAAGAACAAGAAAAATGAGGATGGTACTATCATCAGGAACAAGGCACGATTAGTTGCCCAAGGCTATTCTCAAGTAGAAGGTATAGACTTTGATGAAACATTCGCCCCTGTAGCTAGACTCGAGTCCATTCGTATACTATTTGCTATTGCTTGTCATTTTAAAATCAAATTATTTCAAATGAACGTTAAGAGCGCATTTCTAAATGGGTTTTTAAATGAGGAAGTTTATGTGGCTCAACCGAAAGGTTTTGTAGATCATAAACAACCTAACCATGTTTTTCGTTTGAAAAAGTCTCTTTACGGTCTGAAACAAGCACCGCGAGCATGGTACGAAAGGTTAACAAAGCACCTTTTAGAGAAGGGCTATACTCGAGGGGGAGCTGATAGGACTCTCTTTGTGAAGCATTATCAAAGCAATTTCATTGTAGCACAAATCTATGTCGATGACATTGTATTTGGCGCAACAAGAGATAACGATGCTTCTAAATTCGCGGAGACCATGGAAAGCGAATTTGAGATGTCCATGATGGGCGAATTGACTTATTTCCTTGGATTGCAAATTAAACAAAATGATGAAGGTATTCACTTGAGTCAATCCAAGTATGCAATTGTCACGCCCCAGGGTCGAAACTGCGACCCGGGCCCGCCAACAGATCCGCCACCTATGCCAACCTGCATAGGCGAAGCGTCCTACCTGCAAGAAAAGTGCTACAACTAAACAGATATCAGAGCTATAATAAGAATCTGCTGTAACTAAAATCAATCACTGTACAACTGAAAATAAACAACACTGTCTGCCTCCCAAAATAATAATAATAATAAATTCTCAAGTACAAGCTCTAAACCCAACTGGGAGGTAACTCCAATAAATATACAACAGTGTACAGTCTCTCGATACAAAATATCCTCACTACAAAAGTCTCTCAAGTAGGAAAAAGAAACAACTAATCTACTGCTGATCTCCTCTGAAGGGTACCGCTACTCTCCAACGCCGGGTAGGGATCTAGCTCGCGACTCCCTCGCCACGATCAACAACCGCAGAGTCGGCCACACCTGCTAAGACTCTGCACAACCAAAGAGAGGAGAGAAAAAAAGGGGGGAGAAAACCCCCAAAGGGTGTGAGAACTACACCAAAAAGGGAGTTCTCAGTGGGTACCACCGCCAGACCCGACGGTCTGCCCACCAAGTCCTCAAGAGACAAAAACTGACCCAAGTCATAAGACTGAAATGGGTAGGCTGGAGACTCTCAACAGCTACCCTGCTCCTAACTAAGACAAAAGGGGAGACCCAAACAGGGGTATGCAACCACTAGCACATAAAGTGCACCAACGACCCAATCGAACTGTCTGCCACATCTGGTCCAGTCAAACCTGCATCCACCTACAACCACCTCCCAAAGACGGGCAGGAATTACGTAGGGTGTCCAAACGGACTAGCTCGCTATCGAGTAGAGGATCATGCAGGCTATGGTCAAAATCCACGCTCTCTCTCTCAGAACGGATAGAATCAAGATGCTCAACCTCTCACACAGCGGTCAAAGTACTCGCAACATCACGGGACCACCGTCCACCAGACGGCTCACAACAATACTATCACTGACCTAACCTCAACTACCAGTCTATCCTCGGCCCCCAGGCACGAGTGTAACAATGAAAGTATTTGACCGAAATAAACTCAATCGAATGAACCGGTGTAAAACCCGGTACTGCCTGCTCTGTCACCAATCTCTCGAACTCAGTATATCCACTGTCCAAATGACCGGAACCCAACACGGTCTGACCGGCACCCGACACGGTCTGACCGGAACCCAACACGGTCTGAAGCCTACTCCGGAGCGGCACTCGAGGGGAGCTACCCACACGAGTAAAGCATCTCTGTCATCAACATCAACAATATCTCGAAACAGCAGGGCTCGATCATCAATCAGATCAAAGTGGGAAAACTCAACCACCAAGGAAAGACCCGACCTCAATCGGATGCAACTAAACGATAAGTGGGAAACTCCATCCACTAGGGAAAACCGACACCCAAATCTGGTGCATAGAGAAACATCCGGTCAACCGCCCAATATCCGCGGTTGCCGCAAAGCCCCGCAACTAAACCAACCTGTCCCAGACACGAAGTCCCGACTACACTACCCAGACCCCCTGCTCGAACCCGAGCAACACTGACCACCTGACTAACAAGAAGGAGAAAGGAAAAGCATGGTTTCTCCTAAGTCAAGTTCCAATAAGTAGTGCAGCAGTAAAAGATGGCCTAACTACATGACCATACAAGCATGCAAATGTCCTCAAGGAAATAAAGGGGGTAAAGCATAATAATAGTTCCTTTAGGAATAAGCAACATGCCGGAATCTCAAAACTAAAACTGTCCACAACTCAGGGTTCATTAATAGAATGATCAGAATAACTCCTCAGAGTACAAATCCGCACATAGCTACGAAATCCTGTCCCAAATCATAATCCAACCACAAGAAAGGCTATGTGCTAACATGGCATGTTATAGAATCTCATAGGGTAACATTATCCTAGGTAAGCTTACACTAGTCATCATATAGATGTCCAAGTCATGCAAATCCTCAGTATACCTCATAAATACTATTCTTGCAATCATTTATACCGATATCAATAACAAGCTTACCTACTTACCAATATAAACTATGTACCCTACACATGCATACATCAGTCATAGAGGGGTGACATCCCCACAAGTGGACTTATACTTGCCACAGCATAAACATTGCCTTAAACAATTACTGAAAATAAGCTCACCCACCTGAAGCGCTTAACCCAAGGCAAACCTGAAGTCGGTGAAGTGGGTAGACGCCCGCGGTCCAAAATCTGCCAACATAACACCCACGGTACAAGTCGCGCAAGCCTCGGCTTCAAACAGCTAAAAACACCCCTGGGCACAACAATAACGCTCAACATTACACTTTTATTCCAAAATTAACCAAACATACACAATCTGAAAATCAGTCCCAAAGCCGCGCATATTTCACCTGCTGCAAGTGCCCAGAAAAATCCAATAAAAATACCACAGTAATCCTCGCGTCGATACCTTCGAAACGAGTACCTGCACGTCCAATTCCGAGCTTTCTACACTGAGAAACAATTCGGACAAGGGAACCACCCCGAATCAAACTACACTCAAAAACTGTAGCAACAATTACTGTTCACAGATAATCTTCACCTTCGAGAAATATTCAGAAAATTCCAAGAAAATTTGGGCATATTCCTCGTGATGTGTAGATGCAAATCGCCTCTTGAATCGCCCCAATCCGATGCCTGTGCGCGAAGATATCACCAAAACACCGCGCCGCTGTCCCAGAACTCCGCCCAGAAAAAGGGGTTACAAGATGATCCGAAAGACCCATGAAAAGCTCGGAATGGGAAAAACCAGTAAACATGGGAAACATAGCCCTACCTGTCGTGAAGCCAACGGCGCAAGAATCACTGAAAAAGGTGCTCGGGGTAAGCCGGGGGAGTCCTCGCACCAAAACGCGACGAAGAAGACCACAAACGAACGAGCGTCGCGCCGCGCCGTAAAAATAGAAACCTCGATAAGAGTGCCACCAAAAATCCCAAAACTTTGCAGAAAGATGCAGCCAAACACGAGGATCAACTTTGCTGAAGGCACCCCGGCGAGAAGAGGCTCGGAAATGATGGAAAAAGGGAGAAGAAGAGAGCTCGGATCGCTATTTATAGGCAGCTGAAACAATTGGAAAATACCGGATATGTCCGGATTTCCGGGCGCTGGGAATTTTCGGGCGCGCACTGTAGCAGCCCGAAATCCCCGCGCACGAACACTGTAGCCGCCCGAATCCCTCCTGGGCCGCCACGTCGCCCGCCAAACAGCGGACAGCAACCCCAGCCGCTCCCCGCGCGACACGTCGCGCCCCCCAGACGCCGACACGTGTCCTCCCCAAGCGCGGGAATCCGCCCGACCGCGCCCACGTGCGCCTGACGCCGCCGCCTGCCACCCTGCCGCGCACAGTAGACCCACCAATCGGAGAACGCCACGTGCCATGCCACTGCCTAGTGAACCCGGTGCACGAAATCGTGTGGACCGAACCAATGCAAACCTGCCACGTGTCACCCCCGGTCCACCGTGCTCCCCGCACTCCCCCGTAGACCGCGCCCCGCGGACCGGCCCACTCCCGAGCCGCCACGCGTCCCGCCCCCGGCGCACGCCTGCCGCGTGGACCGGGCGGCCCGCGCCTCCGTCCGCCGCGCTGCCTGCGGCCGCTCCGCCGCTGCCGCCGCCGCCGGAAACACTGTTCCGGCGTGAACAGTGTCCAGAGCCCAAAAATAACAAGTGGGTAGTCCGTTTTAACCGTTTTCGCGCGCTGAATCCGAATTTGATGTCCATTTCGCCAAATTCCAACTCCAAAATTTGCCGAAGGCATCCGGAAAGGTAATCCTTGGTCCGAACTTCGCACTGAGTCCAATTTAAATATCCTTGGCGCGCGAAACCACTTTTGGAGCTCCGACGGAGTCCAATGATCACCCACGTGATCCAAAAACACACTGAGCCCAACACTAATGTCCAAATGGGGCACAAATCTCACCAACACGCCACATAGGCCTCCGGGAGCTGTAGATGATCCAGTAATCTCGTCGTGGGGATCCAGGTCCTCACATCCTCCCCCACTAAGAAAAGTTTCGTCCTCGAAACTAGCTCAAATCCCCCAAGGGTCCCACATACCACGGGTAGGTATTCATCAATAAAGCCTCCAGCTCCCGAAACATCACTCACTCCCCGTGATTACTTCCCAACCACAACAACAACAAGTACGGCATGGCCCGACATGCGATTTTCTCATCTCACGAGCCAGAAATCGCAACGGGCGTCCTTCGTACTCCAACAATCACAGATCTCAAAAGGGGCAAGTCGATCACGGGCGAGGGATCCAAAAGCAACACACTCCAGAGCTGAGACGTGAAACAACACAGAGGCCCCATCAAGAGCCGGGGGAAACAGAATAATCAACAGCGCAACACGCCCCAAACCACCTCCTGGTGTCTACTCAACCAGGATCACCCGAAGTATACCCACAAATTCATCCTATGAGGAAAAAGATCCAATAAGCTGGGGTCTTCACTCGGTTACTTCCGATCCAAAATCACCCGAGTGGCCTACTCGACCACGAGCTACCCTCAAAAGGGATCCTCAAGAGGCACAATCTCAAGCCACGGTTGGACACTCAACAAGCCAACATAACTCCAACAGACCCCCGGGTCGAAAAGATGCCCTGACGGGGACCAAACCGTCAGTGAACGGGAGGGAAAACTGGCTCGAAAGGCGATCATAATGCGGAGGCTCAAACTCGCGGTCAAAAATCCCAAACCAGCAACAACGATCCGCGAAAATCCCACTCAAGATGCTGAGTAATCAGAACTGATAGCCAAGCAGGCATGGCCTACGCCCAGGTATAACAATCCAAGCTGGAAATAAAGGACGTACTGAAAGGCTCAACTGTGGAATCCAAGCTGCCTGCAAAAACAGTGTTTCATCCTGCCACAGCACTCACAGGGTTGGACTAAAGAAGTGTGGACCGAAGATCCACCCACGGTAACTCTACCGCCACAATAGGAGGCATCACCAAAACACACAATTCCATCTCCCAACACAGGAAACACTAGCATTGGCGCTAATACCAGTCACATTATCCATTGGCCATGCTCTCTTGGCACCGCCAAGTCTAGAAGCTTCTCACCTCAAGAATGAAAGTTGGTCTCGGTCAACTTGAATAACATCCACTTGGTCAGGTTCCATCGCCGTCCCTACGGCTCGAACAAAGCGACCCAAGAAGGTATGCTTCTGCAGCTACAACTTGTACCTCCCTAACTTGGCATACCGCTTCATCCACACGGGCATGGTAGCACATCCACAAAGTGCTCCTAGTACTCCAAGTCACTCTGGGAGTAAATCAAAATATCCACGGAAAACACCACTCCCAGTCCGTCCAAGTACAACTGGGACCTACTATTCCTCAGATCTTGAAGTCCACAGGGCAATCGTCATTCCATTGGGCCTCACTAACAACTCAGAATGCCCCCACCGCGTCCGCAACGCCACCTAGGCGAAGTCCTCAGCTGTCTAACTCCAAGTGGGCACTCGGATCATACACCAACTGCCGGAGTACAACTCCATCAATAAGGTCCTAGATACCATAAAAGGACCCTCACATCCGTGTATCAACGATGTGGCATCACCACCGTATACCAACGGCGTGGCACTAGGTCAAACAGACCCCCCGATCCATCGGCCCCTGCAGCAGTGCCATCGGGTCTCTCTCAGCTCTACCGGCGATATCCAATGAGGTGCTGTCCAGGGTGGTGCGGTCCCTCGAACCACATCAAACACAATCTCTATCTCCCTAACCGGCGGCATTACCAACAACTAAGGTGAATCCACACACGGGATCTCGCGGGTAACAGAGATATCCCTGAGTCCCGGTGCCGCCGTAAGCACCTCTCATCCGGTCGCTAAAACCAGAGTGCTCTAACAACCTCCACGAGCAAGCCTCCAAGTGCCCGCCTTGCCGAAGATCAAAGTCCTCTCTTGCCGCAGTCAAACATCCTGTGGCATAGTGCCCAACCATCTCAAGCATAAGGTCAAAACACCTAATTGCTAAAATTTCCAATAATTCTGCCGGCATCTCGCGGTCTCGGCCGCACTGGACATGATCCAAAAGCCTCCTCCACGTGCACAACAACAACAGGAACCTGTACCTCTGGTGCACGTGGTAACTAATCTGCCTCTAACCCATGTAAGAGTGGATCATGCTCTAACTCCAACTACCGTGGTGAAATCCCACCTGCGACACTCAATCCACTACCGTGGCGCCCTCCAACCGGGCGGCACAGATTCATCCGCTCAAAGCAAGTGGTTGTCGCTCAATCTGCCTGAAAATCAGGGCTATCACAAGGAAGCACGACCTCTGTCTCTGATCACATTGAGGCGACGAATAAGGTCCTCCGCAGATAACAAATCCACGCTTCCGCTGCGCCACTCAAATAAAACACTGATGTCGCCTTCGGGGTCCACCCGACCTCTGACATCTCGGGAATTCGTCATCCAAGAAAAGAAAATTGGTCATGCCCCTGCCGGCCGATCTGTCCTCCATCATCCGGCGCCAAGCGCCAAAATCCAGAACTCACCTCCTGGCGGCAGATCCCTATCCAAAGGAACTGCAATGCCGCGCTCCATACACGGTGCCTGCTCCCGCGAGGCGTCTAAATCCACAATGAAGGGACTGAATAACAGGAAGGTATCCTGGCGCAATCCACTCCCAATCTTATATATCCTATGCGCCTCGTCCCTAGAATCCGGAGCGCGCGGTTCAACAACTGCATACACTCTCTAGCACAAGGAGGCTCTCAATTAATTACTCCATCACCACCAGCCGCGACTCTGCCTTCAAAGGCTCCAAACTCAATCTTACGAGTCGGGGTGGTTCATCTGCCAAACATGGCTCCATAGGTCGACCATGCCCCACGGCTCACCAGCCGTCAACCATCCACCCTGCCTCGGTGCCTCGACACTAAACCTTGGCACAGAGGGGGCTACTCAGTGCTCCGGCAACTGTGTCATCAAGACCAGCTGCTCCCTCAGCCGCTGACAAGCCTCCGACAATCCTGTCATCTGGGTCCGGGGTTTTCTGACCTCAATCCGGGTATCCGGCCCAGAACCAACTGCTCAAGCTCAACTGCCATGACAGGATGCACACGGGTCAAAACCCAGCGTCGGGGAGACACCGCTCGCCACGACGAAACAACAAAACAACACACAACAACACTCGACCCAATCCAGCGAAAGTCTAAAGCATGTCACCCATTCCACAGCATTATGTTGTCTGCAGCCAACATAATTACTTAGGAGAATAAACATGCCAATCACTCCTCCCGTCCCTTGGGAGAGGTATAAAACTCAATCAGGACTCTCGCAAAATCACGACTCTCACAAAGTCAACCAAGGGTCAAACCATAAGCCTAGGGTTTCTAAGTCCACCATGACCTACAACCTAGGCTCTGATACCACTCTAATCTGTCACGCCCCAGGGTCGAAACTGCGACCCGGGCCCGCCAACAGATCCGCCACCTATGCCAACCTGCATAGGCGAAGCGTCCTACCTGCAAGAAAAGTGCTACAACTAAACAGATATCAGAGCTATAATAAGAATCTGCTGTAACTAAAATCAATCACTGTACAACTGAAAATAAACAACACTGTCTGCCTCCCAAAATAATAATAATAATAAATTCTCAAGTACAAGCTCTAAACCCAACTGGGAGGTAACTCCAATAAATATACAACAGTGTACAGTCTCTCGATACAAAATATCCTCACTACAAAAGTCTCTCAAGTAGGAAAAAGAAACAACTAATCTACTGCTGATCTCCTCTGAAGGGTACCGCTACTCTCCAACGCCGGGTAGGGATCTAGCTCGCGACTCCCTCGCCACGATCAACAACCGCAGAGTCGGCCACACCTGCTAAGACTCTGCACAACCAAAGAGAGGAGAGAAAAAAAGGGGGGAGAAAACCCCCAAAGGGTGTGAGAACTACACCAAAAAGGGAGTTCTCAGTGGGTACCACCGCCAGACCCGACGGTCTGCCCACCAAGTCCTCAAGAGACAAAAACTGACCCAAGTCATAAGACTGAAATGGGTAGGCTGGAGACTCTCAACAGCTACCCTGCTCCTAACTAAGACAAAAGGGGAGACCCAAACAGGGGTATGCAACCACTAGCACATAAAGTGCACCAACGACCCAATCGAACTGTCTGCCACATCTGGTCCAGTCAAACCTGCATCCACCTACAACCACCTCCCAAAGACGGGCAGGAATTACGTAGGGTGTCCAAACGGACTAGCTCGCTATCGAGTAGAGGATCATGCAGGCTATGGTCAAAATCCACGCTCTCTCTCTCAGAACGGATAGAATCAAGATGCTCAACCTCTCACACAGCGGTCAAAGTACTCGCAACATCACGGGACCACCGTCCACCAGACGGCTCACAACAATACTATCACTGACCTAACCTCAACTACCAGTCTATCCTCGGCCCCCAGGCACGAGTGTAACAATGAAAGTATTTGACCGAAATAAACTCAATCGAATGAACCGGTGTAAAACCCGGTACTGCCTGCTCTGTCACCAATCTCTCGAACTCAGTATATCCACTGTCCAAATGACCGGAACCCAACACGATCTGACCGGCACCCGACACGGTCTGACCGGAACCCAACACGGTCTGAAGCCTACTCCGGAGCGGCACTCGAGGGGAGCTACCCACACGAGTAAAGCATCTCTGTCATCAACATCAACAATATCTCGAAACAGCAGGGCTCGATCATCAATCAGATCAAAGTGGGAAAACTCAACCACCAAGGAAAGACCCGACCTCAATCGGATGCAACTAAACGATAAGTGGGAAACTCCATCCACTAGGGAAAACCGACACCCAAATCTGGTGCATAGAGAAACATCCGGTCAACCGCCCAATATCCGCGGTTGCCGCAAAGCCCCGCAACTAAACCAACCTGTCCCAGACACGAAGTCCCGACTACACTACCCAGACCCCCTGCTCGAACCCGAGCAACACTGACCACCTGACTAACAAGAAGGAGAAAGGAAAAGCATGGTTTCTCCTAAGTCAAGTTCCAATAAGTAGTGCAGCAGTAAAAGATGGCCTAACTACATGACCATACAAGCATGCAAATGTCCTCAAGGAAATAAAGGGGGTAAAGCATAATAATAGTTCCTTTAGGAATAAGCAACATGCCGGAATCTCAAAACTAAAACTGTCCACAACTCAGGGTTCATTAATAGAATGATCAGAATAACTCCTCAGAGTACAAATCCGCACATAGCTACGAAATCCTGTCCCAAATCATAATCCAACCACAAGAAAGGCTATGTGCTAACATGGCATGTTATAGAATCTCATAGGGTAACATTATCCTAGGTAAGCTTACACTAGTCATCATATAGATGTCCAAGTCATGCAAATCCTCAGTATACCTCATAAATACTATTCTTGCAATCATTTATACCGATATCAATAACAAGCTTACCTACTTACCAATATAAACTATGTACCCTACACATGCATGCATCAGTCATTGAGGGGTGACATCCCCACAAGTGGACTTATACTTGCCACAGCATAAACATTGCCTTAAACAATTACTGAAAATAAGCTCACCCACCTGAAGCGCTTAACCCAAGGCAAACCTGAAGTCGGTGAAGTGGGTAGACGCCCGCGGTCCAAAATCTGCCAACATAACACCCACGGTACAAGTCGCGCAAGCCTCGGCTTCAAACAGCTAAAAACACCCCTGGGCACAACAATAACGCTCAACATTACACTTTTATTCCAAAATTAACCAAACATACACAATCTGAAAATCAGTCCCAAAGCCGCGCATATTTCACCTGCTGCAAGTGCCCAGAAAAATCCAATAAAAATACCACAGTAATCCTCGCGTCGATACCTTCGAAACGAGTACCTGCACGTCCAATTCCGAGCTTTCTACACTGAGAAACAATTCGGACAAGGGAACCACCCCGAATCAAACTACACTCAAAAACTGTAGCAACAATTACTGTTCACAGATAATCTTCACCTTCGAGAAATATTCAGAAAATTCCAAGAAAATTTGGGCATATTCCTCGTGATGTGTAGATGCAAATCGCCTCTTGAATCGCCCCAATCCGATGCCTGTGCGCGAAGATATCACCAAAACACCGCGCCGCTGTCCCAGAACTCCGCCCAGAAAAAGGGGTTACAAGATGATCCGAAAGACCCATGAAAAGCTCGGAATGGGAAAAACCAGTAAACATGGGAAACATAGCCCTACCTGTCGTGAAGCCAACGGCGCAAGAATCACTGAAAAAGGTGCTCGGGGTAAGCCGGGGGAGTCCTCGCACCAAAACGCGACGAAGAAGACCACAAACGAACGAGCGTCGCGCCGCGCCGTAAAAATAGAAACCTCGATAAGCGTGCCACCAAAAATCCCAAAACTTTGCAGAAAGATGCAGCCAAACACGAGGATCAACTTTGCTGAAGGCACCCCGGCGAGAAGAGGCTCGGAAATGATGGAAAAAGGGAGAAGAAGAGAGCTCGGATCGCTATTTATAGGCAGCTGAAACAATTGGAAAATACCGGATATGTCCGGATTTCCGGGCGCTGGGAATTTTCGGGCGCGCACTGTAGCAGCCCGAAATCCCCGCGCACGAACACTGTAGCCGCCCGAATCCCTCCTGGGCCGCCACGTCGCCCGCCAAACAGCGGACAGCAACCCCAGCCGCTCCCCGCGCGACACGTCGCGCCCCCCAGACGCCGACACGTGTCCTCCCCAAGCGCGGGAATCCGCCCGACCGCGCCCACGTGCGCCTGACGCCGCCGCCTGCCACCCTGCCGCGCACAGTAGACCCACCAATCGGAGAACGCCACGTGCCATGCCACTGCCTAGTGAACCCGGTGCACGAAATCGTGTGGACCGAACCAATGCAAACCTGCCACGTGTCACCCCCGGTCCACCGTGCTCCCCGCACTCCCCCGTAGACCGCGCCCCGCGGACCGGCCCACTCCCGAGCCGCCACGCGTCCCGCCCCCGGCGCACGCCTGCCGCGTGGACCGGGCGGCCCGCGCCTCCGTCCGCCGCGCTGCCTGCGGCCGCTCCGCCGCTGCCGCCGCCGCCGGAAACACTGTTCCGGCGTGAACAGTGTCCAGAGCCCAAAAATAACAAGTGGGTAGTCCGTTTTAACCGTTTTCGCGCGCTGAATCCGAATTTGATGTCCATTTCGCCAAATTCCAACTCCAAAATTTGCCGAAGGCATCCGGAAAGGTAATCCTTGGTCCGAACTTCGCACTGAGTCCAATTTAAATATCCTTGGCGCGCGAAACCACTTTTGGAGCTCCGACGGAGTCCAATGATCACCCACGTGATCCAAAAACACACTGAGCCCAACACTAATGTCCAAATGGGGCACAAATCTCACCAACACGCCACATAGGCCTCCGGGAGCTGTAGATGATCCAGTAATCTCGTCGTGGGGATCCAGGTCCTCACAGCAATGGAGTTGGTCAAAAAGTTTGATCTAGAAAACTGTAAAGATTTTCCGACTCCAATGGGAACTAGCCACAAGGGACTTGGAAGTGAATCACATAGTGAGAATGTAGACGAGAAACTGTATCGAAGTATGATTGGAAGTCTACTTTACCTCACGGCTAGTCGCCCGGATATATCTTTTGGTGTTGGGATTTGCGCGAGATATCAATCAGCACCAAAGGAGGTTCACCTGAAAGCGGTGAAAAGGATCATCCGGTATATCAAAGGATCAATTAATTTCGGAATTTGGTATCCTATGGGAACAAGCTTGGATATTGTTGGATACTCAGATGCCGATTGGGCAGGATCAGTGGATGATCGGAAAAGCACGAGTGGTGCATGCTTCTATCTTGGCCATTGCCTTGTTGCATGGCACAGTAAAAAGTAGAACTGCATAGCACTCTCGACTGCCGAAGCGGAATACATTTCAGCTGGAAGTTGCTCAACTCAACTCATTTGGATGAAAAGCGTATTGAGCGACTTCCGCATTTCAGCATCTTCGGTAACAATACTTTGTGACAACACTAGTGCTATTAACATTTCTAAAAACCCTGTGTTGCACTCTAGAACAAAACATATTGAACTTAGATATCATTTTCTTAGAGAGCTAGTTGAATCAAATACTCTTCAACTCTCATATATTTCAACTGAGGATCAATTAGATGACATTCTAACAAAACCTTTGGATCAAAAACGTTTTATTCATTTACGAAAAGCAATTGGGATGCTTTCCTTGAAATAATCTTCTTTTTGAAATCTTTGCTTAGGATAGGTTTTGTATTTGTTTTTGTTTTGTTCATTATCTATGTTTGTTCATAGGACATTAATTGAGCATAGATCATAATTGACTTTAATTGCATCTTTTCGCACATTTAGAAATTTATTATGCTTTTGCCATCATAATATTTCACTGTTGCAATGATCATTTATGTTAATTAAATCATCTTCTAAGTGATCAAAGTCAATTTCTCTCTCTCTATGATCTCTTGGTATAGTCATTATCTTATTTGACTGCTTAGTCGAGTATGAAATCGAGATCAATATTTGGTTGAATACTTTATATCTTAAATAATTGATAGCCAATTGAGGGGGAGTCTTAGAAAAGGTAAAATGCTCAAAAGATGTGGAAAGAGTTACATCCCAATGAGGAGTGTGAAAACTACCACCACATGGAGGAAAGAGCTACCATCTCGGTCGTCCGAGTATTGTGTGCAGCTACCACATGTATACCAAGCATGGTTGTTCAAATTTTTGATTAAGTAAAATGCATGCTTGAAATACTTGACTCTGTCAAATTTCAAGGTTGGTATAAGGTGGGTTTTTAAAGAAAGATGCTCAAAGAGCCACTCTCTTCAACAGATTGTCTAGATACATTATCTATTATATTTGGGATTTCAAACATCTATTGATCTTTGTATTTCATTTTCTTTACTGAATTGATGATTTGATAAAGGCATTACTCATAAGATCAAGTTAGATGTAATTGAAGGTGTTCAACTTTAAGGGATTTAATTTTTGTAAATTTTCGTTTCATTTTTGGATATTATTGATAGATTTGGCATAATCTAATTCTTGTTGTATGAAACGATGATTTTGTTTAAAGTTGATACACATTTGCGCTTACAATCTTTTTCTGGTTTTTCTTGAATTTCTCTGAAATTTTCTAAAGAAAAAGTTGGGGCCGATCCGGATCGGGCTAGATGATCCGGATCCCGAACGCAGGAATTCTTCTGCGGGCTGACGATCCGGATTGTATCTGCCGATCCGGATCCCGAACGCAGTCTCTCACTGCGGGTAGCCGATCCGGATCGCAGTTATGAACTGATCCGGATCGCGGCTAGGTTTTATAAAGAACAAAAGGGTTTTTGATTTCTTTTACTCCAATCTTTTGTTCCAAAGTTTCCAGAGCCTCTCTCTCTAGATTTCATCCTTCCTGGAAGCTTTCAAACTCAAGTTCTTCAACTCCAAGTAAGTTTTATTGATCAAAATCTCGGTTTTTCACCGTTTGTTCTCTTTTCCTCCTCAAACGTGATGAATTTCTTGGATCAACTTTGTTTGTGGATGGTTTTTGATCAAATTTCTTTTGAAATAAGAACTCTGGGTAGATTAGTTTTGATTATATGCTAGGTATTCTCCTGATTAACGGATTTTTAGGCTTCGATTTCTAAAATTTCGGTTTTAGGGCATATAATAAGGATTTTCGAAAATCATGCAATTGATCTATTTTTAAAAGTCCTTTTGCAAAACTAATTTGATTCTTAGTCTCTCTACATGATTATGATTGTTTTTCTACTTGCGGCTATGGTTCATACGAGAGACACCGTCAAGCCCAAGAGGGCTAAGAAGGCTAAGAAAGCGAAGAAAGCTAAAGATGATTCCGATACAGAATCTGAAACGGAATCAATTAATTGGGATGAACTGCAAGTTGAAGCAACGACTGTTCCGACTGCTTCAAAGGGAAAAGCACCTGCAGAAACATCAAAGGCTCCGCCCACTGCTGCTGAGAAAGGCAAAGCTCCAATGGAAGAAACTTCTGGGAAGACAAGAAGAAAAAGTATTGCTCGCAAAAGAGGGAGTGCACAAGGAATCTCCATTGAGCAACCAGCTGATAGGCAAGCACCTCCTCAAGACTTTGTCAGCTCGGCTAGAATAAAGGATTTTGAAAACAGAGAATGCATTGGAGAAAGGCATGTTGATGTAAAAGCCTTAAAGCAGCGTTCTCAGACGTTTGGGACTTTGTTTGACCAGAGAAGTCTTGCTTCCATTTGCGATTTCCCGGAGACCACTGGGTATTGTCTTCACTCAGTGAGGATGTTTTATCAGAATGCCTGCTATCTAGTTGATCAGGAAAGCGGGCGTCGGGATTTTCAAACATTAGTCAAGAATGTCAGAATCAAAGTAACGCCTCAGCTAATTGGTGAAGTACTAGGGATGGACGCCCGAGCCGATGGCACTCATTACCTGAAGAATCAAGCCTTCAACACCTACTCCTGGAGAGTGGTAGTTGATGGAATCTGTGTTCCAAATACTCGGTCGACAGGAAACTCCGTTTTCTCGAAAGAACTACGACCAGAGTACCGCATCTTAAACCTTATTGTTTGTTACAATATTATTCCAAACATGAACACAAAGGTTCTTCGGTGGGAAAGAATGATATTCCTTTATCTACTTGGAAACCCCGCAGCAGCAATGGGAGCTAACTTAAACATTCCCTACGTCATCTGGTCAAGGATGGCACGATATGTGGAGCAAGCTCATCCGTCAGAGAGACTACCTTTTCCAATGATCATCATGCGCATTCTTCGCAAATTTAAAGCTGACACAAATGCGAGTTCCTATCTGCACAGTCTAGGAACGATCAATGACACAACAATTGTAAAGTCTCTTTCGACGAAGCCAGATGAACCTTTCATACCTCTTCACCGGCAACGAGAACAACGACAACAAGCAACAACTTCTGCACCGGCAGCAGCTCCTCCAATGCAACCAGCACCACCATCACAACCAGCACCTCCGGCACAACAAGCACCGCAATCAACTTCTGATGATGATGCATCTGTTACCTCAATCTATAAAGAACAGCAAAGGCTCTCCAACGAGCAAGAACGTATATCAAATGAACTAATTGAGGTAAAGGAAGAAATAAAGAAGGTAAATAAAAATCAATCAGCAATGAACAAGCGAATAAAGAAGATTTTCCAAATCCTCGGCTGTATCAGTTCAGACGAGTCTGAATAATCCGTATCCTTTTAATTTCTGTTTATTATGCATATGTTTAAATCCTTCTGTTGTGCAGGTTTTTAAGTTTTAATTTGAGTTTTTAGTTCTCTAACTTAAACTGTTAACCATTCTCTCCACTTCTGTAATCTTTGGCTTTATTTGTGACAAAAAGGGGGAGAGAGTTTAGAACAATGATTTGAACAATGAACAATGATTGTGAAAATCTTGATGATGAAGATTTTGTATACATCAAGGTAATGAAGATTTTGTATACATCAAGGTAAGTATCACTTCAACTTCAACTTTGGTTTTCATCTTGTGATTGTTTGCATGTCTCGACTAACTATTCGACTAACTATTTGGGCATGTAATATAACTAACAAGTTGATATTGGACTAACATTTTGTGACATTTGGTTTTTAATTGCATAGAAGATATGTTGGTTTTTGACTATGATTCTCTTACATATCTGAATTCTCAAATGTCATGATGATCAGATAAACTCTATCTCTGTACTAGGTTTTGTATGCTAAATATTCTTGAGGTATCTAACGATCTCTTTTTGTCAAGAATGATTTCTTTGTGCAGAGAGTACAGATGTCTAAGTCTAGAGTCTGTTTTAGGAGTTTATCTCATGTTTTTAAATTTTTGGATCTCCATTGTAAATTTTTGTTGTATGGTGATAGCAACAAAAATATCTTTTTGAATTTTCTTTAGTAGATCTGTGTTTTGTCACGAAACCGCCAAAGGGGGAGATTGTTACGGAATTTGAGTTGGCGTAGTTTCGTGAAAGTCTCAAGTCTTGAAGATTGAAGGTGAAGAAAGTTGGATCATTTAACTCAATCTCAAGAAAGAAGAATTCAAAAGGATCAGGTATGTTTTACTAAAGATTTTGTGTGATCCGAATACTTCTTGTAGTGTAGAAACACTTGGAAGAATCTTTCATTGCATAAAAATCAAAAACTGGACTTGGGACATGTTCAGGATCCGGATCAGGTTGTTCGATCCGGATCCCGAAGGTGGTTCGTTCATACACCAGTTCAATCCGGATCGTAGCCTCTCTTGATCCGGATCCCGAACACTGAGTTTACCATCTTCCTTGAACGATCCGGATCAGGCTTCGCAATCCGGATCCCGAACGTTGATGTTTGGTGAACTGTATGAACGATCCGGATCAAGCACTTCGATCCGGATCCCGAACCTTCGTTTTTCTGGAATTGCCTGACTCGTTGCGACGATCCGGATCACAGTTAATCCGATCCGGATCGCCGTCCGTAAAATCTCCAGAAATGTTAGGTTTTTGATTCTTATCTCCTTCCTAGGGTTTCTAACCTATAAATAGACCCTATGATTCTTTTTCTAGGGTTAATCCACAGTGAATCAAAATAGCCGTCATTTTCATATATCATCTTATACGGCTCTAGATCCACATATAGAGAAGAAAGGAAATCATTAGAGAATACTCTATGTTTCTTCATCTATATTGATTAGTTTGATTCTAGGTTATCATACTCACATCTTGAGTTGAATCAAACTAATGAATACTTAGATGGTATTTCCGATCTATCTTTGATCTAAGTATTCGGCGGATCATCACCACCCAAAACAACGATTTACCCCAAAAATCGACGCGTGGATTCGCGTGTCCTTGTGGATTCAAGGTTCAATCGCTCTCGTGGATTCGGAGCGAGGCACGTTCGTGGATTCGAAGGGTGCTATTGGGTGAAGACCGTGGATTCGGTCGGACGTCGTGGATTCGACGTTGGACGCCGTGGATTCGGCGTTGGGCGCTGATCGTGGATTCGAGAAGCGTCGCGGAGCGAGCGGAGAAGATCCTCTAGGAGCGTATGGAAAAGGTTGAGTCGTAAGTGTGTAGGGTAAATCACCTTGTACGTGTTTTAATTCTAGTGGATTTCTGCCGTGTTATCGGTCCCGTGGTTTTTTACTCCGGTGATGGAGTTTTCCACGTAAAAATCTTGCGTATTATTTTTATTTCCGCATTGGGTTTTTATCGCAACGATTTTTTGAGTGTTTATGCGTTTACACCTATTCACCCCCCTCTAGGTGTTTTTTCCCCTATTTAGATCCTTATTACATATAACCCAACAAAACTTTTGGCAGAGCCTGCAGCGAGCGATGGGAACCAAGTTGCACTTCAGTACGGCTTTTCACCCGCAGACCGACGGACAATCAGAGCGGGTGATACAAATTATGGAGGACATGCTTCGGGCATGCGTTTTGGACCTGGGCGAAGGGTGGGCACGGTGCTTGCCCCTAGTGGAATTTGCCTACAATAATTGTTACCAGGCCAGCATCCAGATGGCACCATACGAGGCCCTGTACGGGCGACGCTGTCGGTCTCCAATATGCTGGGACGACTTGGGTGAGCGTAAGTTTCTGGGCCCAGATTTGGTGGAGGAGACCGAAGCAAAGGTGCGATTGATTAGACAAAGGCTACTGACCGCCCAGAGCAGACAGAAAAGCTACGCGGACAACAGACGCCGAGACTTAGAGTTCGTGGTGGGTGAGCACGCGTTACTCCGAGTTTCGCCCTCCAAGGGGAACCGACGCTTCGGCATAAAGGGAAAGTTAAGCCCGAGGTACGTAGGACCGTTCGAGATCCTAGAACGCGTAGGACTGGTGGCGTACCAATTAGCCCTGCCGCCGAATCTCGAACGAGTCCATAACGTGTTCCATGTCTCAATGCTCCGGAAATACCTAGCAGATCCCTCTCATGCCTTGGATGCCTCCACCATCGAGTTGCGAGAGGATTTAAGCGTCGAGGAGACGCCGGTGCGGATTTTGGCAAGAGAGGACAAGAAGTTGCGCAACCGAACTATCCCCTATGTGAAGGTCCAGTGGAGCAACCACGAAGAGCGCGAGGCGACGTGGGAACTGGAATCGAAAATGAGAGAATGTTTTCCCGAATTGATTAGTGGGGTTTGTACTTAAGTTTCGGGACGAAACTTTTTATAAAGTGTGAGTGGTGTAGTGATCCGGCCTTTCGGGGTATTTTTGACTTACATATAGTCATTTAAGCCTTTAAGTGAAATAAAATTATTCAATTCTTAAAAGTTGGCCATTGTGAGGTGCTGGTATTTTTCTGCGATAGAGCGCGGAAAAAGAAAGCCAACGGTGCGATCGGATCTGAAATCCGATATCGGGATCTCCCGGAACGGAATTCAAAGTGATACGGTGATTAAGTCATGCATCGGAATCCGTGCAAAATATCTTGCACCCGTTAGAGATAAGGTGGGTTATCTCGTAGGGGATAATTAATTAGTTAATTAATTATTCATGAGGGAAAATAGAATTCTCTTACGTACTAATTAAAAAGGAAATTAATTAAAGATTTAATACGAGCTATTTAAGGGATCCCGATTATCGGAAAGAAAAGAAAAGAAAGAAATAAAAACCCTAATCGGTGAGAAGAGAAAGAAAAGAAAAGAAAAGACGGAACCCTAGCCGGAAGAAAGGGAAAGGAGAAAGAGAAGGGGCACTGCTTTGAAAACCTGTGGATTTATCCTTTCCGAAACGATGTAGCCGCCTTACTGTGAATGTGTAGACGTTTTTAAAGGAATGGGTGTCGAGTGGACACCGTTTACAAACTTGTAGGTTCCTCTTAATGTGATTAAATGTCTTTACACTCTCGTACTTGTTTACTGTGACTGTGTGGTTAAAGATTGTATGTTGATGTTGTAAATGAGACGCCGTGCATATACAAAGGAGGCTCTGTCCGTGGGCAGGGTGAATTTGTGTATATGGCGGTCTGGCAGGCACCGGGGATGAGGTTTAAGTTACCTTGTTAAGAAGAAAAGAAAAATTTATACACGCACATTTCCGCTTATCTTTACCTAAAAACCCCCGGGGGCGTGACACGAAAGCCCCGGCTTCAAACAGCTGAAAACACCCGGAATCCACTATCTTCATTTTCTCCAGTTCCAACCGGTTCAGAAATACTCGCGAACCTTCCTGGGGACAACATAAGGTCCAGGGTTACACTTTATTCCCCAAAATATCCAAGTATATACAACATCAGAAAACAGCCCCAAAGATGTGCAGTTTTCACCTGCATAATGGATTCTGAAAAATCCCACAAAAATATAGTCGCGATCGTCGCGTCGATACCTTCGAAACGAGTAACTGCACATCCAATTCCGAGCCCCGTAGGCCGAGTTACAAATTCCACAACACGGGGTGCGCAAAACCACACAGCAACATAACTGTAATCCCATGCACAGATAAGGGGGAAAATATATACCTTCGGGCAAGCCTCAGAAAAATCCAGGAAAAATACTGTGATAATCCCCGCGTCGAGTAGATAAAAAAAGTGTACAGGCACGTCTCCATCCGATGCCCGGTTGTGGATAAAAAAATCCGGCAAGGTACCACTGTCCAGAAATTCCATCAGCGGCAAAGGGGTTTAAAAACGTACCCATAACCCCAAACTAAGCTCAAATCTAAGAAATGTGGACAATACAAGAATCGTAGATATACCTCTCGTGAATCCAATGCCAAAAAAATCGTCCGAAAATACTGTCGGGGTGGCTCCATGGACCTCTCATACCAAAATTCGACGATAACGAGCCTGCGATGAAAGTATGCCGCTGTGCGCCACGATGCCGAAGTCGTCGACGCCGCGCCTTCCAAAAATTCCAAGCTTCCTCCACAAGATGCGCGACAAGGCGAGAAACAAGTTTGGTGAAGGGCCCTCAGGCCAAAGAGCTCGGGAAAAGCCCGAAAAGGCAATGCAAAGGGCCTATTTATAGGCCCAAACCAAAAAAATCCCAAAGTTGGGCTTTTGGGCCGCATTTCTGGGCGCCCGCACGAACCGGGCGGCTACAGTGTTGTCACGCCCCGGGAGGTTTTAGTATAAGCGGAAAAATGTGTATTATATTTTTTTTCTTTTTCTTCACACGTGAAGATCAACCTCGCCCCCGGTGCATGACAGACCGCCACATATACAAATTCACTCTGCAATCGGACAGAGTCTCCTTTGTATATGCACGGCGTCCCATTTACAATATCAACCATCAACCATACAGTCGTCATCATACATAGTGCGGAAGAAATAATTACCTACGGTTTTGCAAACGGTGTCCACCCGACACCCAATTTTTAAAACAGTTACACATTCAAACAAGAGAGCGACGACATCGTTTAGAAAGGATAAATCCAGAGGTTTACAAAATCTGTGCCCACACGGCACTCTGCTTTTGAAAACGTTTTCGCAATCACTTTTATGATGATAAAAACATGCCGTGCCCAAGATCACGAAAGTATGTCTGAACCGTAATAGTGCATCCAATCCACAGTGCTAACAATAACTAATATGATCCACAGATGCAAACTAAGCTAAGAATAATTAAGAAAGAGTTGAGATAATTCCAAGGAACCAGGAGTGGAAAGCCTCCTACGACTACGGTCCTCTCGACGTAGTCTCATCACCGTCCCGACTAATGTCCCTAGTAAAACCTGTCACGGAGTGGGTAAAGTCAGTGACAAACAAAGTAGATGTCTTAACAATTAACGTTTATACCGGAACCTTTCGCTAAAAACCCTGTTACAAAAATAAGCTGGGCCCCAACCCCAGAGTACCTGTCGGAGAGACGGAAGTCTCCCCTCGTGCACAGTCACAATACCCCTTCGATGTTTTTAACCCCTTCACGGTGCTAGTGCGGCGCCCTTAGCAGGCGTGAAGAGGTCCTCACCCCATACACGTGAGGCACACGGGTCACTCGGACCACTTCTTCGGAAAAGTACACCCATGCGGAGGCCAATCCGCCTGTGTACGTGCAACATCCAAAACCGAAATTGCCGGTGTCGGCGTGTGATAAGCCCCGCGACCGCAGCCGCCACAATTATTAATAAAAAGTATTAAGCCCCGCGATCGCAGCCGCCACAGTTATTAATAATAAATATTCATGCGAAGGTATAAAAGTCCATCTACTTTATTAGACAATTTAACGAGCCTTTTACGATGATATGGTGCACTTACTGCACTCGTTGCACTTATAGCGAGGGTACCCACCTGGTTGCGAGCGGATCGGAGCACCCGGATCATTCGCACACTCCCGTTGCATATCTGGACCTAAGAAGGGTCCATAAGGGTAACCAAAATCAGAACCACGCATTAACTCTACAAAACGAAAGCCCGACATTACCCGTCTGACGGAAACCTAAAGAAACCGTCAAACCCGTCGGTCGACGGATTTCCCCCCGCGAAGCCCACCAAAACCATGCGGCGATCCTCCGCGGGCGGCGCCCGCGCGGGTGTGATCCGCGCGGTGCCCGCGTGGTGCCCGCGCGGGTGCGGTGCCCGCGCGGTGCCCACACGGGTGCGGTGCACGCGCGGTGCCCGCATGGTGCCCGCGCGGGTGTGGTGCCCGCGCGGTGCCCGCATGGTGCCCATGCGGGTGCGGATCCCGCGCGGTGCCCGCATGGTGCCCGCGCGGGTGTGGTGCCCGCGCGGCGCCCATGCGGGTGCGGTGCCCGCGCGGTGCCCGCATGGTGCCCGCGCGGGTGTGATCCGCGCGGTGCCCGCGCGGGTGCGGTCCGCGCGGAGCCCGCGCGGCTCCCGTTGTTGCCGCCCGCGCGATGCCCTAGCGGTATCGGGCGTCTCCGCCGCCCGTTCCGTGCCCTAACTTGCGCAACGACGGCGGCGGTGACGGATACGATGATGACGACCGAAACCCTAAACAAGACCTTAAAAGAAGACCCCGAAAAACCCCAACGAGGATTGCACTCACCGAATTAATCCACGGGGGAGACGTCCGGTTGCGCTCTTGTCTCCGGTTCGTTGTTCGGGGTGATCGTACTCCTTCGTTTCCTCCCTTTTCTCCTTTCTTTCCTTCGGCTAGGGTTCCGTCTTTTTCTTTTCTTTCTCTTTCGCATTCTTTCTTTTTGGCTAGGGTTTCTCTTTTTTTTTTTTTTTTTCTTTGTACGTATTAATTTATCCCCTTTTAAATCCTATTCGCCGATTAATTAATTTCCCCATTTTAATTAATCATAGGAAATAAAAACCCCAAATTTAATTGTACGTAACCGATTAATTAATTTCCCTAATTAATTAATCACAGGAATATCCAGATTCCCCTAACAAACTTGCCAGATATTTTACGCAGATTTCGATGCACGACTTAAGTCATCGCGATCTTAAAAACCCCATTCCGGGAGATCCGTACATCGGATTCTCGATCCGATCGCGCCATCGGTCTTCGTTTTCCGGGCCCTTCGACGGAAAAATACCCGCACCACACACCGACCGAGTTTCAAACGTTAAATAATTTTATTCACTTAAGGGCATAAATAAGTAACATGTGAGTCACAATCTGTCATAAAAGCCGAATCTCTACACCACTCACACTTTATAAAAAGTTTCGTCCCCGAAACTTAAGTACAAACCTCACCAAGCAACCCGGGAAAGCATTCCCTCATCCTCGATTCCAATTCCCATGTCGCTTCGCGTTCTTCGTGGTTGCTCCACTGGACCTTTACGTAGGGAATAGTTCGATTACGCAACCTCTTGTCCTCTCTCGCCAAAATCCGCACCGGCGTCTCCTCGACGCTCAAATCCTCACGCAACTCGATGGTGGAAGCATCCAAGGCATGAGAGGGGTCAGCGAGGTACTTCCGGAGCATTGAGACGTGGAACATGTTGTGGACTCGTTCGAGGTTCGGTGGCAAGGCTAACCGGTACGCCACTGGACCCACGCATTCTAGGATCTCGAATGGTCCCACCTACCTCGGACTTAACTTTCCGTTTAGGCCGAAACGTCGTTTTCCTTTGGATGGTGAGACTCGGAGTAAAACATGCTCACCTACCATGAACTCTAAGTCTCGTCGTCTCTTGTCCGCATAACTTTTCTGTCTGCTCTGGGCGGTCAGTAGTCTTTGTCTGATCAATCGCACCTTCGCCTCGGTCTCCTCCACCAAATCTGGGCCCAAAAACTTACGCTCACCCAAGTCATCCCAGCATATTGGAGACCGACAGCGGCACCCATACAGAGCCTCGTATGGCGCCATCTGGATACTGGCTTGATAGCTGTTGTTGTAGGCGAACTCCATGAGGGGTAAGTATTGCGACCATCCGCTCGAAGCATGTCTTCCACAATCTGAATCACCCGCTCTGATTGCCCGTCGGTCTGCGGGTGAAATGCCGTACTAAAATGCAACTTGGTTCCCATTGCTTGTTGCAGACTCCGCCAAAAATTTGACACGAACCGTGTGTCTCTGTCCGACGTAATAGATGTCGGTACCCCATGCAACCTTACTATCTCATTGATGTACGTTTGTGCCAGTCGTTCCCGGGTCCACGTTGTGTGTTTGGCCAGAAAGTGGGCCGATTTCGTCAAACGGTCCACAATGACCCATATCGCATCGTGTCCTTGTGGCGATCTCGGGAAACCGGTCACAAAATCCATGGCAATCCTTTCCCACTTCCATTCGGGCACCGGTAGTGGTTGCAACTTTCCCGCCGGTCGCTGATGCTCGGCCTTCACTCGTTGGCATACCAGGCAGTGTGCCACGAATCGAGTTACATCTTCCTTCATCTTGGGCCACCAGAAGGTCTGTTTAACGTCCTTGTACATCTTCGTTCCCCCGGGGTGCGCTACATAAGGAGCGGTATGCGCCTCCCTCAGAATTTCCTCTTTGAGCTCTGGTAGATCCGGCACACAGATTCGTCCTCGAAACCGTATCGTGCCATCGGAGCTTACAGCGAAATCGCCCTCCTGGTCGGCGGTTATCCTGCCTCGCACCAGCTGGAGTTGGTCATCGGTCGATTGCCCTTCAAGAATCCTGTCCAGCAGGGTGGGCCTGACCACTAGGGTCAGAAGTTGTGCGACCGTACCCGCCGGTACCACTTCCAGTCTTAACCGCGAAAACTCCTCAATCAGATGTTCTTGCTGGGTGATAGCATCTACACCTGCTTCCTCGGCCTGCCCTTTGCGACTCAAGGCGTCAGCTACCACATTTGCTTTTCCCGGATGATAGTGGATCGTCATGTCGTAGTCTTTTAGTAGCTCGAGCCACCGCCTTTGCCGCAAGTTTAGCTCCTTTTGGGTGAAGAGGTACTTGAGACTCTTATGGTCAGAGTACACGTTGCAGAGTGCTCCATACAAGTAATGTCTCCATAGCTTGAGGACGAACACAACCGCTGCGAGCTCCAAATCATGCACGGGGTAATTTCGCTCATAATCCTTGAGTTGCCTTGACGCATAGGCTATAACCCTTCCCCATTGCATAAGCACTCCTCCCAATCCGTTCTGCGACGCATCGCAAAATACTTCATAATCCTCCCCCGGTTCTGGTAAGGCGAGAATCGGGGCCCGCGTCAATCTATCCTTGAGCTCCTCGAAACTCCTCTGGCACTGATCCGTCCAGATAAACTTCTCCCCCTTTCGAGTTAAACGATTCAAGGGGGTGGCTATCTTAGAGAAGCCCTCCACGAAGCGCCGGTAATACCCGGCTAATCCGAGGAAGCTTCGAACCTCCGTCACCGTTGTCGGTTGGTGCCAGTTCGTCACCGAGTCTATCTTCCTTGGGTCCACCGCGACTCCGGACGCCGAGACCACGTGCCCCAAGAAATCCACCTTACGGAGCCAAAACTCACACTTTTTGAGTTTGGCGTAGAGTTTCTGTTCCCGTAAGGTCTGGAGGACTGTGCGCAGATGTTCTTCATGTTCCTCATCTGTACGGGAATAGATGAGGATATCGTCGATGAAGACCACCACGAATAAATCTAGGAAGGGTTTGAACACCCTATTCATCATGTCCATGAATACTGCGGGGGCGTTAGTGAGCCCGAAAGGCATCACTGTAAATTCGTAGTGGCCATAGCGAGTTCGGAAAGCCGTCTTGGGGACGTCCTCTCCTTTAACCCTGAGCTGATGATAGCCTGACTGTAGATCAATTTTTGAAAACACCGTTGCCCCTTGCAGTTGGTCGAATAGGTCGTCGATCCTTGGCAGGGGGTACTTGTTCTTAATGGTGGCCTTGTTTATTTCCCGGTAGTCTACGCACAACCGGAGGCTTCCGTCCTTCTTCCCCACGAACAGGACGGGCGCGCCCTATGGTGACGCGCTTGGTCTGATAAAACCTTTGTCCAAAAGGTCCTCCAGCTGTGCCTTGAGTTCTTTCAACTCAGCGAAGGCCATCCTGTACGGTGCCTTGGTGATGGGCTTGGTGCCGGGGAGTAGTTCAATAGGAAAGTCAACTTCTCGTTAGGGCGGCATCCCAGGGAGTTCCGCCGGGAATACATCCGGGAAATCCCTTACGACTGGGATGTCATAAAGCGAGGGGACGGGTCGGGTGGCCAAATCTACCGAGGCTAGGTAGGCCACGCACCCACCCTCTATCAGTTTCCTGGCTCGTGACGCGGAAACGATAGCTAAAAAGGAGGTGCTTTTACACGCCAGGTATACGTTTTCCGGGAAACCCGGTTTCTGCAGTTGCACCTGATGCTTCTCGCAGTCAATCACTGCCTGATACTCGGTAAGCCAGTCCATGCCCAACACTACGTCATATTCCTTTAACGGAATGACCACTAGATCCCGCTCCCGCGTTCATGCCGCTCCCGCGTTCATGGGGCAGTTATATCGGAAATGCCCCGATTTACCGCAGCGGTAGCAGTGATCTTGTCTCTTAGGGCAATCCGTAACTTGGTGCGTTCCTCCGCAAATAACGCATGGCTTGTCCGCTGGCCACTGCTTCCCGGTAGGCGCACTCTTGCTTCCTTGTTGCACTTTGGGATATTTTGGGGGTCGGTTCCCACCAGAAGGGCCCCCTCCCGAGTAGGCCTGCGTCCGCTTCTTTTCCCTGTTATACTCGGACCCCTCAAGGCGAGCTCGGGTAATGGCGAAACCCCGCTCCACAATAGTGGCCCTATCCACCACTTCTCGAAACGTGCGCAAGTCTGCCGCCTGGACTATTTCGAAAACGTCGCTCCGTAGCCCGTCCACGAAGAGGCGATCCTTGTGGGGTTCGTCCCGTATGACAAACGGAACGCAGTTAACTAGCCTTGCGAATTCCCTTTGGTATTCCACGACCGAACGATTCCCTTGCCTAATGTTCCTAAGGTCGTCCTCCAGTTGCCGCTTGACGCTATTGGAAAAGAAGGCGCCAAACAATTCCTCTCTAAAGGCTGACCACGACGGTAGTGGGGCATCGGTGGACGGGTCCGGACGTACGGTCTTCCACCAGATGCGAGCGTTCCCCTAATATTAACACCCTATCACCTTGACTTACAACGCACTTATATTAAACCCCGTTTCCCCGTACTCTCACGTACTACCGCACCTATACCTTGGTTATCTCGTGTCCCAATTAGCTTGTGGCATCAGACACTGTGGATGTGGATCCCCGACTACTGTGGTTATGGTTGTTTTTCTCTGATACCATATAATCTGTCACGCCCTGGGAGGTTTTAGTATAAGCGAAAAAACGTGTATTATATTTTTTTTCTTTTTCTTCACACGTGAAGATCAACCTCGCCCCCGGTGCATGACAGACCGCCACATATACAAATTCACTCTGCAATCGGACAGAGTCTCCTTGGTATATGCACGGCGTCCCATTTACAATATCAACCATCAACCATACAGTCGTCATCATACATAGTGCGGAAGAAATAATTACCTACGGTTTTGCAAACGGTGTCCACCTGACACCCAATTTTTAAAATAGTTACACATTCAAATAAGAGAGCGACGACATCGTTTAGAAAGGATAAATCCAGAGGTTTACAAAATCTGTGCCCACACGGCACTCTGCTTTTGAAAATGTTTTCGCAATCACTTTTATGATGATAAAAACATGCCGTGCCCAAGATCACGAAAGTATGTCTGAACCGTAATAGTGCATCCAATCCACAGTGCTAACAATAACTAATATGATCCACAGATGCAAATTAAGCTAAGAATAGTTAAGAAAGAGTTGAGATAATTCCAAGGAACCAGGAGTGGAAAGCCTCCTACGACTACGGTCCTCTCGACGCAGTCTCATCACCGTCCCGACTAATGTCCCTAGTCAAACCTGTCACGGAGTGGGTAAAGTCAGTGACAAACAAAGTAGATATCTTAACAATTAACGTTGAATTAAAAACAAACCGTTTATACCGGAACCTTTCGCTAAAAACCCTGTTACAAAAATAAGCTGGGCCCCAACCCCAGAGTACCTGTCGGAGAGACGGAAGTCTCCCCTCGTGCACAGTCACAATACCCCTTCGATGTTTTTAACCCCTTCACGGTGCTAGTGCGGCGCCCTTAGCAGGCGTGAAGAGGTCCTCACCCCATACACGTGAGGCACACGGGTCACTCGGACCACTTCTCCGAAAATGTACACCCATGCGGAGGCCAATCCGCCTGTGTACGTGCAACATCCAAAACCGAAATTGCCGGTGTCGGCGTGTGATAAGCCCCGCGACCGCAGCCGCCACAATTATTAATAAAAAGTATTAAGCCCCGCGACCGCATCCGCCACAGTTATTAATAATAAATATTCATGCGAAGGTATAAAAGTCCATCTACTTTATTAGACAATTTAACGAGCCTTTTACGATGATATGGTGCACTTACTGCACTTGTTGCACTTATAGCGAGGGTACCCACCTGGTTGCGAGCGGATCGGAGCACCCGGATCTTTCGCACACTCCCGTTGCATATCTGGACCGAAGAAGGGTCCATAAGGGTAACCAAAATCAGAACCACGCATCAACTCTACAAAACGAAAGCCCGACATTACCCGTCCGACGGAAACCTAAAGAAACCGTCAAACCCGTCGGTCGACGGATTTCCCCCCGCGAAGCCCACCAAAACCATGCAGCGATCCTCCGCGGGCGGCGCCCGCGCGGGTGTGATCCGCGCGGTGCCCGCGTGGTGCCCGCGCGGTGCCCACGCGGGTGCGGTGCCCGCGCGGTGCCCGCATGCTGCCCGCGCGGGTGTGGTGCCCGTGCGGTGCCCGCATGGTGCCCATGCGGGTGCGGTGCCCGCGCGGTGCCCGCATGGTGCCCGCGCGGGTGTGGTGCCCGCGCGGCGCCCATGCGGGTGCGGTGCCCGCGCGGTGCCCGCATGGTGCCCGCGCGGGTGTGATCCGCGCGGTGCTCGCGCGGGTGCGGTCCGCGCGGAGCCCGCGCGGCTCCCGTTGTTGCCGCCCGCGCGATGCCCTAGTGGCATCGCGCGTCTCCGCCGCCCGTGCCGTGCCCTAACTTGCGCAACGACGGCGGCGGTGACGGATACGATGATGACGACCGAAACCCTAAACAAGAACTTAAAAGAAGACCTCGAAAAACCACAACGAGGATTGCACTCACCGAATTAATCCACGGGGGAGACGTCCGGTCGCGCTCTTGTCTCCGGTTCGTTGTTTGGGGTGATCGGACTCCTTCCTTTCCTCCCTTTTCTCCTTTTTTTCCTTCGGCTAGGGTTCCGTCTTTTTCTTTTCTTTCTCTTTCGCATTCTTTCTTTTTGGCTAGGGTTTCTCTTTTTTTTTTTTTTTCTTTGTACGTATTAATTTATCCCCTTTTAAATCCTAGTCGCCGATTAATTAATTTCCCCATTTTAATTAATCATAGGAGATAAAAACCCCAAATTTAATTGTACGTAACCGATTAATTAATTTCCTTAATTAATTAATCACAGGAATATCCAGATTCCCCTAACAAACTTGCAAGATATTTTACGCGGATTTCGATGCACGACTTAAGTCATCGCGATCTTAAAAACCCATTACGGGAGATCTGTACATCGGATTCCCGATCCGATCGCGCCATCGGTCTTCGTTTTTCGGGCCCTTCGACGAAAAAATACCCGCACCACACACCGACCGAGTTTCAAATGTTAAATAATTTTATTCACTTAAGGGCATAAATAAGTAACATGTGAGTCACAATCAGTCGTAAAAGCCGAATCTCTACAAGTGTTGGGCCCGGCACAACACTGTTCACGCCCGGAAAGCCCAGGGCCCGCCACGTCTCACCCGAACAGCGGACAGCCGTGCAGGGCCATCCGCTGCTTGACACGTGGCGCGCGGAGGCGTCAACACGTGGACCGCACTCAGCCAGCCGACAGCGCCCACGTGCGCGCCTGCGCCGCCGCCTGCCACCCTGCACGCACGCGCCCCGAGGCGGCCTGCACCCGCTCCGTGGACCGCGTGCACGTTGACCGGCCAACCAGTGGCCTCCACGTGGCCCCACCCGGTCCATGCACCAGGCCGCACACCACGTAGACCGCGCGCTCGTGCGCCCGCCACTCTAGGGCCGCCACGCGTCCAAGCCCCTGGTGCACGCCTCGCCCGGTGGACCGAGCGGCTGTGCCTCACCCCGCCGCCGCGCTCCTCCGCCAGCCGCCGCTGCCCGCCGCCGCTGCCGCTGCCCGCCGGCGGCCGGAACAGTACCCTTGCCTCGAAAAACGTGCCGAATCATCCGGACTCCGAAAAATGCAAGTGAATAGTCCATTTTCATCGTTTTCGCGCGCTGAATCCAAATCCGAAGTCCATTTTGCCAAATTCCAACTCTAAAAATTGCCGAAGGCATCCGGAAAGATGTTCTTTTGTCCAAACTTCACGCTGAGCCCAATTTTAATATCCATTGCGCGCAAAACCACTTCTGAAGCTCCGACGGAGTCCACCGGTCACCCACGTGATCCATTTAACACACTGAGCCCATCACTTGTGTCCAATTGGTGCACAAATACCACTGACACACCCCATAGGCCTCCAGGAGCTGCTGGTCAACCAGTAATCTCGTCGTGGGGATCCGGGTCCTCATGCCTTGTGTTGCTATGATGATCATGTTGATTTACTGCTTCCTCATTATGTTAAATTAAATGCTAATTATTGGAACTTGACCTACCACCCTGTCATATGATGCATGTCAACCAGACTAGTAGAAAACTCTAACTTGGGCTAGTTTATTTATGCTTTAGACACTCCCACACTTTTATTCATTCTTTCACCTGGACTTAGAGTTTCCTCGCCCGGGTAGTGGGCCGAGTGGTCGGGTTTGTTAAGGAATTTGTTTTGGCATATTTCGTGAAAGTCTTAAGTCTTGAAGATTGAAGATAAAGAAGTTTGGATCATATACCTCAATCTCAAGAAAGAAGAATTCAAAAGGATCAGGTACGTTTAACTAATTAATTTTGATGATCTGAATACTTCTTATAGTGTAGAAACACTTGGATAAATTTTTAATTGCATAAAAATCAAAAAACTGGACATACTACATGTTCAGGATCCGGATCGGGCACTACAGTCCGGACCCCGAACATAGGGTAGTTCATGCGCAATTCCAGTTCGGACCGTGGTATTTCAGTCCGGACCCCGAACGTTAATTCTGAAGGAATTGCATGAACAGTCCGGACCGTGGTATTTCTGTCCGGACCCCGAACGTATGTTTTTCTAGAAATTGTCTGTTTAGGCCACGACAGTCCGGACCGCCAATTCCAGTCCGGACCGTCGTCCTGTAAAATTCCAAAAAAGGTTAGTTTTTTATTCTTATCCTCTTCCAACAGTTTCTAACCTATAAATAGACCCTACGATTCATTTTTTAGGGCAATCCAAAATACGGTCAAAAAGAGAAAAATCCACATATAGAGAAGAAAGGAAATAACGAGATTAAATCTATGTTTCTTCATCTATATTGATTAATTTGAATCTAGGTTTTCATACTCAGATTTTGAGTAGAATCAAATTAATGAATACTTAGATGGTATTTCCGATCTATCTTTGATCTAAGTATTCGGCGGATTATCACCACCCAAAAAACAACGATTTTCCCAAAATCGGCGCGTGGACTCGCGTGGCCTTGTGGATTCAAGGTGCAACCGCTCTCGTGGATTCGGAGCGAGGTACGTTCGTGGATTCGAGACGTGCTACTGGGTGAAGGCCGTGGATTCGGTTGGACGTCGTGGATTCGACGTTGGACGCCGTGGATTCGGCGTTGGACGCTATTCGTGGATTCGAGAAGCGTTGCGGAGCGAGCGGAGAAGATCTACTAGGAGCGTATGAAAAAGGTTGAGTCGTCTGTGAGTACGGTATATCACCTTGTACGTGTGTTAATTCTAGTGGATTTCGCCGTGTTATCGGTCCCGTGGTTTTTTACTCCGGTTTGGAGTTTTTCCACGTAAAAATCGTGCGTGTTATTTTTTCATTTCCGCATCGGGTTTTATTGCGCAACGATTTTTGAGTGTTTATGGTTTACACCTATTCACCCCCCCTCTAGGTGTTTTTTCCCCTATTTAGATCCATATTCTACCATAACCCAACAAGTGGTATCAAAGCGGGAATAAGGTTGTAAACAATGGCTGAAGGTGGAAACATCAACAGACCCCCGTTTTTCGATGGAAAATTATGCCTACTGGAAAGTACGGATGAAAGCATTTCTTATTTCCATCGACGAACGGGTGTGGCAATCAATTGAGTTAGGATGGTTTAATCCAACTGAAATTATTGTTGATGTTCACACCATCAAACCTAGGTCGAAATGGACCAAGGAAGAGATAGACTTATCTTCTTACAATGGCAAAGGAATTAACGCTTTATTTAATGCCTTGTCACAAACAGAATTCTCTCGCGTCTCGGCATGTGAGACTGCGAAAGAAATCTGGGATGTTCTTCAAGTTACACATGAGGGAACTAACCTTGTGAAGATTCAAAAGCTGCAAATGCTTACGAGCAGATTTGACTCTATTTTCATGGCAGAAAATGAATCATTCACAGATTACTATACACGATTGCAAGACATCGTAAACACATGTGCTAACTTGGGAGAGAAAATTCCAGAATTTAAAATTGTAAGAAAGATTTTAAGGACTCTTCCTGAAAGATTTCGTTCCAAGGTTACGGCCATTGAAACTATTAAACACCCGGACGAAATCCGTGTAGAAGAATTAGTTGGTTCATTACAAACATATGAAATGACATTTCCTACTAACTATTCTTCTGGAAAAGCATCTACTTCTAAGTCTTCAGGTTTTGCGTTGAAAACAACAAAAGAAGAAAACGCGGATTCATCCTCCTCAGGCGATGACGAGAACCTATCTATGGAGGACTTTGAGAAGCAGCTTGCTATCTTGACAAGAAATTTTCGCCAAAATTTTTGAAGGGGTAATTCAAGTAAAACTTCATCCTCCGGAAAGTGGAAGAAAGGCAAAGGTTTTTCAAGCCAAAAGTCAAGAAAGCAAGAAAGTTTTTCGAAAGATAAGAAAAGCTCAGAGGGACAAGTCCAATGCTTCAAGTGCCGAGGATACGGCCATATCTCAATGGAGTGTCCCAATAAGAATCCGGCAAAGAAGAAAGCGATGCAAGCCGTCAGTTGGGATGACACCTCAACGTCAAATGAGTCATCTTCCAGTGATGAAGAAAATAACGCAACGGCATTCCACGCGTCCACATCTTCACCATTCATATGCTTTATGGCAAGTACATCTGAGTCATTGTCCAACTCCTCCCAAGTTGAAAAGAATGCAACGGACGATGAATCGGATAATTCTGAAGGTGAAGATTTTGCTTTTGCCTATCATAAACTTTTGAAGGTTTCAAAGAAACTGGCAAAGCAAAACAAGAGTTTGAGAGGGAGTTTGCAGGATCTCGAAGAAGAAGCAAAAAGGGCAACTTCTCTCTCAAACGCTCTTGAAGTGGAAAGGGATAATCTGATCAAAGTAAATGTTTCCCTTCAAGAGTCCAATGAGCATCTCGAGAAGAATTATGTAGATATGGTGAATAAAGCGAATTACTTCTTGAAGCTCTACGGCGAGGGACGACAGGAAAAAATAGAAATGACGAAGACCATTTTCCAACTCAAGGATGATTTAAAACAATTTTCTTCTGGAAGGAGCAAGTTGGATAAATTGCTTGGTCTTGGTCAAACAAACCGATTCGGCCTCGGATACACTCAAACTGGAGACATCCCTAGTTCGAGTGGAACAGTTTTTGTGCCCCAGTCGGTAACTCCTCCTCCGACGACGGAATTCACAGCATACAACGACAACAACCCTACCTCTCCCTCTTCGGGATCGTCAAGAACAAAGGTATGTTTTCGTTGTGGTTTTGTAGGGCAAATAAGGAGAAATTGCAAGATGGGAGCGAAACGCTCAACTCAAGCGCCTCTTGCAACAACTATCAAAAAGGTGATTTCCCGGAAATCAAAGAAAAACTTTTCAAAGGAAAAGAGCCTTGGTAGTTCGCCTCGTAAGACGATGTCAAGCAATGAATCAAACAAGACGCTTTCACCAAGGAAAATAACCTCAAGAACATTGCCGGCGCAATCCAAAAAGGTTTGGGTGCGCAAATGTGAAATCTTCCCTTGTTTTGTTGTTCATAATTCTTTACATGCTTATGACAACTCGTCTTGGTATCTGGATAGTGGATGTTCCCGTCACATGACCGGTGACAAAAACTATTTTCAAACTTTAGAGAAAATCTCCGGAGGACATGTTGTTTTCGGAGACGGTCGTTCTTCTAAAATTGTTGGAAAAGGAACAATCGCTATTCCAGAAGGCCCTGTCTTGAATAATGTTCTATTTGTAGAAGGCCTTAAGACTAACCTCATCAGTATAAGTCAACTTTGTGACAATGGTTTTTCAGTTAATTTTTCTTCTGTAGAATGTATTGTAACTGATAAGGACCATGTATTCTTTTTGAAAGGGGTTAGATCTCAAAATAATTGCTATGTTGTTTCAAACAAAATTTCTGAAAAATGTAACCTAGTTTCTTTAGATAATGAAACTCTTTGGCATGAAAGGCTAGGTCACATAAATTTTAAAGAACTAGCAAGGATTTCTAATAAAGACGTGGTTAAGGGGGTTCCTGAACTTACATTTAAAGATAACATTGTGTGTGGAGGTTGTCTAAAGGGAAAGCAATCAAGGGCTGCACACAAGAACTTGAACCACGTTGGTACTAACCGGCCCTTAGAATTACTGCATATGGACTTAATGGGGCCAACTCGTCAACCATCCTTGGGAGGTAAATAATATATTTTTCTTTTGGTTGATGATTTCTCTAGGTATTCATGGGTAACTTTTTTAAAAGAGAAAGCGGATACTTTCGACTCTTTTCATGAGGTTTGTCATCGTATTATGATTGAAAGAAATGAAAAGATCGTTCGTGTTCGAAGTGATAGAGGTGGAGAATTCATTAATTCTAAATTCACTGATTTTTGCACTTCCAATGGCATAAAACATGAATTCTCAGCACCCTATACACCTCAGCAGAATGGTGTTGTTGAGCGCAAAAACAGGGTTCTTCAGGAGAGGGCGCGTGTGATGCTTCATAGCCGGAATCTCCCGTTACATTTTTGGGCTGAAGCCGTGAACACCGCCGTCTATGTAATTAATCGAGTGTATTTGCGCCCGGGAACATTAAATACACCATATGAGCTGTGGTTTTGTAGAAAACCAAATATTAAATATTTTCATATCTTTGGGAGTCGCTGTTTTGTTTTGTGAGATCGCGAAAATCTTGGTAAATTCGACTCTCGAAGTGACGAAGGGATTTTCATGGGTTATTCTACAAACAATAGAGCGTATCGGGTATTTAACCTTGAATCTAAAACGATGGTAGAATCTATAAATGTTAAAGTAGATGAAGCTTTTCACTTTACATCTGATAAATCTACCCCTGATATGTCTCTTGATGGTGATACTCCTGTAAATGCATCTTCTCATAATAATTCTTCCAATAATAATGATGCATCAAATGGCTCTTCTAGTTTATCTGATGTGCAGGAATCATCACATGCATCTCCGAGAACTCCGCTACCGCAAACGTTAAGAATCTCCAAAGATCATCCGGAATCAAACATTATCGGAGATCCACAAGAAGGAGTCAAAACTCGGAGGCAGTTGGTTTGTGGAGTCGCATGTTATGTCTCCATGATAGAACCAAAGAACGTCGATGAAGCTCTTCAGGATGACTACTGGATTGAAGCAATGCAGGAAGAGCTCCGTCAGTTAGAAAGAAACAAAGTCTGGGAATTAACGAAGTCACCGAAGCAACACAACGTGATTGGTACTAAATGGATTTTCAAGAATAAGAAAAATGAGGATGGTACCATCATCAGGAACAAAGCACGATTAGTTGCTCAGGGCTACTCGCAAATTGAAGGAATAGATTTTGATGAGACGTTCGCCCCAGTTGCTCGACTCGAGTCAATTCGTATCTTATTCACAATTGCTTGTCACTTTAAAATAAAACTCTTTCAAATGGACGTCAAGAGCGCGTTTTTAAATGGGTATTTAAACGAGGAAGTTTATGTGGCTCAACCGAAAGGTTTTATAGACTATAAACAACCTAACCATGTTTTTCGTTTGAAAAAGGCTCTTTACGGTCTAAAACAAGCACCGCGAGCGTGGTACGAAAGGCTAACAAAGCACCTATTGGAAAAGGGCTACACTCGAGGGGGAGCAGACCGAACTCTCTTTGTGAAGCATTATCAGGATAATTTCATTGTAGCACAAATCTATGTCGACGACATTATATTTGATGCAACTAGAGACAATGATGCTTCTAAATTTGCTGAAACCATGGAAAGCGAATTTGAGATGTCCATGATGGGCGAACTGACATACTTTCTTGGATTGCAAGTAAAACAAAATGAAGAAGGCATTCATCTATGTCAATCCAAGTATGTGTCACGTCCCGGGGGTTTCAATCAGCGGAAACAATCAACGAAAAAGGATTTGTTTTACGTGTCAATTTTCTTTTTGAAATTCCTTCTTCCCCGGTGCGTGCCCAGACCCGCCGCATACACAGAATCACCCTGCAAACGGACAGAGTCTCCTCTGTATATGGACGGCGTCGCGGCTAATACAACATGCAACCATAGTAGTTTATTCAATCACAACAGTTCTCACATTTATACAACTGAACTATTCTGTAGGCCGACCAATTTGAAAGGATAAATCCACAATTTTAAAAGCGGTGCCCACCCGGCACCCAGATTTCTAAAACAGTTCGTAAACCATAAATCCACAGAGTTTTTAAAACAGTGCCCACACGACACTCAAGTTTTGAAAACGCTTTTCGCAATTCTTTTTTTCTTTTCTTTTTCTTTCTTTCTTTTTGAAAAACGGCCGAACAGAGATAAGAATTCAAACATCCACATATCCAAAGGGCAAAGTTCCGACATCCACACCGACCCCACGAGGGTATCGAGAACCACACAGTAGCCTACAGTATCAAATGAAATGGAAGGAAAGGTAAGGGAGATACAGACTAGGGTTCCCCACGGCCCGACTACTCCCGCCTCGGCCTCACCGTCGTCTACCTCTCACCCCTGGAGGAACCTGTCACGGAGTGGGTAGTCAGCGACACAATGATAATAATAATAAGCAGGAAAAATACTAAACCCAACTGTAAGACTATCCGGAGCAACCACTCTGCTCAAAGGGAAAGGTAACATGCGAACACCTGTGACACCTGTAATACCTGTAAGCCCTGTAACACCTGTACACCTGACCTCGTCGGGCACCTACCCCGACGGATCGCACTGCTCACACCTTGGAGCACCTGACCTCGTCGGGCACCTACCCCGACGGATCGCACCGCTCACACCTTGAAGCCTCAAACCCCACACCTACGGGGGCCCCCACTACGTCACCTCGTGGGTCTACACGGGTCAGAGACCGCTTTCCCGGAAAAGAGCACCCTTTGCGGTGGCCAGACCGCGGGTGCGCGTGTCGCAACCTCGAGCATAGTAACCAAGATAAAGGGTAATATCGTAAATCATAGAGACCGTCAGCATTAGTACCGATAACATGCAGTTAATATCCTTCCAACAATACCAACTCTATGCTAAGTCTCACAGAAAACCCACCTCGAAGTCAATCGAACAAGCCCCCGAATGTAGGCTGATCCCGAACTCCCGCCAGACTAGACTGGTGCTGAATCGCTGGGCCCTGAACAGAAACTGTGATCAGAACAAGACTCACTCATACCCATCCCGGCAACACTACAATAATATGTCGCTGATACGGGGAACTTAGCCGAGACTAGGCTTAAACCGAAATTCCCGAAAATCCACTGACCCCCCAACGGTCAAACAAAAATATCCAAATATCGTCCAACTACACCTGCTGTCCTTAAACATCATAATTTTGATGTTCGGGCCGACAGGGACCAAAACATAATTTCCTCTATCGAAATATTGCTATAAATACCCCTTTTTAACCACTGTTTTCACTCGTTCTTCCAAACCAGGAAGCCAAGGACAGCGCCGTAAGTTTTGGCGCGTCCGAAACGACGAGACGAAGCTCGTGCTCACGGGCTTGGGCCAGCACGAGGCCCAAGAACAATGTTGGCCCATGAACACTAAAGTCCAAAATTACTACTATGCCATATCTAATAAACTACACATGCAACAGTGGAAATCAAGAGGGTACCATGCTCAGTAGGGTCAGAGAAGTGGAGGGCTCACCTCATGTGCGTCGGAGACCGGCCGGAGAGATGGCCGGAGCAAGGTGGTGGCAACCACCAAACAAGACCAAAACTCGGATTGGCCAACTCCTGATCAGACCAGGCTCAAACCTGAGGCAACAGCAAGCATTAGTTCTTGGACCCTTCCAGAAGATGTTTGGTCTCGGCCAGGCTTGGCGCCGGCGGCCGGAGGCGGTAGATGACCGGACAAACCTAAGCTCGAACACCTTAAGTGCAAAATTAGAGAGCTCGGTTTACAAGGACTCTGGGGTTCGAACAACTTGATGGAGACCTTTAATAAAGTGTAAACGACTCACCTGGGTAGGTGGCCGGAGTCCAGAACCGGCGGCGGTGGCCGGAGCTCGGGCTCGGGTTGCACAAATGGTGAAACCACCAAGGATGGAGAACCTATGTAAAAAGATTCATATAGATGCATGCTAGGCTTCTAACAGACCGCACCAACTCACCTGGGTCACTTTCCGGCGGCGCGGAGTGGCGACGATCGCCGGCGACGAAACTCGGTGGAGCTCGGGCAAACCTTGGGTGCAACCATGGATAAAAGAAAACTTACGTTACATCTCACATGCAAATGCATGGGGAGCATCTAAACAACCCTACTAACATACCTGGGCCATTCTCCCACCGCGCGGAGCCCCGGCGATCGTCGGTGGTGGAGCTCGGCCAAGCTCGAGAGAGCTCTAATGGCGGATTTTGATCCGGTGCACGAGGGGTCCTCCAACTTGGACCAGATGAGTCCCCTCGGCTTCCCGATGCTTCCTGTGATGATGGCCGGCGGCGCGGGTGCACGGCGGCGCCGGACGGAGGAGATCGGCGGAGGTGCAAAATTGCCCGGTTCTAGGGCAATCTCGTGCGACTCGGATCTTCACCCGATCAACTTCAAACTTGGTGGACGTCTTGCAGTCGACCAGAAGATTAAATCCAACGGTCTTGATCTTCGCTTGAACGGTTGCAACCTTCCCGCAACCGAAGCTCAGTTTTTCGGCGATAGGTTGCTCCCGCCGGCAACCTAGTGCACGGCGGCGGCTCGGACTACACAGGGAGGATGCACTCGATGTCAGAAACACCATACAAAGGTCCAAAGCCCATTTAAGAGAAATCCTTTCCATAAGCTCACCTCGCCGAAAACTTCAAGGAAGAAGGTGATGGTCCGCGGTGGTGCACGGCGGCGGCGGGCGTCGGCTTCACCTTGGCTCGGTCGCGGCCACACAGAGGACTACCCAGAGGAGGTTTGGCACAAGCAGTGCTCTGCCCGATGCTCCCAACACCCACCAACCCGAGAAGAATAATATCTTCTTGTTTCTTCTTCTCGTCTGGCGATGGGACGGCGACGGCCGGTACGCTACCTCCGAGGAGTGCGGCAGAGGGGGTGGAGTCGTTGGAGCTGGCGGCTGGGCTGAGAGCTACGGGGTTAGGGTTTAAAAGAAACCCTAGCCCGAATAGGTTATAAAATAGTGCATTGTTGCACAATTGCAATTTAGTCCCTCCAACACCGCTATTTTTAGCCCAGTCCTTCCCAGCACACTAGTCTCGTACTTAGGTCCCTCACTAGGGAGCGACACGCAAAACGGAGCATAAAATATAGGGTGCATTGCGCAAAATGTCGCATTTTCACTATATTTCACGCTTTTCGAGGCATTTTATTCGTCAAGTCGAAAAATGGACTTCGCCACGACGTCCGGCTCGGCGAAACCTATCAGGTAGCGATTTTTGTTTTTCGACGACATGCCCAGATAAATTCTCGGTCCACAATTACTGTACAATTATACAGTATGGCACGCCTCTCGAGACACTAGGATTGTCAAACGAAAATTCCATCAGCGCCATTGCGCTCAGAACGTCAAAAATAGCTAGAATCGTCTACTCATACTGCTAGGTTTGGATTTTGGACAATGAAATGGCCAACGGCCGTTCGAGAGGGGACCGAAATCAGGGGTTACTATTCATTTTACTATTCACTTAAGTCGTGGGTCCCACTAGTTTTCTTGCTGATTTCCGGACGATCCGACCGTCGGGTCAGCAGACGGTCTATACCATTTCCACTCGATTGGAAGAGACAGTCGCACTGGCGACCTCAGATTTCCGAGATCAGACTCGGATCGGAAAGGCGGAGGTTGCGCTTCGGAAAAATGTGCAATTTGCGCACCGGTATGCAAATCACTAAGGTTTAGATCTGCTTCCTCACCCGCAAACACACTTGAATTTCTCGAGTGCTACAGTATGCAAAGGAGTTGGTGAAGAAATTCGGATTAGAAGACTCTAAAGATTTTCCGACTCCTATGGGAACTAGCAATAAGGGATAAGGAAGTGAATCTCTTAGTAAGAGTGTAGACGAAAAGCTTTATCGCTTCATGATTGGAAGTCTACTCTATCTCATGGCTAGTCGCCCGGATATATCCTTTAGTGTTGGTATTTGCGCGAGATATCAGTCAGCACCAAAGGAGGTTCACCTGAAAGCGGTGAAAAGGATCATCCGCTACATCAAAGGAACATTGAATTTCGGAATTTGGTATCCTATGGGAACAACGCTTGAAATTATAGGATATTCAAATGCCGATTGGGCAGGATCTGTGGATGATCGGAAGAGTATGAGTGGTGCATGCTTCTATCTTGGCCACTGCCTTGTTGCATGGCATAGTAAAAAGCAAAATTGCATAGCACTCTCGACTGCCGAAGCGGAATATATCTCAGCGGGTAGTTGTTCAACTCAACTCATTTGGATGAAAAGCATGTTGAGCGACTTCCGAATTTCAGCAACTTCGGTAACTATTCTTTTTGACAACACAAGTGCTATAAATATTTCCAAAAACCCTGTGTTGCACTCAAGAACAAAACACATTGAACTTAGATATCATTTTCTAAGAGAGCTAGTTGAATCAAATATTCTTCAACTTTCCTACATTTCAACAGAGGATCAATTAGCTGACTTTTTAACAAAACCTTTGGATCAAAAACGTTTTATTCATTTGCGTAAAGAAATTGGAATGCTTTCCTTGAAATAACTTCTTTTTGAAAATTTTGCGTAGGTTAGGTTTTGTTTTGTGTTTTTGTTCATCATCTATGTTTGTACATAGAACATAAATTGAGCACTAGTATTATTGACTTTAACTGCATCCTTTTATATAATTTGAAATTTATTATGCTTTGGAAATCATAATAATTCATTTGATGCAATGATCATTTATGTCAATTAAGTCATCTTTGTTTTGATCAAAGTCAATTTCTCTCTCAAATGATCTCTTGGTATAGTTTTTATCTTATTTGACAATTGAGTCGAGTATGAAATCGAGATTAATTTTTGGTTGAATATCTTATATATTATATAATTGATAGCCAATTGAGGGGGAGTTAATGCAGAATGTTATGCTCAAAAGATGTGGAAAGAGTTACATCCCAATGAGGAGTGTGAAAACTACCACCACATGGAGGAAAGAGCTACCACCTCGATCGTCCGAGTACTGTGTGCAGCTACCACATGTATATCAAGCATGGTTCTTTCAAGATGATTAGATAAAATGCTTTTTGGAAAACTTGACTCTGTCAAATTCCAAGGTTGGTATAAGGTGGGATTTTTAATGAAAGATGCTCAAAGAGCCACTCTCTTCAATAGATTGACTAGATACATTATCTAACATATTTGGGATTTCAAACATCTATTGATCTTGGTATTTCATTTTCTTTACCAAATTGATGATTTGATAAAGGCATTACTCATAAGATCATGTTAGATGTGATTGAAGTTGTTCAACTTTAAGGGATTTAATTTTTATAAATTTTCGTTTCATTTGTTGGATATTAATGATAGATTTAGCATAATCTATTTCTTTTAATATGAAACGATGATTTTTATTTAAAGTTGACATGTATAAGTGCTTACAATCTTTTTCTGGTTTTTCTAGAATTTTTCTGGTTTTTCTGAAGAAAAAGTTTGGAGCCGATCCGGACTGGACAATCCGATCCGGATCCCGAACGCAGGAATTTCCTGCGGGTAGCCGATCCGGACTGGATTCACGATCCGATCCGGACCGCGGCTAGGGTTTTATATAGAACAAAAGGGTTTTGATTTCTTTTTACTACAATCTTTTGTTCCAAAGTCTCCAGAGCTTCTCTCTCTAGAAATCAACTGATTTGGAGCCTTTTCAACTCAGGTTCTTCGATTCCAAGTAAGTTTTCTTGATCAAAAACTCGGTTTTTCACAGTTTTTCACTATTTTGCTCAAAACGTGTTGGAAATTTTGTATCTTTTTCGTTTGGGATTGGTTTTTGGTCAAATTTCTTTTGAAATAAGAACTCTGGGTAGATTAGTTTTGATTATATGCTAGGAATTCTCTTGATTAACGAATTTTTAGGCTTCGATTTCTAAAAATTCGGTTTTAGGGCATATAATAGGAATTTTTGAAAATCATGGAATTGATCTATTTTTAAATTCTTTTTGCAAAACTAATTTGATTTCTAGTCTCTCTACACGATAATGATTGTTTAGGTACATTTTTTTTTCAAATTTTTGAAAATAAATAATTTTTTGCGTGTTCTTGAGTTGTTGCTCACAGGACTCTCTTTCGCAAGCACTAGTAGAGATGGTGATCACCTGGATAATCTTTCTTCTTACTGCAATGGTTCACACGAGAGCAACAAACAAATTGAAAAGAGCAAAGAAGACTCAGCGGAAAGGTGAGTTTGTTTTTGTTAATGACTCAGAGACTGAATCTGAAAATGAAGAGGTGAACTGGGACGAATTGATGGAGGATGAAACAATGCCTATTAAGTCGATGCGAAAGACCCCTGATTCACTAAAAGGAAAGATTCCTATGGATAAAGGTAAAGCACCAATGACATCATCTATCTCGATGAAAAGAAAAAGACTGGCTCGACGGTTTGGACGAGCACGCGGGTTTGAAATTAATGAACCAATAGCTCCGGATTCTCCACCCCGTGAGGAACAAGTGTTCGTCAATGCGGATCGCCTAAGGGCGTTTGAGAATCGTGAATGCATTGGCGAGAGGCATGTTAATATTGGGGCTCTACGAGACCACTCCCCGGAGTTTGGTATTTTGATTGAACAAGCAAACCTTCTTCAAGTATGCTGATTCCCAGAAATGCTTGGATATTGTCTGCATCGCGTAATGACTTTCTATACAAATGCACGGCACCTTCGAGAAAATGAAAACGGTACGATGGAGTTTTACACGAATATCCAAGGCACAAGGTTTAAAATTACTCCACAATTGATTGGCGAGGTTTTGGGAATGCAAGCCTGTGATAACTCAAAATATTTTATTTTAATAAGTAGTCTAAAAGTGAATTTTTGACCTGGTGTTTGAATTCAGAAGACCTATGTTGATTTATTTAGTCAATTTCCAGTGTGCGAGTTGCACATTTTACGAGACAAAAGGCTACTTTCCAATCCGGACGTGATCATGGAAATCCGAATTGACCGTTGCGATCGTCTCATCGAACTGAGCGAGATTAATATTCAGCACTTTCGATCCGACGGTCGGATCTTCCAGAAATCGAGGAAGAAGCGAGCAAATAACCACGATCAGTGTAACAGTGCTCGGTGCACAGTATAAATTAAGTTGATACTATAGGTGAACAGTAACCCTAGTTTTCGGAACCCCGACGGATCCAACGCTGACTAATTCGCTGTCTGGAAACCGATCATAGCACTTCAGGTAGTCGTTTCGAACGATTTCGGCATTCTGGACGCAGTGGCACTGACGGAAATTCTGTTTGACGACTCTGGAATCTCGAAAAGCGCGAAAACTGTATTTTGACACAGTTATTATGGACCGAGATTTTATCCGGGCAGTTTCGCGAAAATCAGAGATCGCTACCCGATAGGTCTCGTCGAGCCGGACGTCATGGCGCAGTCCATTTTCCGTTTCGACGATCGGATCGCCTCGAAAAGCGTGAAATACAGCGAAAATGTGGGTTTTTGCACAATGATCCCCATAGTTTGTGCCTCGATTTGCGTGCCACTTCTGGGAGAGGGACCTAGATGTGACTAAAAGCTACTGAGAAGGACCAAAACCTAAATTGTCAAAGGAGGAGGACTAAACTGCTATTGTGTATACACTATACATATACACGTATAGCTAGGGCTAGGGTTTTCCAAGCCTCAAACCTCGTAGCCCTCAGCCCTATAGCCGCCAGCTTCAACAGAATCCCTCCCTCAGCCGCTCCCCTCGGAACTAACCCGCACCGGCCGCCGCCGCTCCGGTCGCCGGAGAAGTGAGGCCTCAAGAATCAACCTTCTCTCGGGTTGTTGGGAAGGAAGGGTGCGGGAAGGGCCTGGGCGATCAAGACTTGGTCCTGTGGAGTCCCTCGTGAAGCCGCATCCGAGCCTGAGTGGTCCCGGCCCGAACCGCCGCCGCGCGCCGCCGCGGCCAACCCCTTCTTCCACGGTTTTCCGGCGAGGTAAGTTCTTGAATCTTTCCCTTGCTTTCGGGCCTTTGGGCATGACCACAAGACTCCTGACACTGGGAGCAACCGATCGGATGCAGGCAGAGTCGGCGCCGCCGACCCGATCGCCGGCGGGAGCCATCCCATCAAATTGTCGTCTTCTCGGTCGACATCAGCGCCGCCGTGATCCGACCGTCCAACTAAAGATCAGCACCGTTGGACCTGGCCCCCGTGACGACTGCAACCTCCCCACAAAACCCGAGGGTGATCGGACAAGGATCCCTCTCGCGCGGCCGAGCCCTAGAATCGGGAGAATTGACCCATCGCCGGAACCCCTCCGTCCGGCGCCGTCGCTCGTCCCCATCGCCGGCCATCACCACCAGAAGGTTCCTGGCACCACCAGGAAAACTTTGATCCAACTCGCACCGGCCCGGGGTCCCACGGTCGGAATCCGCCATTGTGACCGTCGGAGCTCCACCAAGCTCCGCCGCCGCGCGTCGCCGGCTACCTCAGACCTCCGGAAACGGTGCAGGTAGGCCTCTCTCATCATTTCGTGACCAATGGTGGTGTTGCATGGGAATCCTAACGTCAGGTTTGGAGTCTTTTCAGTTGCACCCGAAACGGCCTCGGTCTTCCCCTCCGGCCATCCCCGGCGACTCGGGCTCCTGCCGACCGTACAGGTGAGGTCTAAATGCCCCACCCTTTCTCTCCAGCATTTTGGTTTGGCCCAGGAAACCCTTTTGTGTTGGCTCCCCAACCTTGCGCCCGAGAGCATCACCTCGGGCTTGCCTCCGGCCGCCGCCGCCTCCGGCCGCCGGGGGCTCGACCCCACTTGCACCAAGCAGCTTCTGGGACCTCCATTTACCTGATGCTCCTCTTGGTAACAGGTCTGCACCTGTGCTGCTCAAGAACACCCGACCCGAGCTTGGGCCTTTTGGGTGGTGCCGCTCCGGCAACTCCTCCGGCCGATCTCAGGCAAACCTCAGGTGAGCCCCGTTGTACATGGTCCATACTGATCACCATGCTCTAGTTAACTCTCGGTTTGATCATGTATAGGTTAAGTTGTAGCGTAGTGGCTTGTTGAACTTAGTAGCTGTTGGGGCCAACCTTGCCCTCGGGATCCGTGCCAGGCCAAACTTGTAAGCACGGCCCTGGTCTCGTCGTAATGAACACACTGAAATTTACGGATTTACTTTTGGATCCCCGGATTGCAAGAACAAGTCGAAACAGTCAACTAACTTAATGTATTTAGACAAATTAAAAGTTATTATGGACCAAAATGTAAAATGAACATGCTAGCTCTCTTCAAACAGTGTTTTTACACTAACTGAACATTTTGTGAGAGTCCCGTGGACTCTCGTTGATCGGAAATCGGATTTGTATTCAATAAATCGACGACATTGCTCCTTATTAGCATCGCAATACTGTTGTGTCATCGGGATGGGTTTGTGTGAGTCTATTACTGATTCTAGCCCTTGTTCAGGGCCCAGTTGTTCAGCGCCAGCCTCCCGGCAGTCTAGCGGGAGTTCGGGATCGGCCTACATTCAGGTGGGTTTTAATTCCTTGGTTCTAGCATCTAACTCTATCCTATTGGACGGGGTCAATTCTAAGTATACTGGGGTTAAATATTGATGGGTGATGGCTTGTGCCTGTTAGTGGGTTGTTTTTACTTTATGCCTAGCCTCTAAATTCTATCTTATTGGACGGGGTCTATTCTAAGTGTACTGGGGTTACATAATGACGGGTGATAGCTTATGCATGTTAGTGGGTTCGCTATAATGACTAGCGTCGATTGCCGACGGTGTTCTTCTTTTTCAACCCATATATGTCAGCAGGCCACCTTCGAGTGCGCGCAGTATTACCTTGTTTTCGATTATGCACTTTACCTCATTTACCTCATTACTCTTATTATTCTTATTGTGATACTGACATGATGGTGGTTACGGTTACTTGGCTCGAGGTTGCCACACGCGCACCCGCGGTTTGGCCACCGCAGAGGGTGCGCTTTTCCGGAAAAGAGGTCGTAGAACCCGTGTATACCCACGAGGTGACGTAGTGGGGGCCCCTTATTAGCTGTGGGGTTGAGGCGCCTAGGTGCGAGCGGAGCGACCCGCCGGTTTAGTTGTCCGGCGCGGTCGCGGTGTTGCAGGTACGGTATGGGGCCGTCGGTAGTGGACCGACGCGGCCGGGTATTACAGGATGCAGGTGTACAGGTTGCCTTTCCTCCTTGGGAGGATGGTTGCTCCAGTTGTCTTCACGGTTTGTTTTACTATATTCTCCTGCTTTACTATTTCTGCGTCACTGACATCCCACTTCGTGACAGGGTCCAGACGGGGAGGGAGGTAGGCGCTGGTGAGGACGGGACAGGAGCAGCTGGGTCGCTGGGGACCCTGGACTGTATTTATTCTTTTATTCTCGCTTTTCATTACTTTGTAGTTATGTGAGTGGTTCGCGATACCCTCGTGGGGTCGGCATGGATGTCGGTACGGGCTACATTTAGTGCCCCTGGTGGAATATTTTTCCCTTTTATTTCTATCAGCCATTTAAAAATCAAAAAGGCAGAAGCCAAAGAAAAGATTGCGAAAACTGTTTTTAAAATCTAAGTGTCGTGTGGGCACCGGTTTCAAAACCCTGTGGATTTATGGATTGCGAAAGGGATTTCAAAACTTGGTGTCGGGTGGGCACCGCTTTCGAACCTTGTGGATTTATGCTAATTTCGGAACTAGCTTTCAAAACGTAAGCGCCGGGTAGGCGCTCTTCCAAAACTGTGGATTTATCCTTTCCAAATTGACCGGCCATAGGTTCTTCTGTTATTAGTTTAGAATGCTGGTTAATTGTTGTGATTGATTGGCTGTGTATGTTGGAGCATGTACTGAACGCTACGCCGTGCACATACAGGGGAGACTCCGTCCGTTTGCAGAGTGATCCTGTATGTGTGGCGGGTCTGGGCACGTGCCGGGGAAGAGGGGTTCTCTTTTAAACAAAAAAAAAATTTACACGTCAAACATTCGACTTTTATGAATCGTTTCCGCTAAAACAAACCCCGGGGCGTGACAGATTTAATGGTATCAGAGACATTCTTTCAATCACAACAGTTAGTGCCGACATCCGTGGACAACCCTCACATGCCTACATACGAATGAAATGGGTAGGGCATAGGACTGTAGAACGTGAGTGACCGAGGGGGGGGGGGGAGAAATGTTGAGTCCTTTCTCTCACTTTATGGTTCTTGTTAGTAGGGTAGTCTAAAGTTGACTCTTGTGATGTGTGACAGACATGGCCGTACTAGATCATCGGCCGGGGACGCAGAGTCAGAGTCCGAGTCCTTTCCCTCGCTAAGTGGTGCGATGTACCGTTGATGATTAGCAAAGACTAAAGCCGACCTTCTTTGTGTGCATACAGATCGAGGGCCGACACAGCCAGCAACCGACGACGGAAATGGACATCGCCGACGAAGCCAATCGCCTGCTCCGCAACCAGCTGCGCGACGTGGCTGGGCAACTGCTGACTCTCGCGGAGCGCCTGAGCATGCTGACACAGGAACTCGAGGGCGTCGACCGGTTCCGGGGCGGCAGCAGAAGCGTTGCCACTCCCGGGATGCCACCGACGGGCCCTCCCGCCGTCCAGGAGGCTGCTAACCTGACCGTGCACACCAACGCAGAGTGCGCCCGGCAGGAATGCTCTTACCCCGAGTCGGCCGGGGACCCCCATTGGAGGGGCCGGGCGAGCAAACGCCCGAGAGCCGGGCAGAACCTCGGGCAGACGACGGAGGAGAGACCTAAGCCACCGAAACCGTGCGTCATATGCGGCAATGCACACCTCATAACGAGCTGCCCGTGGCGGGACGGACACTGTTTCCGATGTGGCAAGCCGGGCCACACGCGGTATGAGTGCCCTCTGAAGCCGTCTGTCAGAAGACCCCCGGCGCCGCGACATGTTGAGCCCAAGGGAACCGCCGCCTCCACCCCTCAAGGGGGCACCGATCCAGAGAGCCGACCTAATCCACGCCCGACGCAAGCACCGAAGGTCGAACGAGGGCTTAAGGGGAGCGCGCACGCGCAACCGGGATCCTGCGTCATCTGCAAGGGCGCGCACCCAGTGACGGAATGCACTTGGAGGTACCACTATTGTAACCGGTGCGGCTTGCCAGATCACAATCACCTCTCCTGCCCTCAAGGGCCCACCCCCGCCTCCGCCGCCGTGCCACCACCGCCAAGAGGAACAAAGAGCGCGGCGGCCCCCGTGCAGACAAAGGGCTCGCCCGACGACCCGCGATGTGCAGACTCTTTAGACAGCAAACCCCCACCCCAACACGCGGTGCGACGCTGGCCCAAGGATTGTGGGCGGACGCCCCCCGGCCGCCCCGGCAGACGACGCGTCGTCCCGAAATAGGGAATGACAGGTACTTATCTCTCTTTGTTTTCTACTTTTCCTTTTTCCGTTTACCTTCCCTTCCCTCGGCTTCATAGAAGCTCCGTTTGGGCCGGAGCAACCCGACCCTACCAGACCCTTGCGAGCCCTCCTGCCTTTAGCTCTACCTCTCGTTTCGTCGACCGTTCCGGTCCGGTGCGCTTACAGGCGAGGGAGCCAATCTAACCTTAGCAAATCGCATACCGGTGCGTGAATTGCACAGTCTCCGATGCAAATTGACCCCACCTTTCGCACAGGTTTTGTGGATCGACGTGGACTCACCTAAGTGGTAGTCATGGCGATGTTCATGACCGCGAGGCGGTAGTAACCCTCGATAAAGGTTATGTTTTGGCACTGGGTTTGTGTTGGGAAGCATGTGATGTACCGTCTGGTAGGTGTTGCGTCCCCAACTTGTCGCTGGCAACAAACCGTTGGTATTCCGCTGTTCTTTTGGTGAGCACGTCGGCTGCAGGCAACGGACTGTCGAGAGAACTGAGGAAATACTCTGCCCTGTAATGGGAAGTACCAGATTGGGTCTAAATTAGTAGCCTTAGAGTCGTAGATACCTTGCGACTGACTTGTAGCCTCGATTAAACTTTTTGAACATTTTCATAGAGTATGACTTCAGGCTGTAAGCTCCGGGAATGAAATTTTTTTTTAAGTTGTAAGTTTCGGGGACGAAACTTCTTTTAAGTTGTAAGTGATGTGATAACTCAAAATATTTTATTTTAATAAGTAGTCTAAAAGTGAATTTTTGACCTGGTGTTTGAATTCAGAAGACCTATGTTGATTTATTTAGTCAATTTCCAGTGTGCGAGTTGCACATTTTACGAGACAAAAGGCTACTTTCCAATCCGGACGTGATCATGGAAATCCGAATTGACCGTTGCGATCGTCTCATCGAACTGAGCGAGATTAATATTCAGCACTTTCGATCCGACGGTCGGATCTTCCAGAAATCGAGGAAGAAGCGAGCAAATAACCACGATCAGTGTAACAGTGCTCGGTGCACAGTATAAATTAAGTTGATACTATAGGTGAACAGTAACCCTAGTTTTCGGAACCCCGACGGATCCAACGCTGACTAATTCGCTGTCTGGAAACCGATCATAGCACTTCAGGTAGTCGTTTCGAACGATTTCGGCATTCTGGACGCAGTGGCACTGACGGAAATTCTGTTTGACGACTCTGGAATCTCGAAAAGCGCGAAAACTGTATTTTGACACAGTTATTATGGACCGAGATTTTATCCGGGCAGTTTCGCGAAAATCAGAGATCGCTACCCGATAGGTCTCGTCGAGCCGGACGTCATGGCGCAGTCCATTTTCCGTTTCGACGATCGGATCGCCTCGAAAAGCGTGAAATACAGCGAAAATGTGGGTTTTTGCACAATGATCCCCATAGTTTGTGCCTCGATTTGCGTGCCACTTCTGGGAGAGGGACCTAGATGTGACTAAAAGCTACTGAGAAGGACCAAAACCTAAATTGTCAAAGGAGGAGGACTAAACTGCTATTGTGTATACACTATACATATACACGTATAGCTAGGGCTAGGGTTTTCCAAGCCTCAAACCTCGTAGCCCTCAGCCCTATAGCCGCCAGCTTCAACAGAATCCCTCCCTCAGCCGCTCCCCTCGGAACTAACCCGCACCGGCCGCCGCCGCTCCGGTCGCCGGAGAAGTGAGGCCTCAAGAATCAACCTTCTCTCGGGTTGTTGGGAAGGAAGGGTGCGGGAAGGGCCTGGGCGATCAAGACTTGGTCCTGTGGAGTCCCTCGTGAAGCCGCATCCGAGCCTGAGTGGTCCCGGCCCGAACCGCCGCCGCGCGCCGCCGCGGCCAACCCCTTCTTCCACGGTTTTCCGGCGAGGTAAGTTCTTGAAACTTTCCCTTGCTTTCGGGCCTTTGGGCATGACCACAAGACTCCTGACACTGGGAGCAACCGATCGGATGCAGGCAGAGTCGGCGCCGCCGACCCGATCGCCGGCGGGAGCCATCCCATCAAATTGTCGTCTTCTCGGTCGACATCAGCGCCGGCGTGATCCGACCGTCCAACTAAAGATCAGCACCGTTGGACCTGGCCCCCGTGACGACTGCAACCTCCCCACAAAACCCGAGGGTGATCGGACAAGGATCCCTCTCGCGCGGCCGAGCCCTAGAATCGGGAGAATTGACCCATCGCCGGAACCCCTCCGTCCGGCGCCGTCGCTCGTCCCCATCGCCGGCCATCACCACCAGAAGGTTCCTGGCACCACCAGGAAAACTTTGATCCAACTCGCACCGGCCCGGGGTCCCACGGTCGGAATCCGCCATTGTTGACCGTCGGAGCTCCACCAAGCTCCGCCGCCGCGCGTCGCCGGCGACCTCAGACCTCCGGAAACGGTGCAGGTAGGCCTCTCTCATCATTTCGTGACCAATGGTGGTGTTGCATGGGAATCCTAACGTCAGGTTTGGAGTCTTTTCAGTTGCACCCGAAACGGCCTCGGTCTTCCCCTCCGGCCATCCCCGGCGACTCGGGCTCCTGCCGACCGTACAGGTGAGGTCTAAATGCCCCACCCTTTCTCTCCAGCATTTTGGTTTGGCCCAGGAAACCCTTTTGTGTTGGCTCCCCAACCTTGCGCCCGAGAGCATCACCTCGGGCTTGCCTCCGGCCGCCGCCGCCTCCGGCCGCCGGGGGCTCGACCCCACTTGCACCAAGCAGCTTCTGGGACCTCCATTTACCTGATGCTCCTCTTGGTAACAGGTCTGCACCTGTGCTGCTCAAGAACACCCGACCCGAGCTTGGGCCTTTTGGGTGGTGCCGCTCCGGCAACTCCTCCGGCCGATCTCAGGCAAACCTCAGGTGAGCCCCGTTGTACATGGTCCATACTGATCACCATGCTCTAGTTAACTCTCGGTTTGATCATGTATAGGTTAAGTTGTAGCGTAGTGGCTTGTTGAACTTAGTAGCTGTTGGGGCCAACCTTGCCCTCGGGATCCGTGCCAGGCCAAACTTGTAAGCACGGCCCTGGTCTCGTCGTAATGAACACACTGAAATTTACGGATTTACTTTTGGATCCCCGGATTGCAAGAACAAGTCGAAACAGTCAACTAACTTAATGTATTTAGACAAATTAAAAGTTATTATGGACCAAAATGTAAAATGAACATGCTAGCTCTCTTCAAACAGTGTTTTTACACTAACTGAACATTTTGTGAGAGTCCCGTGGACTCTCGTTGATCGGAAATCGGATTTGTATTCAATAAATCGACGACATTGCTCCTTATTAGCATCGCAATACTGTTGTGTCATCGGGATGGGTTTGTGTGAGTCTATTACTGATTCTAGCCCTTGTTCAGGGCCCAGTTGTTCAGCGCCAGCCTCCCGGCAGTCTAGCGGGAGTTCGGGATCGGCCTACATTCAGGTGGGTTTTAATTCCTTGGTTCTAGCATCTAACTCTATCCTATTGGACGGGGTCAATTCTAAGTATACTGGGGTTAAATATTGATGGGTGATGGCTTGTGCCTGTTAGTGGGTTGTTTTTACTTTATGCCTAGCCTCTAAATTCTATCTTATTGGACGGGGTCTATTCTAAGTGTACTGGGGTTACATAATGACGGGTGATAGCTTATGCATGTTAGTGGGTTCGCTATAATGACTAGCGTCGATTGCCGACGGTGTTCTTCTTTTTCAACCCATATATGTCAGCAGGCCACCTTCGAGTGCGCGCAGTATTACCTTGTTTTCGATTATGCACTTTACCTCATTTACCTCATTACTCTTATTATTCTTATTGTGATACTGACATGATGGTGGTTACGGTTACTTGGCTCGAGGTTGCCACACGCGCACCCGCGGTTTGGCCACCGCAGAGGGTGCGCTTTTCCGGAAAGAGGTCGTAGAACCCGTGTATACCCACGAGGTGACGTAGTGGGGGCCCCTTATTAGCTGTGGGGTTGAGGCGCCTAGGTGCGAGCGGAGCGACCCGCCGGTTTAGTTGTCCGGCGCGGTCGCGGTGTTGCAGGTACGGTATGGGGCCGTCGGTAGTGGACCGACGCGGCCGGGTATTACAGGATGCAGGTGTACAGGTTGCCTTTCCTCCTTGGGAGGATGGTTGCTCCAGTTGTCTTCACGGTTTGTTTTACTATATTCTCCTGCTTTACTATTTCTGCGTCACTGACATCCCACTTCGTGACAGGGTCCAGACGGGGAGGGAGGTAGGCGCTGGTGAGGACGGGACAGGAGCAGCTGGGTCGCTGGGGACCCTGGAATGTATTTATTCTTTTATTCTCGCTTTTCATTACTTTGTAGTTATGTGAGTGGTTCGCGATACCCTCGTGGGGTCGGCATGGATGTCGGTACGGGCTACATTTAGTGCCCCTGGTGGAATATTTTTCCCTTTTATTTCTATCAGCCATTTAAAAATCAAAAAGGCAGAAGCCAAAGAAAAGATTGCGAAAACTGTTTTTAAAATCTAAGTGTCGTGTGGGCACCGGTTTCAAAACCCTGTGGATTTATGGATTGCGAAAGGGATTTCAAAACTTGGTGTCGGGTGGGCACCGCTTTCGAACCTTGTGGATTTATGCTAATTTCGGAACTAGCTTTCAAAACGTAAGCGCCGGGTAGGCGCTCTTCCAAAACTGTGGATTTATCCTTTCCAAATTGACCGGCCATAGGTTCTTCTGTTATTAGTTTAGAATGCTGGTTAATTGTTGTGATTGATTGGCTGTGTATGTTGGAGCATGTACTGAACGCTACGCCGTGCACATACAGGGGAGACTCCGTCCGTTTGCAGAGTGATCCTGTATGTGTGGCGGGTCTGGGCACGTGCCGGGGAAGAGGGGTTCTCTTTTAAACAAAAAAAAAATTTACACGTCAAACATTCGACTTTTATGAATCGTTTCCGCTAAAACAAACCCCGGGGCGTGACAAAGCCAGCAAGACAGGAGTTAACTACTTGAAAGGAAAGAGTTTGACAAACACGATGTGGCAAATGGTTATGAAGGGAATATGTTTGGAGGGAACTCAATCAACGGAGAAATCTGTCAAATCCAAAGAACTTCGTCTTGAGTACCGGTTCCTAAACTTCATCACATGTTACAATATCCTTCCAAATATGCAGACAAAAGTCTTGAGATGGGATCGAATGCTGTTTTTGTATCTCTTAGGACATCCGTCAGAGGCAATGGGATTAAATATTAACATTCCATACATTATTTGGAATAGAATGACAAGATATGTTGAGCGTCCTCATCCCACGGAAAGAATCCCATTTCCATTGATTATAATGAGGATTTTAATGAAATTTCAGGTTGATATTATTTCAACAACTTATCATCACTGTTTGGGCATGATCGATGAGTCCACCATTGTTAAGTCCCTTCATAAGCTGCCTCATGTCACTCCGACTCCTCCATGCGGAACGAAACCCGGAGTCGGCACTTCCGCATCACCGTCACGGCCAACACCCGCAACAGAGGATGAAGCATCAGTCACATCCATTTATAGAGAACAACAACGTTTATCCTTTGAGCAAGAACAGATTACAAAGGAACAGAAGAGAATTTCCAATGAGCTTGAACTCATTACAGCAGCTCAAATCACTGTGACGAAGAAGGTCACGTCAATGAAAAAGTTAATGAAGAAAATGTTCTCGAAGATGGGTTGTACGAGCTTTGAAGACTCTGAGTCCGATGATTGATTCTTACTAATCATTTTTGTTGTACAGGTTTCTCATTTTTTTTTGTTTATTTAGTTTAGTTCTCACAGTTTTTAAAGGTTTTGGAACTTTTAACCTCTCCTTATTATTTTTGTAATTTTGGCTACTTTAGTGACAAAAAGGGGGAGAGAGAATATAAGAACAATTGGACCAATGGTTTGAGAGAACTATGAACTTTGAACTATGAAAGAGGTAAGTATGACATCAACTTTTGGTTTGAATTGGGTTTTGCATGCATGCCTCTACTAACTATTCGACTAACTATTTGGGCATGTAATATTTCTAACAAGTTGTTTGTTAACTAACTTACATATGACATTTGGTTTTTAATGCTTAGAAGATATGTCTAATTTTGATTGTGATCTTATTACAAATCTGAATTCATAATTGTCATGATGAGTATAAACTCTATCTCTGTGCTTGGTTTTATATGCAAAAATTCTTGAGGTATCTGACGATCTCTTTTGTCAAGAATGTTTTTCTTTTGCAGAGATTACAGATGTCTAAGTCTAGAGTCTGTTCTAGGAGTTTATCTCATGTATCTTATTTGGTTCTCCATTGTAAATTTTTGTTGTATGGTGATAGCAACAAAAATATCTTTTTGAATTTTCTTGAGTGGATTCTCTGTTTTGTCACGAAACCTCCAAAGGGGAAGATTGTTAAGGAATTTGTTTTGGCATATTTCGTGAAAGTGTTAAGTCTTGAAGATTGAAGATAAAGAAGTTTGGATCATATACCTCAATCTCAAGAAAGAAGAATTCAAAAGGATCAGGTACGTTTAACTAATTAATTTTGATGATCCGAATACTTCTTATAGTGTAGAAACACTTGGATGAATTTTTAATTGCATAAAAATCAAAAAACTGGACATACTACATGTTCAGGATCCGGATCGGGCACTACAGTCCGGACCCCGAACATAGGGTAGTTCATGCTCAATTCCAGTCCGGACCGTGGTATTTCAGTCCGGACCCCGAACGTTAATTCTGAAGGAATTGCATGAACAGTCCGGACCGTGGTATTTCAGTCCGGACCCCGAACGTATGTTTTTCTGGAAATTGTTTGTTTAAGCCACGACAGTCCGGACCGCCAATTCCAGTCCGGACCGTCGTCCTGTAAAATTCCAGAAAAGGTTAGTTTTTTATTCTTATCCTCTTCCAACAGTTTCTAACCTATAAATAGACCCTACGATTCATTTTTTAGGGCAATCCAAAATACGGTCAAAAAGAGAAAAATCCACATATAGAGAAGAAAGGAAATAATGAGATTAAATCTATGTTTCTTCATCTATATTGATTAATTTGATTCTAGGTTTTCATACTCAGATTTTGAGTAGAATCAAATTAATGAATACTTAGATGGTATTTCCGATCTATCTTTGATCTAAGTATTCGGCAGATTATCACCACCCAAAAAACAACGATTTTCCCAAAATCGGCGCGTGGACTCGCGTGGCCTTGTGGATTCAAGGTGCAACCGCTCTCGTGGATTCGGAGCGAGGTACGTTCGTGGATTCGAGACGTGCTACTGGGTGAAGACCGTGGATTCGGTTGGACATCGTGGATTCGACGTTGGATGCCGTGGATTCGGCGTTGGACGCTATTCGTGGATTCGAGAAGCGTTGCGGAGCGAGCGGAGAAGATCTACTAGGAGCGTATGAAAAAGGTTGAGTCGTCTGTGAGTACGGTATATCACCTTGTACGTGTGTTAATTCTAGTGGATTTCGCCGTGTTATCGGTCCCGTGGTTTTTTACTCCGGTTTGGAGTTTTTCCACGTAAAAATCGTGCGTGTTATTTTTTCATTTCCGCATCGGGTTTTATTGCGCAACGATTTTTGAGTGTTTATGGTTTACACCTATTCACCCCGCCTCTAGGTGTTTTTTCCCCTATTTAGATCCATATTCTATCATAACCCAACAGGGTTGTTGTGGGATGCATATTACACTCGTGCTTGGGGGCCGAGTGGAGTCTAGTAGCTGTGTTTAGATCAGTATTTTGTTCTGGGAGCCGTCTGAGTCGACGGTGGGTCCCGGCTGTGTGGTTTTCCAGCCTGTGAGTGAGAGTTGGTATTGTTGGTTACTGTCGATCTTATTGATCGTGGATTTGGACTATAGCCTGCATGAGCCGCATTGAGCTCGACAGAGATGCGCGGATACTTTCCTCGGTCGCGCCCCTCGAGTGCCACTCCGGAGTTGGGCCTGTTACTTTGCTATCGCGACTTGTCGACGCAGTCCCTCTGGCTGGGCCAGTTTTGGCAGTCACGGACGCCCTATGTAATTCCCGTCCTCCTTGGATGTAACGGCAGTAGGTGGGCGCAGGTTTGACTGGGCCCCATGTGGCAGTCAGTATATATTGGGTGATTGTGTCTTGAGAGATAGTAGATGCATCATGTTTCCATCTGTATCACTCCTTGAGCATTTAGATTGAGGCATAGTAGCTGTAGAGTTATTTTCCAGCCCTTTTACTTTCAGTATTGCATTTGTTACTTTATGCCTATAGTAGACTTAGTGGGCGAACCGCCGGGCTTGTTGGCGGTACCCACTGAGAACTACTATGGGATGTAGTTCTCACACCCGCCGTGGTGACTTTTCCCCAGGGACCTCTACTCTAGTTCATGTTGCTCCAGTTGCTGATCCTGCTGATCGAGGTAAGGGAGTCGCGAGCTAGATCCCTACTAGTCTTCTTCCAGTGAGAGTAGATGTACCCTTTTGGTGATGTACTAGTACTGTCAGTGATTTTGGGATTGTATCATGTACTTTTTACTTTTGAGAGTTTTAGTTTTGGAGTGACTTATGTATTGTGAGGACCTGGCATGTACTATTTGAGGAGTTGTATATATTTATTTTAGTAGTTTACTTTTCAGCTCTGATATCTATATAGTGTAGTTGATCTTTTGTAGGTTAGTCGCTTCGTCTATACGAGGCTTCCCGTATGGGCGGCGGATCTGTTGGCGAGCCCGCGTCGCAGTTTCGACGCCGGGGTGTGACAGATTAGAGTGGTATCAGAGCCTAGGATGTAGGTCGTTGTGGACTTAGAAACCCTTGGCTTGTGGTTGGACCCTAGGATGACTCACGTGAGAGCCGTGATTTTTAGCGAGAGTCCTGATTGAGTTCTTAACTCGCCCAAGGGATGGGATGAGTGATTAACATGTCTTCTCTCGGTAAGCGGTTATGTTGGCTGCAGACAACATAGTGCTACAGCAAGGGGGACATGCCTTTGACTTTCGCTAGATTGGGTCGAGTATTGTTTTGGTTCTGATCATTTTCTTCTGTCTTAGGTGTGAGCGATGCCTCCGCGGCGCAGGATGCTGACGCGTTCGCAGCCTTCTTCCTCTGAGCCTGAGTAGCAGGAGTCGGGCCAGGGCCAGCAGAGTGAGGTGCAGGAGCTTTGTCACGCCCCGGGGGTCGAAACTGCGACCCGGGCTCGCCAACAGATCCGCCACCTATGTGAAACCCCGCATAGGCGAAGCGTCCAACCTGCAAAGTGCCATCTAACAACTAAACATATATCAGAGCTGAAGCAAAACTGCTATAATAAAAACCTGAATCACTATACAACTGAAAAATACAAGTACAATATCCATCTCCCAAAATACTGATACAATAATCAGGTCCACCGAAACTGTAGTACAAGTAAAGGCCACCTATACAACATCTATAAATCCAAAAAGGGAGATAAACCGAAATAATAAAATACAACTGTGTACAGTGAAACCCACAATCCGGGTTGGTACATCTATCCCACTGTAGAAATCAACACTGGTAGGGATCTATCTCGCGACTCCCTCGCCTCGAACCGTCAACCGTAAGGTCAGCAACTCCCGCAGCAGACACTGCAAACAAAGGGAGGAAAAGGGGAAAAACAACAATGGGGGTGAGAACCACTAGTAAAACCAGTAGCCTCCCCCTGTGGGTAAAGCCTCAAACCCCGACGTACCCACAAGTCTACCAGAGGCAAGAAAAAGAATAAGAGAGGTGGTAAGCTATAAACAGAACTACTGATGAAAAAGAGCTACCACTAAAATGCCTCTAAAATACCAAGCTAAAGGAATAGCTAAATGTATGCATCAGAAAATAAATGCCTGTCTGAATAAACCCAATCTATACACCAGTAAACACTGGTACTGCCTGCCATGCCTACCGAACTCAAGACTCAACTGCGGGAATACTGGCCGACTACTGTCCGGTACGGTCGCATCCCGAAATAGGTGACAGACCCACTACTGACCGGTACGATCGAACCCAAAACAAGTAACAGACCGGCTCCTGACCGGCACGGTCACACACTCCGGAGTGGCACTCGAGAGGAGCGACCCACATGAGTGAAATAAGTAGTCATAACTAACCTGATACAGCAGGACTGGATCACGACTCTAATCAAAGTGGGAAAACTCCATCCACTACATAAAGCCCGATCCCCCCAATCTGATGCAGCTGTAAATACCCGGTCGGCCGCCCAAAGTCCGCGGTCGCCACAATATCCCACAAATCCCCAAAATCAAACCCGACCTGTCATCCCTAATCCGATGCACAAGTCACAATCCGGTCAACCGCCCAAAGTCCGCGGTAGCCGCAATACCCTGCCCTCAAGCCAGCCTGTCCAAGATCCCAAGAGTCTGTCTACACTATCTGTGATGACCTGAATCTCTGCAGAGCTGTGGTAGAGTCATTGGTGACATCTGGGGAGCCTGTACCGTGTGTTGGAGGTGTTAGTGCACCAATTGGACGCAAGTGGCGGACTACGGGCTTAATGGATCACGTGGGTGATCAGTGGACTCCATCGGATATTTAGAAGTGGTTTCGCGCGAAGCGGATATTAGAAATGGACTCAGCGCGAAGTTTGGACCAAGGAACACCTTTCCGGATGCCTTCGGCAATTTTTAGAGTTTGAATTTGGCAAATCGGACATCAAATTCGGATTCAGCGCGCGAAAATGGTCAAAATGGACTACCTACTTGATATTTTGCTCAACCGGTTACTGTTCATGCCGGAACAGTGATTCCGGCGGCCGGCGGGCAGCGGCGGCGGCGGCGGGCAGCAGCGGAGCACGGCGGGCAACGGCGGAGCACGGCGGCGCAGCGTCGTGGGCAGCAGCGCGGGCAGCGCGGGCAGAGCGGAGGCGCGCGGGCAGGCGCGCGGGCAGGCGCACGGTGCAGCGGAGGAGTGCACCACGTGGCGGTTTCTCATTAGTCTACCATGGGACGCGTGGCAGCAGGCAGTTGGCCCGTGCATGGACTTGGTCCACGGAGCAGGCAGGGGTGGCGCATGGACCGGGTGTAGGGGTTGCGTGGCGACTTGTGTTTGGTTGGCTCACCGAGCCCGGTTCACGGAGGCGCGGGGGTGCCCCTCGGGCCGCGTGCGCGACAGGGCGCCAGGCGGCGCTGTCGCCGTACGTGGGCACTGTGCGCGCCACGTGGCGCCCGCTGTTTGGCGGGCGTCGAATCGCGGTTGACCGCGATTGGGACACGCGGCGATCCCGGAGAGGCTTTCTACCCGTGTTGCCTGTTCGGGGCACACAGATGGTATTTTCCAATTTGTTTCTTTTGAGTTTTGGTTCCTTTTCTTCTATTTAGCATCCGAGGGAGTTTGAGGTGGGCTTTTCTTCCTCCTCTGCCCACTTTCACACTGAGGGTGAAGAAGAGAGTTTGCTCCCCTGCCAGTGTTGGTACCACCTGAAGAACCCCTGATTTTTCGACGGCACGCATTTCAAGGTTTCCGATTTTACGGCGCGGCACGACGCTCGTTCGTTTGTGATCTTCTTCGTCGCATTTTGGTGCGTGGACTCTCCCGAGCTACCCCGTCAGTATTTTCCAGCGATTCTTGCGCCATCGTCTTCACGACAGGTAGGGCTACGTTTTCCATGTTTACTGGTTTTTCCCATTCCGAGCTTTTCATGGGTTTTTCGGATCATCTTGTGACCTCATTTTCTGGGGCGGAGTTTTGGAGAGCGCTGCAGTATTTTGAAGATATCTTCACGCTCAATCATCGGATTGGGGTGATTCAAAAGGCTTTTTGCATCTACACATCGCGAGGAATATCTCCAAATTTTCCTGGAATTTTCTGAAGTTTCCCTGATGGTGAAAAGTTCCTGTTGACTGAACCTTGTGATTCAGATTTTGTGATTGGTTTATTTCGGGGTGGTTCCCTTGTCAAATTTGTATCTCAACGTAGGAAACTCGGATTTGAACGTGCAGGTACTCATTTCGACCGGTTCGTCGCGAGGATCGTGACAGTATTTTTCCTGGAATTTTCCGAGTAGATCTCGCAGGTGAAAAAGGCAAAACTGTGGACTATTGTGTTTGGGACAGATTTAGCGTGAGCATTGTATGTTAATTGTGTATGTCCTTTTGGGGTGCTTTGTGCAGTGTTGTGGTGATTGCTTGGACCGGGCGTGGACTTCACTGTTGGGACCAGGACTTAGCGCTCGTGGTGGGTGGTTGTTGCTTACCTATATTTTGACATGCTCACTAGGAATATTAGAGTGACCCCCTTTACTTGGACATCTTGATTAATCATGATCGGGGTTGGGTTTATGCATGCCTGTGTGGGGATTGGGTTGCTTTGATAGCGTTTAACCTTGCATGTGGAATGGAATATTTATTTTGGACTATATGATTATCCTGTTAGTGGTTCTACTTGAGGGTAGGTGACATGCATAGGTGGATACTGTTAATGATCAATGACTTAAATTATATTTCCTTGAGAACACTTGCATGCTAGTATGGACATCTAGATAGGCCATCTTTTATCGCTACACTTTCATGCTGGAACTTGACTTAGGAGAAACCTTGTTTGTTTCTTTTCTCCTTTCGTTAGTCAGGTGGTATTTGTTGCTCGGGTTTGAGCAAGGGTTTGGGATAGTGTAGCCGGGGCTTGGATTATGGATTATGGGTTTTGGCGGCGACCGCGGATATTGGGCGGTTGACCGGATGTCGGTTATAGGACATCGGTGATAGGGCATGATTATGGATTAGAGGGTTTTGTGGCAACCGCGGATAGTAGGCGGTTGACCAGATGTCGGATCTGGGACATGTTTGTGATTTTGGGGTATTGCGGCATTCGCGGATATTGGGCGATTGACCGGATGGTTACTTTCTCATCTGATTGGGAATCAGTTTTCTTTTAGTGGAGGGTTGTGTTCCACTGGGGCTTTTTAGTTGTGATCCAGTCCTGCTTTTGTTACTTATCACACCGGCGCGGTTATTGCCCGGTGATGCTTTCCTCGTGTGGGTCGCTCCCCTCGAGATCCCCTCCGGAGGCCGGGGCCAGACAGTTATGGACAGATTTGCTATCACATCGGCGCGGCTTATTTGCCCGATGATGAGGGCGGCAGCAGGAGTTTTGCTATCACATCGGCGCGGCTTACTTGCCCGATGATGAGGGCGGTACAGATTGGGTTCATCTGGGACGGTTGGTTATTGTTGTGTACGGTTATTACAGTCTAGGACTGTATTTTAGAGGCATAGTAGTGGTAGATTTCCCTTTTTCCGCAGTTTCATTTCTTACCACTCTTCTATCCTTTTTGCCTCTGGTAGACCTAGTGGGTGTGTCAGAGTTTGAGGTTTTACCCACTAGGGGAGGCTACTGGTTTACTAGTAGTTCTCACCCCCATTCTTCTGTCTTCTTTTTCTTCTCCCTTGTTTTGCAGTGTCTTCTGCGGGTGCTGCTGGGCTTTCAGCAGCGGGTCGAGGAGAGAGGACGGCTGAGTAGATAGATCTCGAGGCAGGATGAGCGGGTTAGCTGGACTGTTGATGTACCCGTGTTTCCTCAGACGGTTGTACTTTTATATTTGGGACTGGCTTTTGCCAGTAGGTTGTATTTATTTTGGTGAGCTGGGAGAGACAGATGTATCATTTATACAGATGTATTGTATTTTATTTCCAGCTTCAGTCCGAGATGTATTAGTTTTTAGTTCAGCTCTGTTTTTATTGCTCTTTTATTATTATCTCTTATATCTGAGCAGGTTTGGCGCTTCGTGTACGCGGGAAATACCGTGTGCACGGCGGATCTGTAGACGGCCCCGGGTTCCGGTTTACACCCGGGGCATGATAGATTAGTTCGTATCAGAGCTTAGGGATAGGTCATTTGGGACTTAGAAAACCCTAGGCTTTTCGGCGGACCCTAGGATGTTAGTGCGTGAGAGACGCGACATTTTGCGAAAGTCGGTGATTTATTTGTTTGACTCTTCCTGTGAGTGAAGAGGGATCGACATATCATATTTTTGTGGGACAGTTATGTTGGCTGCAGACAACATAAAGTTACAAAAATAGAGGGATGTCTTTGACTTTCGGTAGATTGGGTCGAGTGTTTGGGGTGTGCTGATTTGCGGTTTTGTCGTGGTGAGCGGTGTCTCCCCGACGTTGGGCCCTGACCCGGGTGCACCTTGGTGCGGCAGTTGGGTCTGAGCTAGTTGTTTCGAGCCGGATACCCAGATTGGAGTCTGAGAGCTCCGGACCCCGAAGGGTAGGTGTGTTGGAGGCAGATCAGCGGAGCGGTGACATAGTTGTCGGATCAGCGCAGTGGCATAGTTGTCGGACGAGTGACACAGTTGTCGGATCAGCGCAGTGGCACAGTTGTCAGATCAGCGCAGTGGCACAGTTGTCGGATCAGCGCAGTGGCACAGTTGTCGGATCAGCGCAGTGGCACAGTTGTCGGATCAGCGTAGTGGCACAGTTGTCGGATCAGCGCAGTGGCACAGTTGTCGGAGTAGCGAGTAGCCCCCTCCGTCCCGATGTTTGGTGCTGGGGCACCGAGGCAGGGTGGATAGTTGACAGCGGGAAAGCTGTGGGATTGCTTTGATCGAGTGAGCCAGTTTTGGCGGATGAGTCACCCCGATTTGTGGGATTGAGTATGGAGCCTTTGGAGACAGGGTCTTGTTCGGTGGGGGATAGAGAGTACTTGGAAGCCTTTTATGTCAAGAGTTAACGCAGTTGTTGAACTGCACGCTCCATGTGTAGAGGGACGGGGCGCATAGGATATGAGTGTTTGAGAGTGGATTGCCCCAAGATACCTTTTAACTCATTGGGTCCCTCCAGTACGGATTAGGGACGCCTCATTGGAGTAGGCGCCGGGTATGGAGCATGGCATTGTAGTTCCTTTGAATTGGGATCTACCGCCTGAGGCGAGTTCTGATTGAGGCGCTTGGCGCCGGGTGATGGAGGACAGATCAGTCGGAGGAGGCATTCCCGATTTCTTTTTAAGGATAGTGGATTTTTGAGACTGTCGGAGCATATATGTTACAGCGGTCGGTGTGGTGGTAGGTGTGAGTTGTTCCGGACTTTTGGGTTCGTATCTTCCTAATACGGGAGAATTCCCTTCTTGGTGGGTAGTGCTTTTGCTTCATTGCTTGGGTTAGGGGGGCAGGATGGTCACCACGCGCACGGGAGGCTTATTTTTCCCGATCGCGCTTAGCATGTGGAGGAGAGTTGTTGGTCCTGCCCGGTGCAGCTTGAGTCCTGGATTTTGCCGGTAGACCTGATGGTCTTGGCTCAGCTGCGGGATGTTGTTGTGGTACTTGTTGGGCTGGCGGGTTCGGTTTTATTTCGCGGCGGTTGATTATGCCGCGAGGCAGTTTTCTTGGGGAGCCAGGCCCGGAGGTGTTGGTGTACTTGGGTTGCTTGAGGGTTATCTTCCCCACTATGGTTTTGACTTCGTGAGCGAGGCGGATGTTTCGCAGTGGATGAGTAGCCTTTTTGGCTGGTATGGTTGAGGGGCCTACGGCGGTGCCGGGAGTCGGGGATACCCCCCTTTTGGTTGCGAGTTCGTGCGACCGTACCCGCTGGCACCACCTCTAGCCTCAATTGCAAAAATTCTGCAATCAGGCGGTCCTGCTGGGTAATAGCACTTACCCCTGCTCCTTCTGTCTGCCCCTTGCGGCTCAAGGCGTCGGCCACCACATTTGCCTTCCCCGGGTGGTAGTGGATCGACAAGTCATAGTCTTTCAGTAGCTCGAGCCACCGCCTTTGGCGCAATTTTAGCTCCTTCTGGGTGAAGAGGTACTTGAGGCTCTGATGATCGGAATACACATCGCAGTGTGTCCCGTACAAATAATGTCTCCACAACTTGAGGACAAACACGACTGCTGAAAGCTCCAAGTCGTGCACGGGATAATTTCTCTCGTACTCCTTTAGTTGTCTTGACGCATAGGCTATGACCTTACCCCGTTGCATAAGAACACCTCCGAGGCCGTTTCGCGACGCATCGCAATAAACCTCATAGTCTTCCCCAGGTTCCGGTAAGGCAAGAACCGGGGCCCGCGTCAATCTGTCCTTGAGTTCTTCAAAACTCTTCTGGCATTGGTCCGTCCAGATAAACTTCTCCCCTTTTCGGGTCAAGCGAGTCAGGGGAGTGGCTATCTTGGAGAAGCCCTCCACAAAACGCCTGTAATACCCTACCAGACCCAGGAAGCTTCGAATCTCGGTTACTGTTGTCGGTCGGGGCCAGTCTGTCACCGAGTCTATCTTCTTCGGGTCTACCGCATTTCCAGACGCCGAAACAACATGTCCCAAAAGGTCCACCTCGTGGAGCCAAAACTCACACTTTTTGAGTTTGGCATAGAGTTTCTGATCCCGGAGGGTCTGAAGGACTATACGTGGGTGCTCCTCATGTTCCTCATCCGTACAGGAGTAGATGAGGATATCATCAATGAAGACCACTACGAATAAATCTAAGAAGGGTTTGAACACCCTGTTCATCATGTCCATAAATACCGCTGGGGCATTGGTGAGCCCGAACGGCATTACCGTGAATTCGTAGTGGTCGTAGCGTGTCCGGAAAGCTGTTTTGGGGACGTCCTCTCGCCTAACTCTGAGTTGATGGTAGCCGGACTGCAGATCGATCTTTGAGAACACAGTTGCCCCTTATAACTGGTCGAATAGGTCGTCGATCCTCGGCAGGGGGTATTTATTCTTAAAGGTGACCTTGTTTATTTCCTGGTAGTCTATGCACAAATGAAGGCTTCCGTCCTTCTTTCTTACGAACAGAACGGGCGCGCCCCATGGCGACACGCTCGGTCTAATGAAGCCTTTTTCCAAATGGTCCTCCAGCTGCGACTTGAGTTCCTTCAACTCGGCGAAAGCCATCCTGTACGGTGCTTTGGTGATGGGTTTGGTGCCTGGGAGTAGCTCAATGGGGAAGTCGACCTCTCGTTTAGGTGGCATCCCAGGGAGTTCCGCCGGAAATATATCCGGGAATTCCCTTACGATTGGGATGTCGGATCTAACTTGGACCGCGGTCCCACGCGACCTATTGGTCTGCTGGGTTCCTAGTTGCAAGGTAAAGGGTGGGGCCCATTTAATCCTTACATAACCCCAAACAGATCTCACTAAGAACGATAGGGTTCCTACACCCCGAAACCCGCCCGCGCCGTAGGCCGGGGAGGGTTCGACTAATACCTAAGGATTTCTCCCCCAATCCGCACTAGGCACGTCAGGGAGTAGGGAAAAGGAAGAGACAAGAGAAAGAGAGAGAGTCGGACGAGGGTAGTAAGCTTAGGTGTAACCGGTGCTCCTAAACATAGAGGAAATAGAAGTTACCTGCTGTCACTTGTTCTGAGACATCGCGTCTTCCACCGTGGTAGCTCGGGGAGTCCGTCCAAGGGTCTGGGCCGACATCATACTACGAAGGGGTCTAACCCAACTAACTATGGGCAGAAGTGGTAACGCAAGAGGTGAAAAGGTGGGGTACTCCAGATGTCGAAAAAGGTCATGTTCGAAAAGGGAAAGCTAAGGGTAGAGTGTCTCTGCTACTACTTCATCCGGGGCAGTGCGTCCTACGTCATGCCGTTGCGTGGGACCTCTTACCCGCGTCGCACCATTGAAGGGGCTATCCCCAGGTTCAGGGTCCAGGAATAGTCGGTTACCCGGTGTGCTCTGCCGTAGACGTTGCCTGGTCGGCCTCCCCCGGTCTCCTACTGGTCGGTGCATTGGTCAACTCCCGCTCTACCGAAGTGGCCCGGTCGACTGCCTCTCGGGAGGCGGGTAACCCGTGTCGTTGGTATTCCATGTCTTCTGTGAGCGTTGGCAGTTGCCCGGCCACGTCGTGCGACTGTTGTCAGTGTAGCCGGTCCTCCGTGTACACAAAGAAAACAAGTCAATCCTAGACTTAACTGGTCTAGCACCAAGACCTACGGACGTACCTAAATTAAGTCCCTTTTTCCCCCGTACACTCACGATCTACTGCACCTACATCTTGGTTATCTCATGTTCAATTTGCTTGTGGCATCATGCACTGTGGATGTTGGTCACTGACTACTGTGGTTAAAGTTGTTTTTCTCTAATACCATTTAATCTGTCATGCCCCGGGGGTTTTAAGGTAAAGATAAGCGGAAAAAGCGTATATATAATTTTTTTTTTATGAATAAGTATCGACCTCTCCCCAGTGCGTTTCAGACCCGCCACATATACAAATTCACTCTTCAATCGGACAGAGTCTCCTTTGTATATGCACGGCGTCACATTTACAACAGCAATAACAACAACATTCTTTAACCACACAGTCACAGTGAACAAGGAAGGAAAGGTAATTTCATTCAATCACATCAGGAGTTAAACTACGGGTTTTTCAATCGGTGTCCACACGAAACCCAGTTTTTGAAAACATTTACACATTCACACTAAAGCTGCCATACCTTTTTGAAAGGATAAATCTAGGGGTTTACCAAGATTGTGCCCACACGGCACTTAGTTTGGAAAGCATTTTCGAAACCATTTTGTTAGTTATAAACTATGCCGCATAAAAGTCCATAAAAGTATATCAAATCCACAGTGCTAACTAACTGATTATCCAACATCCCACATGATCCACATTCAAGCAAATTAAACTAACAGTTAAGCTGAAAGGAGAAAAGAGATAAACCGAAACGGAAATAGCGTAATAAAGCCTCATACGGCTAAGGTCCTCTCGACGCAATCTCACCACCGTCCCAATTATTATACCTAGTCGGACCTGTCACAGTGTGGGGAGTCAGTGACAAATAAAGTAGATGTTTCAACAAATTATAATAGCTTTAAAATAAAACAAGTACACCGGAACCTTTCGCTTTTCCACCTCATGTGTCCACCTCACTTGATTTAATTACACCTGGTACCTGTCGGCGAGTCGACGATCTCCCCTCGTGCACAATCACTTTACTTACGTGATGCTTTTAACCCATTTCACGGTACTAGTGCGGCACTTTTAGCTGGCGTGAAGGGGTCCCAACTGGCACCTACACAAATCGTTGGGCACACGGGTCATTCAGACCACTTCTCCGGAAAAGTACACCCATGCGGAGGCCAATCCGCCTGTGTACGTGCAGCATCCAACAACAAGGTTTGCCGAAGTCGACGTGTATCAAGCACCGCGACCCTCAGTCGCCACAATTTAATAATGAAAGAACAATATATATTCATGCGAAAGGTTTAACAGTTCATCTACTTTATTAGACAGGTTATTAAGTCTTTTACGATGATATGGTGCACTTATTGCACTCGTTGCACTTATTGCAAGGGTACCCACCTGGTTGCGGGAAGATCGGAGCACTTGGATCTTTCGCACACTCCCGCTGCGCACCTGGACCTAAAGGAGTCCCCAGAGAAAACTATTATCAATATAATGCACTAACATCGCGAAACGGAAGTCCGAAACTAGCCCCGAGAAGAAAAACCCAAAATGGTACAATTACGACACCTGACGGGTCCCCGCGTGGATGCCGCCACACGCGGATGCCCCGCGCGGCCCGAAACCGCGCGGTGTGCATCCGCGGGTGGCGCCCGCCTGCCCCGCTGGTGTCCTGTGCGGCGCAAGGCCGCGCGGCGTGTGCCCGGGGCGGTGCCCGCGCGGCGCCCGCGCGGTATGCGCCCGCCCGCGGGCGCCCCGCGCGGCGCAAGGACGCGCGGTTGCGCGCCCGGGGCGGCGCCCGCGCGGCGCCCGCGCGGCGTCCGCGCGGCGCAGCCCGCCCGCGGGCGCCCCGCGCGGTGCAAGGCCCCGCGGTTGCGCGCCCGGGGCGGCGCCCGTGCGGCGCTCGCGCGGCGCCGCCCGCCCGCGGGCGCCCCGCGCGGCGCAAGGCCGCGCGGTTGCGCGCCCGGGGGCGGCGCCGGCGTAGTCCCCCCGTCCGCGCGGTGCCCTAGGTCGCGCCCTAGGTCGCGCGGTGGTGGCGGCGGCAGGGTCGGCGATGACGTCGGGGACGGCGACGGCGATGAAGACAACGAAGAAGACACCGAAAAACCCAATAACGCAACAAAACGAAATCTACTTACCGAAAATCCCGATGGGGAAGCCGACCGATCGCTCTTCTAATTCCGGTACGTTGTTCAGGGTGATCGGATTCCTCCGTCTCCTTCCTCTTTTCTTCTTTCTCCTCCTCCGGTAAGGGTTCCGTCTTTTCCTTCTCTTTTTCTCCCTCGTTCTGTGACGCCCCAACTTCCCAGGGGTCACCCATCCTAGAACTACTCTAGCTCTAGCACGCTTAACTCTCATGTTCCTCTTGGATCTTGCTACCATCCAAAATGCTATAGCCGGGTTAGAGATTTAGTCCTATTATATCATTTATATAGAGGACTAATCCAAATTCCGGGGGTGTCACATTCTTCCCCCCTTTAAGCCCTGACGTCCACGTCAGGCTCAAGCACACTCACAAGCACCAGGCGATGTGAGACTAGTCTCGCTAGCCTTAGCCGACCTTGTGAGGAGCTGCACTCCACTCACAACGGTCATTAGCCGGGGAGCCTCGCTCTACCCGCTATATAACCCTGGCTGGCTCAGCCGAGACTCATCTCACATTTCCGGCTGGTGAATGGCTCTGATACCAACTGTGATGCCCCAACTTCCCAGGGGGTCACCCATCCTAGAACTACTCTAGCTCTAGTACGCTTAACTCTCATGTTCCTCTTGGATCTTGCTACCATCCAAAATGCTATAGCCGGGTTAGAGATTTAGTCCTATTATATCATTTATATAGAGTACTAATCCAAATTCCGGGGGTGTCACACGTTCTCTCCGGCTAGGGTTTCTCTTTTTGCGAAAGGTGGGATTTTCCTTTTGGTACGTACAATTAAATCCCACCCCTTTTAATTTTTGTCACCGATTAATTAATTCATTAATTAATTAATCCCACGGGATAAACCCACATTCTCTCGTAAAACGTGCAGGATATTTTACACGGATTCTGATGTACTTTAAGTCACCGCAACTCTAAAAACCCTGTTCCGGGAGATCCCTATGTCGGATTTCAGATCCGATTGCACCGTCGGTCTTCGTTTTTCGTGCCCTTTCACAGAAAAATACTCATGCACCACACCGACTGACTTACAGAAACTCGATAATTTCGGTCCACTAAAAGGGGTACTTTATTAGAAGGAGAATAAAATATCACTAAAAAGTCGTGTCATTACACGTACCACAATTCCGAAAAAGTACACCCTATCGGTGGCCAAACCGCCGGTGTTCGTGTAAGCATTTAAATATATGAATTGCCGAAACCGGCGTGTAACAATCAACGCGACACTCAGTCGCCACAGTTAATAATGGAAGAAACGGGAAATACTCATGCGATAGGTTTAAACAGTGGCTACATCTCATCTACTTTATTAGACTTGTTATTATACTTGTTATGACAACATAAAGCACTTATTTCAAGGGTACCCACCTGGTTGCGGGGAGATCGGAACACCTGGATCTTTGACACACTACCACTGCGCACTTGGACCTAAAGAAGTCCCCAAAAATGATAAATCAATATGACGCACTAAAGCCGCAAAGACGGAAATCCAAGATCTAACCATGCGACGAAAAACCAAAACGGCGTGCTCACGTCGCTTGACGGCTCTGTTGGTTTTTGGATCCCCAAAGATCTAAATAGGTACTATCAAACAACTAGAGGGGGGGTGAATAGGTGTAATTGTCATGCCCCGGGGTCGAACTGCGACCCGGGCTCGCCAACAGATCCGCCGTCTGTACGGAAACTGCCGTACAGACGAAGCGTCAAACCTGCAAAAGAGATCTAGCTAACAAGTATCAGAGCTGAAAGGAAGCTGAAACACTAAGCGGCGAAAAGTCCAAGTACACCAGTCCACTAGCACCCACAACATAAGTACAAAAGTGGAAACTAAAAAGTACAAGTGACACTAACACCGACACCACCGACTCGGGTAGGAGCTAGTCAGCCACGCCCTTAACTCGGTCAGAAAGCTCCGAACGAGCCAAACCTGGAACGGTCGCCTCAGGAACACCTGTCATCACAGCGGGTGTGAGATCTACTGCAACAGTCAGATCTCAGTGGGTACCAAAGCTAAACCCACGGTACACCCACTCAGTCTGCTGGAGACAAAAACACAAATAGATAGATAGATAGATAGATAGATAGATAGATAACTGGAAATGAATCTATCGCTACATGTCTCAATGCAATGCTGGAAGTAAGTTCTCAGTCTCTCTCACGGGAGGCCTGGAAACTACGAACGTCTGCGCCCCCTACAGCCCTTATCAAACAAGAACAGGCTGTAGGCTTAGGCGCCCATAGTTTCCCCCCCCGCACTGGGACTGCTAGAACTCTACAAGACACTAGAAGGCCACCTCAATCCCTTCTAGTAACCACCTGGTGACTCGGCCAGGGCATAACTATCGATCTGGTAACTCAGCCAGTGATATCTACACATCTGGTAACTCAGCCAGTGATTTATACCCATCTGGTAACTCTGCCAGTGGTATCTACTCATCTGGTAACTCAGCCAGTGATTTATACCCATCTGGTAACTCCGCCAGTGGTATCTACACATCTGGTAACTCAGCCAGTGATTTATACCCATCTGGTAACTCTGCCAGTGGTATCTACTCATCTGGTAACTCAGCCAGTGATTTATACCCATCTGGTAACTCCGCCAGTGGTATCTACACATCTGGTAACTCAGCCAGTGATTTATACCCATCTGGTAACTCTGCCAGTGGTATCTACTCATCTGGTAACTCAGCCAGTGATTTATACCCATCTGGTAACTCTGCCAGTACAACTCGTATATTCTAACGATGCGACTAACACTCGTGTCCAAGTCGGAAACGACAACCCTCGACTTGCACGACTGTTCCGCAATTACCTGATAGTAAGGATACGATACCTTTGCATTCGGAAGCATAAAGGGCATTCGTAGTTCATTGGGAGAAACCAACCCACCTGCGATCAAACCGCGAAAACCGTGCGCCAAACGGGGGTCCCGATGCGATCCCGCAGCTCCACGCGGCAAAACACGCGCCACCGGCCACGTGAGAAGCTAACACTATGCCACAACTGCGAGATAAGAGGAGGAACCGGTGTCAGAAAACATGCGGCTAAGACCGCGCTCACAAAGGCGAAAGAAACCCATCCGGCGACGAGAAACGCCGCGCGTTGCGCGGAAAACCCATCGCGCACACACGCCGCGGCGCGTCGCCGAGTCGCAGCCTGCGCGGCCAATGCGGCGCAGCTGCACGGCCCCCAAAACCCAGCCGCGCGGCGCTGGCCCAGCCGCCCGCGCGGCGCCCAGCAAGCCCGTGCGGCACAAGGCCGCCCGCGCGGGGCCACTGCAGGGCCGCGCACCCACGGGCGCGGCATGCAGGCCCGCGCGGCACAAGGCCGCCCGCGCGGGGCCCCTGCAGCGCCGCGCGCCCAAGGGCGCGGCCTGCAGGCCCGCGCGGCACAGGGCCGCCCGCGCGGGGCCCCTGCAGGGCCGCGCGCCCACGGGCGCGGCCTGCAGGCCCGCGCGGCACAGGGCCGCCCGCGCGGGGCCCCTGCAGGGCCGCGCGCCCACGGGCGCGGCCTGCAGGCCCGCGCGGCACAGGGGATGCCCGCGCGGCACCCCTGCAGTGCCGCGCGCCCAGCGCGCGGCCTGCAGGGCCGCGCGGCCCCAAGGCCGCCCGCGCGCAGCGCGCAAGCGCCCCTGCGCACGGCCGCCGCCCCCCGATCACGCGCCGCCGAAAACGCGCGCGCGCGACTCGCGCAGCCTCGCCACATCCCGGACGACAAGTCCGCAAGGCTCCGCCCACGGGGAGAAGAAAAGAGAGAAAAGAATAAAATAAAATAAAATAAAATAAATCCAACCTCTTCGCGGCACGCCGGTCCTCGCTCGGCTCCATGACCACGCCCGGAGAAGAAAACGCCCAAGAGTTGCTTCTTCCAAAGCCTTCCTCTTCTTCTTTTTCTTCTTCCCTTTCCTCTCTTTTCCTTTTCTTTCTTTCTTTCTCTTTTCCTTTGCTACAGAGGTGGAGGGGAGGGGTTTTATAAAGCAAAAGCTTTAAAATAAATTAATTAACTTAATTAACTTAATTCCAAAAACCCAACTCCAACTCACTTTTTGCCCTCGGGCCCTCCGCCGCTGCCCGGAACCTCCCGAACCTCGCTGTAAATCAAAAGTACACGCGCTCACAGCTTTTTCTCCTCAAAAAGCTCATCCGTTGAGTCGGGGTGCTCAAATCAAATACCGGCTCCAAAATTGCCAGTTCCGACTCACTTTTTGCCTCCGGGTCCTCCGCGTCAGTCCGGAACCTCCCGAACCTCGCTGTAAACTGAAAATACACCTGCTCTAAGTGTTTCCAAATTTTTCTGCAACCCATAGCGGTGTCGGCGCTTCCCGTGCCAGTCACCTAACGCGTACAAAGCCCGAAACAAGCAGAGGCTTCCGCGGGGATCCAAATCAACCCGAACTCCTCTGTAAACACAAATGGGACACATCCAAGGCAAACTCCTCCGCACCACACCATCCTGCAAGGTCGGTGCGTCGTCCAAATCCCGGTGTTCTACACTCTCCCCCCCTTAAAAAGGGTTTCGTCCTCGAAACTCAACTAAATCCATACATAGGAGGGCAAATCAAACACAAAAGGGGATAGGAGATCCACAAATTGTCCAAGGCTCTCAAGTGGTCACTCACATTCTTCATGCTGACAACACTGAGCCTTCCCCAAAGGTATGATTCGACTGCAAAATTCTTTGGTTTCACCAACAAGAATCGCATCGGTCGATGAGGATAACGCAGTCCTCGTCCATCACCAAGGAAGGGAAAGCAAAACAAAACTTGCGGGGTTCAAATAGACCTCATCCAGCCTGACCACTATTCGAGGATCCACACCTCGCAACTCAATCTATACATGGCCCTGCGGCTGGTGGTTTTCCTCGATTCGAGATCTCAAAAACCGAAGTTCAAGCCTCCTTAAGGCAAAACCCCTCTGATGCTTCACCGCCACCAAACTCCAGTTCCACAAAACATAAATCACCTCCCTTGACAGGGGAAAACTTTCAACCTCGAGAACCTTCTCTCGATTCTGGCACTCAATTCCCAGGGTTACACAGCTCGCCTAAACAGGGCATAATGAACAAAATGTCCTCGCCGGGATAAAGCAATCATACATCCTTGCAAAATCTATCACCGGCGTTACCTCAACCTGACCTCCTGAGTGCCCAAGCACTTTAGGTTCGAGGGTTCTGAACAATTCCATGACCTCTCTATCACGGCAATATCCGGATCAAAGCTGGTATCCTCCTCAGCTTTGCCTCTCGCAAGTTACACTGGCCTTGCATAGTCCAAGAGCTTCTGATCTCTGACTTTAACATAGGTCTAGGCCCAACCCAAACGGTATCTCTCTTCGTTGGGTCCTCAGTCACTCAAGCGGCTAAATCACAAGGCCCAACCACAAATCCTCGATGTCGAAGTGCAACTCTCAAAGCTTGGCAACCAACTTCTTCCTCCTTAGAAGTTGTATCACTAACCTCAAGAGCCCCTCAAGCTCCAAGTCGCTTCGGAGGTAAGCAAAAACCCACGACGGTAACACCACCACCCGTCCAGAACAGGGAAAAACACAGCTCTCAAATCAGTAGGGCATTAGTCAATCCACTTGACCACGCAAACCGCTCAAACTCCCCTACTGGTTCCGGATCAGTATCCAGGCACAGCCCTTGGCTGTAAGGTTCCATAAAGATATCAATCACTCGAAGGCATCTGCCCAAGCACAAGGTGAGACTAATTAAGTTCGAACCTTACAAGAACTCACACGGTTGTGTACCCACAACGTGACATCACCACTGTGTAACAACTGCCTGGATCCTCACTGTCGTATCCCCACGACGAGGTACTAGGTCTCACAGACCTCTCGATCCGTCAAAACTCGCAGCTGCGCTCACAGCCCCCTCTGTCTCACGGTTGATACTCCACGAGGTGCTGTCGAAGTTGGCGCGGTTCCCAAACCACGTTTATCACTGTCTCGATCTCAGTCCCAATCAAGTAACTACCTGGTAACTCGGCCAGGGGCATCAACCACCTGGTAACTCGGCCAGGGGCAAGTAACCTCCTGGTAACTCAGCCAGGGGCAGGTAACCTCCTGGTAACTCAGCCAGGGCATCATATATCTCATCGCATGCTATAAAAATACACTCCTCCTGACCAGGTCCACGGAGGGTCAATGTCTTCTCTCTCGACAATCCATGATAGCATAAATTGGGACGACCGATTCCTATCCAACCTCGTATCAACACCTCTACACTGATGTAGGACTAACATCTCGATGATCAGTCCAAGGTCCTAGCCGCCCTGGCAGGACAGGCAGCACTCATCCACGTGCTTCACGTGATCTGAAAATTGATCCAAACGTGCACAACCATCAGTCCTGACACTGGCCCACACGAGGGTACCCCCGCTTTTCCGAAACGCACACACGGCGTTGGCATTAAGCATGCTCTAACCCGACGACCACACCAGGTGAGACGCGACCCACAACCCTGGCGGTGAAAGCGGCCCATGCAAAGGGGAACTCACATCCTGGCACTGCTGCTGAAGCGAGCACCGTCGAGAGCCTCCTGGTCTCAGTCTCTTCTGAGACCCATGATCCCGTGGGTGGAATCATGGCAACCTCGAATCACGCGACTATCGCAAAATCGGCGATGCCGGAGCTCTCACTCCGAAGCTGATCCCCCGCTCACCGTCTCCCTCGGACGGGGTCACTGATCCACAGTCAATCCATCGAGCATGCACGCTCACTGCATCCAAGGTCGGCAATCGCCGAAAATGCACAAAGAGATAGGCATCTTGAGGCGGTTCCCACTCGAACACAACCAACCTCTAAGCCTCATCCTGGGCGACCAGGGATACACCGCTCAACCGTCATAGAAACTCACCCCAGAACATCTACTGCGCTCCCGATGGTCCAACAAGACGAATCCGACGTCACCAGCTCTCTTGGCGTCCGAAAGCAAAAGTGCATAACCAAGCGCCCTGATGCTTATCCTGGATGGACAAATCCTCGAACAAATCTTCCATAACAGCGTTCCAGTTCTCGGCCTCTCACGGCTCCAACTCAGTCCCGAAATCTACAAGGGAAGGAACTGGTTGCGGTACACAACCTAACAGCAACCTCTCGCTGCTTCCGCACCATCAATGGTGCGATCAGGGACAGAAATCGACAAAGTCGCGGCCGGAGGTACTACTGACGATACTCCGGGAGATGCTCTCGGTCCAAGCATGTGCATCATACGCTCCATGCTCACTCCTCCTGGCGCCGTAACGCCTCAAATGCCAGGACTGCTTGGGCCTGGATCTCTCAAGCCTCTCTCGGCTCCATCCATTTAGCTTCCCTCTAAACGAGCCCCTCATCCCAGGTCAAACACGCCCTCGCCGCTGCACGGCGTCTCGGAAGCATCCAAAAACCACTGCAACAGACAAACATTAGGACCAAGACTTTCTCGACCCAAACAAACGAAAGTCTAAACATGTTAACCTTTCTAAAGCATTATGTTGTCTGCAGCCAACACAATCACCTTTAGAGAAAAAAAACATGCGAGGTCACTCACCCCAATCCTCTGGGGGAGGTACACCCTCAGACAAGACTCTCGCTAAGGTCACGTCTCACACGACAGTATTTCCACTGTCCAACCAAAAGCCTAGGGTCTCTAAGTCCACAACGACCTATAATCCTAGGCTCTGATACCACCTAATCTGTCACGCCCCGGGGTCGAACTGCGACCCGGGCTCGCCAACAGATCCGCCGTCTGTACGGAAACTGCCGTACAGACGAAGCGTCAAACCTGCAAAAGAGATCTAGCTAACAAGTATCAGAGCTGAAAGGAAGCTGAAACACTAAGCGGCGAAAAGTCCAAGTACACCAGTCCACTAGCACCCACAACATAAGTACAAAAGTGGAAACTAAAAAGTACAAGTGACACTAACACCGACACCACCGACTCGGGTAGGAGCTAGTCAGCCACGCCCTTACCTCGGTCAGAAAGCTCCGAACGAGCCAAACCTGGAACGGTCGCCTCAGGAACACCTGTCATCACAGCGGGTGTGAGATCTACTGCAACAGTCAGATCTCAGTGGGTACCAAAGCTAAACCCACGGTACACCCACTCAGTCTGCTGGAGACAAAAACACAAATAGATAGATAGATAGATAGATAGATAGATAGATAACTGGAAATGAATCTATCGCTACATGTCTCAATGCAATGCTGGAAGTAAGTTCTCAGTCTCTCTCACGGGAGGCCTGGAAACTACGAACGTCTGCGCCCCCTACAGCCCTTATCAAACAAGAACAGGCTGTAGGCTTAGGCGCCCATAGTTTCCGCCCTCGCACTGGGACTGCTAGAACTCTACAAGACACTAGAAGGCCACCTCAATCCCTTCTAGTAACCACCTGGTGACTCGGCCAGGGCATAACTATCTATCTGGTAACTCAGCCAGTGATATCTACACATCTGGTAACTCAGCCAGTGATTTATACCCATCTGGTAACTCTGCCAGTGGTATCTACTCATCTGGTAACTCAGCCAGTGATTTATACCCATCTGGTAACTCCGCCAGTGGTATCTACACATCTGGTAACTCAGCCAGTGATTTATACCCATCTGGTAACTCTGCCAGTGGCATCTACTCATCTGGTAACTCAGCCAGTGATTTATACCCATCTGGTAACTCCGCCAGTGGTATCTACACATCTGGTAACTCAGCCAGTGATTTATACCCATCTGGTAACTCTGCCAGTGGTATCTACTCATCTGGTAACTCAGCCAGTGATTTATACCCATCTGGTAACTCTGCCAGTACAACTCGTATATTCTAACGATGCGACTAACACTCGTGTCCAAGTCGGAAACGACAACCCTCGACTTGCACGACTGTTCCGCAATTACCTGATAGTAAGGATACGATACCTTTGCATTCGGAAGCATAAAGGGCATTCGTAGTTCATTGGGAGAAACCAACCCACCTGCGATCAAACCGCGAAAACCGTGCGCCAAACGGGGGTCCCGATGCGATCCCGCAGCTCCACGCGGCAAAACACGCGCCACCGGCCACGTGAGAAGCTAACACTATGCCACAACTGCGAGATAAGAGGAGGAACCGGGGTCAGAAAACATGCGGCTAAGACCGCGCTCACAAAGGCGAAAGAAACCCATCCGGCGACGAGAAACGCCGCGCGTTGCGCGGAAAACCCATCGCGCACACACGCCGCGGCGCGTCGCCGAGTCGCAGCCTGCGCGGCCAATGCGGCGCAGCTGCACGGCCCCCAAAACCCAGCCGCGCGGCGCTGGCCCAGCCGCCCGCGCGGCGCCCAGCAAGCCCGTGCGGCACAAGGCCGCCCGCACGGGGCCCCTGCAGGGCCGCGCACCCACGGGCGCGGCATGCAGGCCCGCGCGGCACAAGGCCGCCCGCGCGGGGCCCCTGCAGCGCCGCGCGCCCAAGGGCGCGGCCTGCAGGCCCGCGCGGCACAGGGCCGCCCGCGCGGGGCCCCTGCAGGGCAGCGCGCCCACGGGCGCGGCCTGCAGGCCCGCGCGGCACAGGGCTGCCCGCGCGGGGCCCCTGCAGGGCCGCGCGCCCATGGGCGCGGCCTGCAGGCCCGCGCGGCACAGGGCCGCCCGCGCGGGGGCCCTGCAGGGCCGCGCGCCCACGGGCGCGGCCTGCAGGCCCGCGCGGCACAGGGCCGCCCGCGCGGGGCCCCTGCAGGGCCGCGCGCCCACGGGCGCGGCCTGCAGGCCCGCGCGGCACAGGGGATGCCCGCGCGGCACCCCTGCAGTGCCGCGCGCCCAGCGCGCGGCCTGCAGGGCCGTGCGGCCCCAAGGCCGCCCGCGCGCAGCGCGCAAGCGCCCCTGCGCACGGCCGCCGCCCCCCGATCACGCGCCGCCGAAAACGCGCGCGCGCGACTCGCGCAGCCTCGCCACATCCCGGACGACAAGTCCGCAAGGCTCCGCCCACGGGTAGAAGAAAAGAGAGAAAAGAATAAAATAAAATAAAATAAAATAAATCCAACCTCTTCGCGGCACGCCGGTCCTCGCTCGGCTCCATGACCACGCCCGGAGAAGAAAACGCCCAAGAGTTGCTTCTTCCAAAGCCTTCCTCTTCTTCTTTTTCTTCTTCCCTTTCCTCTCTTTTCCTTTTCTTTCTTTCTTTCTCTTTTCCTTTGCTACAGAGGTGGAGGGGAGGGGTTTTATAAAGCAAAAGCTTTAAAATAAATTAATTAACTTAATTAACTTAATTCCAAAAACCCAACTCCAACTCACTTTTTGCCCTCGGGCCCTCCGCCGCTGCCCGGAACCTCCCGAACCTCGCTGTAAATCAAAAGTACACGCGCTCACAGCTTTTTCTCCTCAAAAAGCTCATCCGTTGAGTCGGGGTGCTCAAATCAAATACCGGCTCCAAAATTGCCAGTTCCGACTCACTTTTTGCCTCTGGGTCCTCCGCGTCAGTCCGGAACCTCCCGAACCTCGCTGTAAACTGAAAATACACCTGCTCCAAGTGTTTCCCAATTTTTCTGCAACCCATAGCGGTGTCGGCGCTTCCCGTACCAGTCACCTAACGCGTACAAAGCCCGAAACAAGCAGAGGCTTCCGCGGGGATCCAAATCAACCCGAACTCCTCTGTAAACACAAATGGGACACATCCAAGGCAAACTCCTCCGCACCACACCACCCTGCAAGGTCGGTGCGTCGTCCAAATCCCGGTGTTCTACAGTAATACTTATAAAACCAATCTCAGTGCAAAATAAAAACCAATGCGGAAAATAAAAATAGCACACCGAGATATAAGTGGAAACTCCAATCCAGGAGAAAAACCACGGGACCAACACGCAATAACAATCCACTAAGAAAAGAAGAATAATAAGGTGATTACCGCCTCCACGGACTCAAACCCCTCCTTCAACTTCTTCGGATCTTGCGCTCACCGAACACGCAATAACAATCCACTAAGAAAAGAAGAATAACAAGGTGATTACCGAATCCACGGACTCAACCCCTCCTTCAACTTCTTCGGACCTTGCGCTCCACCGATTGCACGTCCACTGCACACGTTCGAATCCACGAACGCCACTCGAATCCACGAGCACACGTTTCGAATCCACGAAACGCCTTCAACACACCGAATCCACGATGCTACGTCGAATCCACGACGCAAACTTAGTAAAAGCTTCGATGGTGATCCTTTGCTTAGATTATCATTGAAGAACCGTAGAAGGAATCTCTAAGCAAAGACTAGATCAATTCGACAAAAGATAGATCTTGGAAGAACCGTCGAATTGACCTAAAAGAGGCTAAAAAGAAGAACGATAAAAACCTAGCCTCTAGGGTTGCTCTCAAGTGTTTTATAAATTCATCGGTAGTTCTTGAGAAACCCTAAGTGTCTATTTATAGTTTAGAAACCTTTGGAAAGAGATAAGCATAAAAAACTAACCAATTCTGGAATTTTACAGGACGACAGTCCGGACTGGAATTGACGGTCCGGACTGTCTCAGCGAAACAGACTTTTTCCAGAAAAGACGACATTCGGGGTCCGGACTGCAATCCACGGTCCGGACTGTTCATGCATTTCTTGTTAATTCCACGTTCGGGGTCCGGACTGAAATTCCCAGGGTCCGGACTGGAATTATGCACGAACTAACCTATGTTCGGGGTCCGGACTGTAAAGTCCGATCCGGACTCTGAACATATGGAATGTCCAGTTTTTGATTTTTATGCAATTAAAACTTATCCAAGTGTTTCTAAACTACTCAAATGTATTCGGATCACCAAAATTATTTAGTTAAACATACCTGATCATTCCGAATCCATTTTCCTTGAGATTGATGTATATGATCCATAATTCTTCAATTTTAATTTTCAAGACTCAAAACACTGACTGACAATTTGATCACTTCAAGACTCCGACTCAACTCACGAAATATGCCAACAAAAAAAGCCGTAACAATCTCCCCCTTTGGCAATTTCGTGACAAAACCCAAAAATACATAAAACGCTCAAGACACTCATTTTAAACCAAAAAATCGAAACTCAATGTTATCACCAAAACATTGACTGTCTTTGCGTGAAAGATCCAATAAACAAAAATTACATTTGAACCAATCTTAGAACAAACTCTATGACTTAGGACTTGGAGTCTTAAAGTGATGTAATTCCTGCAAAACAAAACTCCAAACAAATTCAAACGTTAGTCGTTAGAAATTAAATGTAAATCCTACATTTGATTCGTCCTTTTGGTTCTTTTTGTTTTTCGGCTCCTTTTTCATCATCTCTTTTCTTTTTCTCCCCCTATCTTGAGCATCTCTGTTCTCCCCCTATCTCTGTTCTCCCCCTATTTCTGTTCTCCCCCTTTTTGTCACAAATTGTCAAACAGTGAATATAGGCAAAAAGAAATCACTAACACCATTAGTTCATAGAGAAAGAGAGATAAAAACTCAGTTCCGGTATATAACAAAAACGCCGATTTCGTACCGGTCCTCGAAGGCAAAAATCACAAAAATTCTTGAAACAAATCCAAATTTTGAAATCTTTCAAATACCGATTTGCATTCCATCAAGAAAATAATTTAAGTGCTTGAAAATAATATGAGATCACATAGATGTCATTCAATCCAATTAATTTTACAAAAATTAAAAAGATTTACTCCGAAATCATGAAAAACAAAGATAAAATATTATAAACCGTTTTTCATATTATATACGTCAAACACAAGTCATCAAAAATAATCTTGAGATCCAAAGTCCATCAAGATGTAACGGATTTACAAAGATGACTTACAGAGATTTCCAAATGACATCAATTTTGAATTTTACCCTTCTAAATTGAGATATGCACTAAAATACCTAAGGGTGGCTCTTTGAGCATCTTTCAGCTATCCCACCTTATACCAACCAGGAGATTAATCAAAATAAGAACATTGAATATAAATCTCCGAATGCTTCAACTAAAAAATTTCAAAGATATTTTTCTAGCATCCAAAACATGTGGTAGCTTCACACACTGACCGGACGACCGGGGTGGCAGCTCTTTCCAACATGTGGTGGTAGTTTTCACACTCCTTTCGGATGTAACTCTTTCCACATCTTATGCAATTCATTTTATTACCCTTGTAAGAAAATACAATCTCTTATGTGAAAGAATTAAATCCCAAATTTTAGTCTATCGGTTGTCTCATGTTTATCACAAAGAACTCACACAACCGAGATAGAATAATCATCTAAAGATCACACATGATTATTAAAATTTGATGAATATAATTATCAAAAACTCCTATAATGAAGTATCTTCAAGAATTATGATTATGGAGTAAAGTTGATAATTCATATAAAATTAAATTGGAGTGATTGAAAGTGAAACCCTTTTTATTCAATGCACTTGTTCGTTAAAACCCTTTTGTTTCAAAACAAAACATAAAAACGAAGAGCATTGAAAACATGTAATGCAGAGATTCAGAAAAATATGAAAGGAAAACCAATCAAAGCATTACATACAGTCATAAGCTATTTAGAACTTAAGACAAGGAAAGATATCACCTTTCCGAATCCAAAATCGTCGGATTTTGGGTTGTCTTGATTCATTGTGGTTGGGAGATGATAGCTTTGACTGTTGGTCCACCTTAGGTCTTTGCCTCGCAATGATCCACTTGTATGATTGATGTTGTGGCTCGGACCTTTGGTAGATTGAGTGAACTCCATTGACTTGATGTATCTTTTGATTCCGTTGAGTCCCCTCCGTAGATGAAGTTGCCGAAGAATTCTTCTTTCTCTTTTTCGGGCACGTCTTCATCAAGTGTCCTTCAAGTCCACATTGGTGACAAGTTCTTCCTCTCAATTTAGTTGTGGAACTTGAAGCCTTCACAGTTTGGTTCTTTTTAAATCCCAAACCAACCTTGTTTGTTTGACCTAATCCGGACATACAATCAAATTTCTTGGAACCAGTTGAAATCCTTTGTATGTCGGATTTAAGTTGATGAACTTGCTTGGTCAAGGCTTGGTTGGTGACATGAATTGCCTCAAACTGCTTTTGAAGAAAATCAATCTTGTTAATATGGGAATTAACGATCGTTTCCGATTGATTTATCTTTTCTTGGAGGATTTTATTATTATCCAATAAAAGCTCTCGTTCCTCCTCGAGATCATGAAGATTGATCTTTAAAGCATGATTCTCGTCTTGAATCTCAAGTCGTTGCTTCCTCAACTTCTTAATATGCTTGGCCATCTTCTTTGATTCCGTAAGAAGTTGTTGATATGCCTCAACGAGTTCTTCTTCGTCCGACTCCCCCTCACTTGATGACTCTCCATTGGATGTTGGTGTTTCATGCAAAATCAAAGGAATAGAGTCAGTGATTAAAGATGATTAGCAAACATTAGAAGAGGAAATTTGAGAGGAAAGAAAGGCAACGACTTTTTCCTCTTTACTTGAGGTCGATTCATTAGAAGTAGAATCGTCCCAAGTTTTTGCTTGCAAAGCCTTCTTTTTATATGATTTTGGAGAAGGACAATCCGTTGAAATATGGTCGTAGCCTTTGCATCTATAACATCGGATTTCCCCTTCGAATTCATCTTTTTCCTTAGAAGGTTTTGCAAAGCTTTTGAGGTTAGAGGATTTAGAACCCGATGATCCTTTAGATGTTTTTGAGGATGAAGATCCATCGGTTCGATTCTTCCAAAACTTCCGATGAAATTTCTTTATGATCCGCGCCAATTGTTCTTCAAAATCGGCAAAAGTGATTTCATCGTCGGAACTTGATTCGCCATCTTCTTCCTTTGTAGATTTGAATGCAACACCTGTAAGCTTAGAAGAAGACTTGGAAGAAACTTGATTAGTAGGAAAAGTCATCTCATAAGTTTGTAAAGCACCTACTAATTCCTCTACTCTCATCTCATCCGGATGACTAACGGTTTCAATGGCGGTAACTGCCACGCCCCGGGGGTCGAAACTGCGACCCGGGCTCGCCAACAGATCCGCCACCTATGCAAAACCCCGCATAGGCGAAGCGTCCAACCTGCAAAGTACCATCTAACAACTAAACAGATATCAGAGCTGAAGAAAAACCGCTGAAATAAAAACCTGAATCACTGTACAACTGAAAAACAAAGGTACAATATCCATCTCCCATAAATAAATGATACAATAATCCGATCCACCGAAACTGTAATACAAGTAAAGGCCACCTATACAACATCTACAAATCCAAAAAGGGAGATAAACTGAAATAATAAAATACAACTGAGTACAGTGAAACCCACAATCCGGGTTGGTACATCTATCCCACTGTAGAAATCAACACTGGTAGGGATCTATCTCGCGACTCCGTCGCCTCGAAATGTCAACTGAAGATCCGCAACTCCCACAGCAAACACTGCAAAACAAAGGGAGGAAAGGGGAAAAACAACAATGGGGGTGAGAACCACTAGTAAAACCAGTAGCCTCCCCCTGTGGGTAAAGCCTCAAACCCCGACGTACCCACAAGTCTACCAGAGGCAAGAAAAAGAATAAGAGAGGTGGTAAGCTATAAACAGAACTACTGATAAAAGAGAGCTACCACAAAAATGCCTCTAAATGCCGAGCTAATAAGGATAGCTAAATATGTACATCAGAATATAAATGCCTGCCTGACTAAACCCAATCTATACACCAGTAAACACTGGTACTGCCTGCCATGCCTACCGAACTTCCGACTCAACTGCGGGAATGCTGACCGACTACTGACCGGTACGGTCGCATCCCGAAATAGGTGACAGACCGATTACTGACCGGTACGGTCGCACCTAAAACAAGTAACAGACCGGCTTCTGACCGGCACGGTCACACACTCCGGAGTGGCACTCGAGGGGAGCGACCCACACGAGTGAAATAAGTAGTCATAAGTAACCTGATATAGCAGGACTAGATAACGACTCTAAATAAGTGGGAAAAACCATCCACTAAGGAAGCCCGATCCCTCACATCCAATCTGATGCAATAATAATAATCCGGTCAACCGCCCACAGTTCCCGGTTGCCGCAATCCCTGCCATCAGGCCCTGCCTGTCCCAAATCCCCAGAAACCTGACTACACTATCCCAAACCCCCTGCTCGCACCCGAGCTACAAATGCCCAGAGTCTAAAATGAAAAGGAGAAAAGTATAAAGCATGGTTTCTCCTAAGTCAAATTCCAACATGATAGTGTAGCAGAAAAAAAGGTGGCCTATCTAGATGACCACACAAGCATGAAAATGTCCCAAGATGATATAAAGAAAACAGGTGTCGATGTTCTTACATTTATTAGAGCATGCTATTCCAACATATTGATAATTGCATAAGATCATTAAGTGCAACATAGCCTATGCCTGCTTATACCACATACACGATGCTCACAGGTATAAATTGGCCTTTTCTTTCTAACATGATATGCTTTGATCTCAACCAAGCTTGCAATTTTATCCACGATGCGCAATCAACATTCTAACCCAAGAGTCACTCATAATCAACATCACATAAGGTGATTCAACGCTTGTCAAACCTCACTTTCATACATGAATATTCTTAGGATCATTTAACATTACTTAATCATAGACGTTCAATCATGTATCACCAATGAATAGTCTAAGGCTTTACAACCTTCATTGATCTCACATAGATAGGTTGTGAATCATTTAACATATAACCTTTCATGACATAGGTTCAAGAATCATCAACAAGATCACCCTCACATACCCATGATAGCCATTCACACTTAGCCCATATGACATTCACATAAAGCTATAAGAACCCTTCTCACGTAGCAACCATGTCCTTCTCACATCAACCAACCCAACATTCACACTCGAGTTAATGAACCATTCGCATAAAGCAACCAAATTATTCTCGCATAAATTAAGCAAGTCTTCTTTATACAATAGCCAATCCTTCACATACATCAACCAAAATCATTCTCACATGAATCAAGTTAACCATTCATCATAAAGGGTAGGCTAAAGATTAATTTTTCCAAATATTCTCACATAGCCATAAATTTAAGGACGATCGCTTATAATCGCTTCATATGAGATAATACAACACCAATCAACTATTCATTCACTCATGTATACACTGAGGATCGATTAACTTAATCTAAACATAGATATTCTAGCATGGTTCATCAAGGAAAAGAGAGCAACAACCAACTATGTCATGAGAGAAACCAATAGCCCGAGTGGGTAAATCGTTGTTTTCGGCAAAGCACAACCACCCACCTGAATCTTGACGATCCGATGCCCGATCTGGCTGAATTTTGGCGTGAGTAATCCTTATCCTCTCAGGAGTCCGATTCCACGAAAATCATCCAAATCCGCCTCACGGATTGGGCGCAATCACTGAAACAATGCACACTACGCACTCAAATTCCAGAATTTCAGCAAGTGCAACAAGGTTAAATAAAAAGTAGGTGCAACCTCAAATACCTCAAAATGAAGTCTCCAACAGTAAAACAAAGATCTCCTCTTTCATACAAATATCTTCAAGTCCCCAAAAATCCACCATTAATTTCCCTTAACATTCAAATGTAGCAAGAATCACAATGCTGTCCAAAAATTGCTAACATAAACTTGCTAGCATTTCCAAGCTTAATTAGGGGCTTTTCCAAAGGGATTAATCCATAGCTCATAAAAGATAATTTGCTCACCTTGAAGTTAAGAAGAATTACCAACTTGAATTTCAGAAAAAGACCTTATATCCACAAAGTTATCTGCATTCCAAGGTGCATTGCTCAAATCAAAACTAAAACAGGGACTGCAGTAATCCATATAATAGCACTTGGAAAGATCATTGAAGTTACCTAATCAAACGTGCTCCAAATCCTACAAGAGAGGTACCAATGGATTACTTGTCGAGAGTAGATACAAATTGAGCTAAATAACTCCAATTTTCATGCCCGGATGAAGGAGAAAACCCATAAACACTTTGAACTATCCACCAAGTTCCATCTGTACACGAATGCAGCAAGGTGCTCCAAAGATCATGCATAAACCCTAATAAAAACTCAGATCTGGGGAAAATGGTACATACCAATATTGTAGATCTTCGAGTTCTGGAAATTTCCACTAAAGAATCATCCAAAAATTCTACTCCTACAATCCAGAAAAACCAAAATACTAAAGGCTGCCCAAAAATCCAGACTGAAACAAAGGGTCCCAAAGATGGCCCTAAAACTCTGTAAAAACATGAGATCTGAGGGGAGAGTTGAATACGAAGATTGTAGCCTTACCTCTTGTGAAAACATAGAACCAAGAATGAGCTCGAAATTCCAAGAAATGAAACCTGGGGAATTTTCGTACTAAACTACGACGGTGGAGCTCCGAAAATCCAGCAATGGTGCTTGTGCTCCATCATGGGGAAAATGATGATCATGGAGCTCCAATGACCCATCCATGGTGATGAAGATGAAGTAGGGTTGCTGGTGCAGCTCTGCCTGGAGTCCCCCAAAAAATCCCTGGTCCAAGGAGGAAGAAGGAGGAGGAAGAAGAAGGTGAAAAGAAGAAGAAGGAGGAGAAAGCACAATAGCTCCCCTCCCTCCACTCTCCCTCTGCTACAGTGCAGGCCCGGCCCGCTCGGCCCCGCGGGTCGGGACACGTGGCGGCCATCCGGGCCGCCACGGCACTGTAGCAGGGCCACCCGGATCAAGCCACGCGGCTTGATCCGGGTGGGCGCCACGCCTCCACTAGGCGCGCGCCGCGTGTCCCCGCGCGGGGACAGCGCGCACGTGGGCGCGCGCTGCGACGGCGGCGGGCCATTCACAGCCCGCCACGCGTCCGCACCGGCGCTTGGTGGACCGCGCGCTCAGCGCCGGCCCAACCGGGCGCCGCCACGTGGCACCCACGGTCCACAGCCACCCCATGCACCCGAAAGACCTCCCGAACTTCTGGTAGCCCGTTTTCGCTCATCCGGACTCCGAAAAATACAACCAAGGAGCCGATTTCCATCGTTTTTCCGTGCTGAATCCAAATACGATATCCATTTCGCACGAAACCACCTCTAAAAATTTACGGGGGCATCCAAACATACCAACTCGATCCATTTTTCACGCTGAGTCCGGTTTTGAAGTCCGATTTGCGCGCAAAGCCTCCAACACTCAACAAATGGCTTCCAGAAGCTGCCAAATCAACAGTAATCCTTACGTGGGAATTTCGGGTCCTCACATCCTCCCCCACTAAAAGAAAGTTTCGTCCTCGAAACTAACACAACTCAAAAGGAGTCTCAAAACCAAGGGTAGGTACCCAACGACACTGTCTCCAGCTCCCAAGTCGCCACTCACTCCTCGTGATTACTCCTCTACAACAACAACAACAACCACAACCAGTACGGCATGGCCCAAATTGCGCAATCCTCTCATCTCACGAGCCAGAATTCGCAACGGGCGTCCCTCGTACTCCAAACACACACAGATCTCAAACAGAGCGAGTCAATCACGGGCGGGGAATCCAACAGCAAAGCACTCCTAAGCTGAGATGCGGAAAACCTCAGGGACTCCACAAAAGCTGGGGAAAGGGAAGAACAACCAGTGCCACAAGCACCAACACCACACCCCGGGTGTCAACTCAACCAGGCGACCCAAAACACACCCACACGATCAACCAAGAGGGAAAGAATCCAACAAGCTGGGGTCCTCACTCGGTCACTCCCGAATCTTGACCATCCGAGTGAACTACTCAGCCGCGGTCTATCATCCCGCACTAACAATGCAAAAGTCGGCACTGATATCTGTGTCAGTATCCATTAGCTATGCTCTCCTAGCGCTGCCAAGTCCAAGAAGCTCCTCACCTTGACAATAATTGTCGACCTCGGCCAATTCCCAAATGGTATCTATATTGGCCAGATTTCCACCGCCGCCCCTACGGCTAACACAATGTGACCCACGAAGGTAAGCTTCAGAAGCTAAAACTTGTATCTCAATAATTTGGCATACAGCTTCATCCACACAGGCACGGTAGCACATCTCCAAGTGCCCCTCGTGCTCCAAGTCGCTCTGGGAGTAAATCAAATATCCTCGGGGAACACCACTCCCAAACTGTCCAAGTACATCTGGAACACACAATTCCTCAGATCTTGAAGACAACAGGGCATTAATTATTCCATTTGGCCCACTGTGCGCTCATAATGCCCCTACCAGATCCTGAATGCCATCTAGGCAAAGTCCTTGGCTGTCTGATTCCAAGTAGGTACTCGCATCATACAATAACTGTCGGAGTATGACTCCATCAAAAGGTTCTAGATACCACCCAGACCTGTCTACACTCGAACCATAAAAGGACCCTCACAGTCGTGTATCAACGACGTGGCATCACCACCGTGTTCCAACGGCGTGGCACTAGGTCAAACAGAACCCTCGATCCATCAGATCCTGTAACTGTGGCATCAGCTCTCTCAGCTCTACCGGCGATATCCAATGAGGTGCTGTCAAGGGTGGCGCGGTTCCCCAAACCAGGTCAAACGCAATCTCTATCTCCCTAACCGGCGGCATTATCAACAGCTCAGGTGAAATCACACCCGGGATCTTATGGGCAACAGAGATATCCTTGAGTCCCGGTGCCGCCGTAAGCACCTCTCACACTGTCGCTAAAACCTGTGTGCTCTAACAATCTCAATAGCCAAGCCTCCTCTCGTCTGCCTCGCATAAGATCAACGTCCTCTCTCTCCTTAGTCAAAATATCCTGTGGCATTGTGCCAAACAATCTCAAGCACAGGGTCAAAATACCGAACTGCCACAATTACCAGTAAATCTGTCGGTAACTCGTAGTCTCAGCTGCACTGGACATGACCCACAAGCCTCCTCCACATGCACAACACTAACAGGAACCTGTACCTCAAGTGCACGTGGTAATAAATCTGCCTCTAGTCCATGCAAGAATGTAATATGCTCTAACTCCGACTGCTGTGATGAACTCACACCTGCGACAACTCAATCCACTACCGTGGCGCCCTCCAACCGGGCGGCACAGATTCATCCGCTCGATGCAAATGGTCGTCGCTCAGTCTGCCAGAAAAATCACGATTAATCACAAAAGGAGCACGACCTCTGTCTCTGCTCACACTGAGGCGACTGATACGGTCCTCCGCAGATAGCAAATCCACGCTACCGCTGCGCTACTCTGATATAGATGCTGATACTGCCATCGGGGTCCACCCGATCTCTGGCATCTCGGGGACTCGTTATCCTGGAAAAAGAAATCAGAAATGCCTCTGCCGGCCAATCTGTCCTCCAAAAGCTCCGACTCAATCTTACGAGTCGGGGTGGTTCATCTGCCAAATTTGGCTAAATAGATCGATCATGACCCCTCAGCTCATCAGCTGTCAACTTCCACCCTGCCTCGGTGCCTCGACACTAAACATTGGCACAGAGGGGGCTACTCGCTCCATCGGTGCCACAGAAATCCCAACCACTGAGGATACTGCAACCGGGTGGTTTCAGAAGGAAATACTGTCGAGCTGCTCGCTGCTCCGACAATCGTATCACCCAAACCAGCTGCTCACTCTATTACTGAAAGGCCTTAAACAATCCTGTCATCTGGGTCCGGAGTTCTCTGACCTCAATCCAGGTATCCGGCCCAAAACCAACCGCTCGAGCTCAACTGTTATGACAGGATGCACACGGGTCAACACGCAGCGTCGGGGAGACACCACTCGCCACGACGAAACCACAAAATAGCACACAACAGCGCTCGACCCAATCCAGCAAAAGTCTAAAGCATGTCACCCGTTCCACAGCATTATGTTGTCTGCAGCCAACATAATCACTTAGGAGAATAGACATGCCAATCACTCTTCCCGTCCCTTGGGAGAGGTATAAAACTCAATCAGGACTCTCGCTAAAAAAAAAATCACGACTCTCACGAAATCAACCAAGGGTCAAACCATAAGCCTAGGGTTTCTAAGTCCACCATGACCTATATCCTAGGCTCTGATACCACTCTAATCTGTCACGCCCCGGGGGTCGAAACTGCGACCCGGGCTCGCCAACAGATCCGCCACCTATGCAAAACCCCGCATAGGCGAAGCGTCCAACCTGCAAAGTACCATCTAACAACTAAACAGATATCAGAGCTGAAGAAAAACTGCAGAAATAAAAACCTGAATCACTGTACAACTGAAAAACAAAGGTACAATATCCATCTCCCATAAATAAATGATACAATAATCCGATCCACCAAAACTGTAATACAAGTAAAGGCCACCTATACAACATCTATAAATCCAAAAAGGGAGACAAATTGAAATAATAAAATACAACTGAGTACAGTGAAACCCACAATCCGGGTTGGTACATCTATCCCACTGTAGAAATCAACACTGGTAGGGATCTATCTCGCGACTACCTCGCCTCGAACTGTCAACCGAAGATCCGCAACTCCTGCAGCAAACACTGCAAAACAAAGGGAGGAAAGGGGAAAAACAACAATGGGGGTGAGAACCACTAGTAAAACCAGTAGCCTCCCCCTGTGGGTAAAGCCTCAAACCCCGACGTACCCACAAGTAGTCTACCAGAGGCAAGAAAAAGAATAAGAGAGGTGGTAAGCTATAAACAGAACTACTGATAAAAGAGAGCTACCACAAAAATGCCTCTAAATGCCGAGCTAATAAGGATAGCTAAATATGTACATCAGAATATAAATGCCTGCCTGACTAAACCCAATCAATACACCAGTAAACACTGGTACCTCCTGCCATGCCTACCGAACTTCCGACTCGACTGCGGGAATGCTGACCGACTACTGACCAGTACGGTCGCATCCCGAAATAGGTGACAGGCCGACTACTGACCCGTACGGTCGCACCTAAAACAAGTAACAGACCGGCTCCTGACCGGCACGGTCACACACTCCGGAGTGGCACTCGAGGGGAGCGACCCACACGAGTGAAATAAGTAGTCATAAGTAACCTGATATAGCAGGACTAGATCACGACTGTAAATAAGTGGGAAAAACCATCCACTAAGGAAGCCCGATCCCTCACCTCCAATCTGATGCAATAATAATAATCCGGTCAACCGCCCACAGTTCGCGGTTGCCGCAATCCCTGCCATCAGACCCTGCCTGTCCGAAATCCCCAGAAACCTGACTACACTATCCCAAACCCCCTGCTCGCACCCGAGCAACAAATGCCCAGAGTCTAAAATGAAAAGGAGAAAAGTATAAAGCATGGTTTCTCCTAAGTCAAATTCCAACATGATAGTGTAGCAGAAAAAAAGGTGGCCTATCTAGATGACCATACAAGCATGAAAATGTCCCAAGATGATATAAAGAAAACAGGTGTCGATGTTCTTACATTTATTAGAGCATGCTATTCCAACATATTGATAATTGCATAAGATCATTAAGTGCAACATAGCCTATGCCTGCCTATACCACATACACGATGCTCACAGGTATAAATTGGCCTTTTCTTTCTAACATGATATGCTTTGATCTCAACCAAGCTTGTAATTTTATCCACGATGCGCAATCAACATTCTAACCCAAGAGTCACTCATAATCAACATCACATAAGGTGATTCAATGCTTGTCAAACCTCACATTCATACATGAATATTCTTAGGATCATTTAACATTACTTAATCATAGACGTTCAATCATGTATCACCAATGAATAGTCTAAGGCTTTACAACCTTCATTGATCTCACATAGATAGGTTGTGAATCATTTAACATATAACCTTTCATGACATAGGTTCAAGAATCATCAACAAGATCACCCTCACATACCCATGATAGCCATTCACACTTAGCCCATATGACATTCACATAAAGCTATAAGAACCCTTCTCACGTAGCAACCATGTCCTTCTCACATCAACCAACCCAACATTCACACTCGAGTTAATGAACCATTCGCATAAAGCAACCAAATTATTCTCGCATAAATTAAACAAGTCTTCTTTATACAATAGCCAATCCTTCACATACATCAACCAAAATCATTCTCACATGAATCAAGTTAACCATTCATCATAAAGGGTAGGCTAAAGATTAATTTTCCCAAATATTCTCACATAGCCATAAATTTAAGGATGATCGCTTATAATCGCTTCATATGAGATAATACAACACCAATCAACTATTCATTCACTCATGTATACACTGAGGATCGATTAACTTAATCTAAACATAGATATTCTAGCATGGTTCATCAAGGAAAAGAGAGCAACAACCAACTATGTCATGAGAGAAACCAATAGCCCGAGTGGGTAAATCGTTGTTTTCGGCAAAGCACAACCACCCACCTGAATCTTGATGATCCTATGCCTGATCTGGCTGAATTTTGGCGTGAGTAATCCTTATCCTCTCAGGAGTCCGATGCCACGAAAATCATCCAAATCCGCCTCACGGATTGGGCGCAATCACTGAAACAATGCACACTACGCACTCAAATTCCAGAATTTCAGCAAGTGCAACAAGGTTAAATAAAAAGTAGGTGCAACCTCAAATACCTCAAAATGAAGTCTCCAACAGTAAAACAAAGATCTCCTCTTTCATACAAATATCTTCAAGTCCCAAAAATCCACCATTAATTTCCCTTAACATTCAAATGTAGCAAGAATCACAATGCTGTCCAAAAATTGCTAACATAAACTTGCTAGCATTTCCAAACTTAATTAGAGGCTTTTCCAAAGGGACTCATCCATAGCTCATAAAATAGAATTTTCTCACCTTGAAGTTAAGAAGAAGTACCAACTTGAATTTCCGAAAAAGACCTTATATCCACAAAGTTATCTGCATTCCAAGGTGCATTGCTCAAATCAAAACTAAAACAGGGACTGCAGTAATCCATATAATAGCACTTGGAAAGATCATTAAAGTTACCTAATCAAACGTGCTCCAAATCCTGCAAGAGAGGTACCATTGGATTTCCTGTCAAGAGTAGATACAAATTGAGCTAAAGAACTCCAATTTTCATGCTCGGATGAAGGAGAAAACCCATAAACACTTTGAACTATCCACCAAGTTCCATCTGTACACGAATGCAGCAAGGTGCTCCAAAGATCATGCATAAACCCTAATAAAAACTCAGTTCTGGGGAAAATAGTACATACCAATATTGTAGATCTTCGAGTCCTGGAAATTTTCCTAACAAGAATCATCCAAAAATTCCACTCCTACAATCCAGAAAACTAAAATACTAAAGGCTGCCCAAAAATCCAGACTGAAACAAAGGGTCCCAAAGATGGCCCTAAAACTCTGTAAAAACATGAGATCTGGGGGAAGAGTTGAATACGAAGATTGTAGCCTTACCTCTTGTGAAACAAAGAGCCAAGAATTAGATCGAAATTCCAAGAAATGAAGCCTGGGGAATTTTCGTACTAAACTGCGACGGTGGAGCTCCGAAAATCCAGCAATGGTGCTTGTGCTCCATCATGGGGAAAATGATGATCATGGAGCTCCAATGACCCATCCATGGTGATGAAGATGAAGTAGGGTTGCTGGTGCAGCTCTGCCTGGAGTCCCCCAAAAAATCCCTGGTCCAAGGAGGAAGAAGGAGGAGGAAGAAGAAGGTGAAAAGAAGAAGAAGGAGGAGAAAGCACAATAGCTCCCCTCCCTCCACTCTCCCTCTGCTACAGTGGTTGCCCGGCCCCGCTCGGCCACGCGGGTCGGGACACGTGGCGGCCATCCGGGCCGCCACGGCACTGTAGCAGGGCCACCCGGATCAAGCCACGCGGCTTGATCGGGTGGGCGCCGCGCCTCCACTAGGCGCGCGCCGCGTGTCCCCGCGCGGGGATAGCGCGCACGTGGGCGCACGCTGCGACTGCGGCGGGCCCTTCACAGCCCGCCACGCGTCCGCACGGGCGCTTGGTGGACCGCGCGCTCAGCGCCGGCCCAACCGGGCGCCGCCATGTGGCACCCACGGTCCACAGCCACCCCATGCACCCGAAAGACCTCCCGAAGTTCTGGTTGCCCGTTTTCGCTCATCCGGACTCCGAAAAAATACAACCAAGCAGCCGATTTCCATCGTTTTTTCGTGCTGAATCCAATACGATATCCATTTTGCAACGAAACCACCTCTAAAAATTTACGGGGGCATCCGAACATACCAACTCGATCCATTTTTCACGCTGAGGTCCGGTTTTTACGTCCGATTTGCTCGCAAAGCCTCCAACACTCAACAAAAGGCTTCTAGAAGCTGCCGAACCAACAGTAATCCTTACGTGGGAATTTCGGGTCCTCACAGTAACCTTTGCCCTAAATCTATCTATCTACCTATCTGCTTTTGCCCTCTTGGACCTAGTGGGAAGACCGGTGGAGTCGGTGGCCGAACCCACTGGGAACTATGGACCATAGTTCTCACCCCACTATTATTACAGGGCCGAGTACAGGTACTCTCGGCGAGGATCGCGGTAAGGCTTGGCGCCCTAGAGGCGTTGATAGCAGCCTCCCTACATCTATAGCTCTTGTCACCTTGTCTTTACATTTTGAGAGTAGATGTTGTATAGGGTGAGGACGTTTTGGATGTGATCTATGTATTATTCATATACTCGAATAGAATGGTTGTAATAGATAGAGTTTCTCTCTTTTGTTACTTGTATGTTTACTTTTATATACTCGTACCTTGCTTTTATGTTCTTGTTAGCACTAGTTGTGCTCTCGTTGTGATTGTGTATATCTAGAATTAATTCATGGGTGATTCTTGTACATGATCTTGTCGCTTAGCCTTGGGCGGACAGGGGAGGTTCTGTCCGTTCGGCGTCTGTTCAGCGCGCCCGAACCATGTCAAATTGGTAGCAGTTTCGGGGTGTGACAGATAAAGTGGTATCAGAGCAAGATAAGAGCAAGTAAAGAGAGAGAGGTCTAGGATGACTTAGGAAACCCTAGGCTGGTAAACCCTAAGGTTGTAGGGACGTGAGTGAAACGTGAACCCTCGACGTTGGCGGAAGTGAAATTGATTGGGTCAAAGAAGATTATATGTCTCTAATTGAGAATAGAGACGGATTCAAGTGTGCTTGTTCGGTGACACGAAGTATTATGTCGGCGGCCGACGGCATGATGCTAAGGGTCTAGGACTAGTATGTTTGTATGCTTCCGCCCGATTTATTATTGAGTTGTCTAGTTTCGTAAATGCTAAGGAGCTATCGGGTTAAACTAACTGACTAAGTTCTTGTTTCCAGGAAAGAATGTCAGGAGACGCCACACTCGTAGGTCCTCTCCGGTGCCGCCTCCAGCGGCGCCCGAGAACAGTCGGGATCTGGCGAGGTGCAGGGGCCTGCGAGAGCAGGTCGCTGCTTGGTAGGCGCGATGCAGCGCCAGGAGGCTCGATTGGAGCAGCTCCAGTCACAGTTGGAGCAGCAGGCAGCGTTGGCGGCCGCGACGGCGGCTGAGAGCCGTGATCCGCCTGCACCCTCGACTCGCGCACCGGGAGCGGTTGAGGGTGAGGCATGGGGGCCGTTTCCACTGTCGGCATGCCCCCTTCCGAGGGAGTGCGCCTCTGGCGGCATCGGGTTCTACTACACCCGATACGACGGCAGAAACGCGGAGCGGGAAGCGCGCATTGGCAGTTCTGATGCTGGTTCCTAAGTTCAAACCTCGGACCTTCGAGGGAGGGAAGGTGGAGCCGGCGGTAGTGGAGTTGTGGTTTGGCACTATGGAGACTATCTTTGGAGATCTCCCTGTCCTGGAAAGGACAAGGTGCCCCCTGGCCACGCATAGTTTTGGAGAACCGGCGTTAGTATGGTGGAAGCGGGTTGAAGCGTGATCGACCCGTGCATCTTCCTCCGATGTTGTGGGCGGGAGTTCAAGAGGACGGTGTACGGGCACTACTTTCCGACGCCGATAAGCGGGTGATGAAGGAAAAGTTCCGCAAGCTGCGGCAGGGAAATCGCTCGGTGATGGAGTACGAGCAGGAGTTCACCCACATCATCGACTGTGTTCCCGATGTTGTTTCGCGATGATGCGGACCGGGCCGATTGGTTTCTGCGGGGGCTTAAGCCCTGGATCTACCGGGCCGTGCAGCTGTTCAAGCTCACGACCTACGCCGAGGTTCTTGATCGAGCGCTGTGGGCAGAACACGGGGATGCCATGTGCGCGAGGAGCGCGAGATGGCGGCGGAGCCCAAGGACAAGGGCAAGAAGCGCCAGGGCGGTGGTTCGGGGGCATTGTCTAGCTCCAGGAGGCCCCCGAAGCAACCGAGATCGCAGCCGTGGAGGCAGGGACCACGGCCTTGCATTATCTGCGGTAGCAGGGACCACCGGGTGCAGCAGTGCAGGCAGCGTGAGGGCAGATGCTATAGCTGCGGGCAGGAGGGGCACATGAGCCGAGAGTGCCCAGCGAGGGGTTCGCGTGCCCCCTCAGCTGCATCGACTCCGGCAACCCTGTTCATTATGGAGGCGCTCCTTATGTTCCCGTCTCTGCGGGGCGCGCGATGGCTCCTAGGCAGCAGGAGATGACGCGATCGGCGCCGAGCGGGCGGGTATTCGCCGTTCAGGCCCAGGCCCAGGATCCTGTCGACATCGAGGAGCCCAGTGTCGTGGCAGGTATGGTTCTAATACATGGAGTTCGCTCCAGGGCCATTTTTGATACAGGTGCTACGCATTCATTTCATTAGCGGATCATTTGCACGCACTCATGTATTATCTTGAGGCAACGGGCAAGTGGCGAGTCGAAGGCCCGGAGTCGTCATCTATTACTTACACGGGGTTGCTTATCCTGCCCGGTGCAAGTGGGCGACTAGATTATGCCCGTCCGGTGGCTCGAGCTCAAGAAGTTGGAGGCGTTCGACGTCATCTTGGGCATGGACGGGCTCTCGAAGTATCACGCTGTGATCGACTGCAGGAGGGAAGTTGGTCACTTTTACGGGAGCCGGGACAGGAGGAGTTTATCTATCGAGCTCATCAAAGATCGTGCTTCGTTTGCAACGTTGTCTCGGCAACGATGAGCAGGAAGTTGGTCCATAGCGGTTGCCCGGCATTTTGGCGAAGTTGTGGAGGTGGACCGGCTGCGACTCCGATCATGGAGGAGTTATTGGTGGTGCGGGAGTTTCCTGATGTGTTTCCCGCGGAGTTACCGGGGATTGCCGCCGGATCGGGACGATCGAGTTCATAATAGACTGATTCCCGGGACGGGCCGATCTCGAAGGCCCCGTATCGTATGGCGCCGACAGAATGAAGGAGTTGAGGGATCAGTTGCAGGATCTTCTCGACAAAGGGTTCATTCGGCCAAGTGTATCGCCGCTGGGGAGCCCCCGGTATTATTTGTGCGCAAGAAAGAAGGTTGGTTCTTTTCGACTCTGTGTGGTTATCGGGAGCTGAACAAGGTTACCATCAAAAACAAGTACCCGTTACCAGAATCGAGACTTGTTTGAACCAATTGCAAGGGTCGCTGGTGTACTCCAAAATTGATCTCCAGTCCGGCTACCACCAGTTGAAAATCAAGCCGGAGGATGTTCAGAAAACGGCGTTTCGCACACGCTATGGTCACTACGAATACACGGTCATGCCTTTCGGGCTTACTAACGCCCCGGCGGCGTTCATGGATCTGATGAACCGTGTGTTCAGGGAGTACTTGGACCGATTTGTCGTGGTCTTCATTGACGACATTTTGGTCTATTCGCGGAGCAACGAGGAGCACGCGGAGCATTTGCGGATAGTGCTTCAAATCCTTCGGGAGGAGAAGCTATTTGCAAGACTGAAGAAGTGCGAGTTTTGGCTCCGCGAGGTGGCTTTCCTCGGGCATATTATTTCTGAGGGGGGGATTTCAGTTGACCCGGAGAAAATGAGGCGGTTTAGGGATTGGCCGCGCCCGACGAATGTCACGGAAGTCCGCAGTTTTGTGGGCCTTGGCCGGGTATTATCGACGGTTCGTGGAGGGTTTCTCGAGGATTGTGACTCCACTACTCGGCTGACGCAAAAGGCGTCAAGTTCGTTGGATGCGATGACTGCGACCGAGGTTTCATTGAATGAAGAAAAGGTTGACGTCTGGCTCCTATTCTCGCCTTACCGGTGCAAGGGCGAGGGACTTCGTGGTGTATAGCGACGCATCCTATCTGGGTCTGGGGTGTGTCCTGATGCCAGGGCAGAGAAAGTGATCGCTTATGCATCCGCCAGTTGAAGGACCACGGAAAAGAAACTATCCCATCACGATTTGGACGTTGGCGGCGGTGATCTTCGCGTTGACGTTGTGGAGGCACTACTTGTATGGTGCACATTGCGAGATCTACACCGACCACAAAAGCCCAAGTACTTATTCACCCAGAAGGAGCTCAATCTGCGGCAACGGCGTGGTGGGTTGGATCTGCTGATGAAGATTATGATGTCGATATCCTTTACCACCCGGCAAAGCAACAACGTGGTCGCCGATGCACTAAGTAGAAAGACGGTGAGGAACCTCGCTATGGACGTCACGAATCAAACGCCGTTATGGTTGGACCATGGGGCGGGGATGACCTTGAGGTAGTCCCCCCCGCTGGTGCCGGGCCCCTGATGATTGGCGACTTATTATTCAGCCGAACCTTGTTGGAGAGGATCAAGAATGTGCAAGCCTCCGACTCAAGTCTACCAAAAGGTGCGGCGGGACATCGAAGAGGGCAAATGGCGGCGATTTCCATGTACACGCCGAATGGCACACTCTTCGGTTGTCGGCATCCCGTTGGTGTGTTGCCGGAAAATGAGGAGCTCCGCGACAACTGATATTGCGTGAGGCGCATCGGATCACCTCTATGCCGAGCACCCTGGTGGCACCAAGATGTACCACGAGTTGAAGATGCTCTATTGGTGGCCGGGGATGAAGGCGGACATTGGGCGCTTCGTGGCAAAGTGCCTTACATGTCAACAGATAAAGGCGGAACGTCGACTCCTGGCGGGGAAACTCCAAAGCTTGCCTATTCCCGTTTGGAAGTGGGAGGACATCTCTATGGACTTCATCGTCGGGTTGCCTCGCTCAACGGGAGGCCACGACTTGATCTGGGTGATTGTGGATCGTCTCACCAAGTCGGCACATTTCTTGCCGGTCCACACCACCTGGGCGGGAGAGAAGTGGCACAGGTATATCTTGACGAGGTGGTGAGGCTGCACGGGGTGCCGAAGTCGATTGTATCGGACCGAGACCCCAAGTTCACCTCGCATTTCTGGAAGAATCTGCAGGAGGCCCTTGGCACACGGCTCGATTTTTAGCACCTCTTTTCACCCTCAGACTGATGGTCAGACAGAGAGAACCATTCAGACCTTGGAGGACATGTTGCGGGCGTGCGTCATCGATTACAAGGGCGGTTGGTGCAAGTACTTGCCGATGGCCGAGTTCGCCTACAACAACAGTTATCACGCTAGTTTGGAGATGGCACCGTTCGAGGCTCTTTATGGACGGAAGTGTCGATCCCCTATCTATTGGAGTGATGTGGGCGAGCGCACGGAGTTCGGGCGGACATTTTGCGGGAGGCGGAGGAGAAGGTCCGCCTTGCTCGCAAAAGATTGCTTACGGTGCAATCTCGGCAACAAAGCTACGCGGACAAGCGTCGGCGGGATTTGGAATTCGCGGTGGGCGACCGCGTCTTCTTGAAGGTTTCGCCCATGAGGGGCGTGAAGCGATTTGGAGTGCGGGGAAAACTGAGTCCCCGCTATATCGGCCCCTATGAGATATTGGAGCGTGTGGGATCGGTGGCGTACCGGCTTGCATTGCCGCCGAAGTTGGCGGATGTAATAACGTCTTCCACGTCTCGAATCTCCGCAAATATGTACCTGATCCAGAGCATGCGATGCTATATGAGCCGCCGGAGCTTCAGGATGACTTGAGCTATGAGGAGTTCCCGGTGGCGGTGGTATTGCTCGGGAGGTGCGCAAATTGAGGAACCGCGAGATTCCTTATGTCAGGGTCCGGTGGAGCAATCACGATGATCGCGAAGCCACGTGGGAACTTGAGGAAACGATGAGGGCGCACCATCCTCATCTCTTCGAGGAGATGAATTCGAGGTATGGATTTCGATTCGGTTGAATTGCGTTAATTTAAATTTCGCGGACGAAATTGCTTAAGGGGGGAAGAATGTAGGATACCGAACTTCTAAAAGTAGAAGTTAGACATTAAGTAGAATATGCCCAATTAATTCAAAGAAATCCTAATTAACCATAGGTAAGTGTGCAAGTTCAACTTTTAAATACCATATAGAAGTTACGGTAGGATATAGTAGATAGTAAGTCGGAAAATTATTATATAAATAAAAATAAATAAAAATAGTGTAAGATACTATTTTTATTGGACTCATAGAAGCATAATATAGGTTGGAAATGACCTACGCTGAAATCGGAGCGAAAACAGAAGATTTAATATTTTCTGTGAGAGACGGGGCAGATAAATTAGCAGAAAATTCACAGTGTCAGAAAATTCCGAAAAAATTACAGGAGCCCCGTAAATATGTTTTAAGGCCACAGAAAAATTTTCGCGTTGATCGGATGCCGGGTAGTGAGAACGGGCTCCGCCAACAGTGTCGAAAAATTCTGAGAAAATTACGGGAACTTTGTAATTATGTTTTAGGTTACAATAAAAGTTTCGCATCAATCGGATACCCGAGCAGTGAGAAAGGTACCTGACAGCGATTTTAAGTACAGCGAGACTTTTGGTGACCCAGAAATGGCCCAAACTGAAAATTTAAAATATCTCGTGATAAATTAAGTTGAGATGAGCCTGCCCGTCAAATTTGAGCGCAAACGGACACTCAGAAGGACTCCGCAGGCAAGTATCAGATCAAATTGTACTAAATAGTGATTACCACTATTGTGGGGGGGTCCTTTATGCATAAAAGCCACTTTCCCCCTTTCTTCTTCTTCTCCACCCACGCACCCCACGCACGCACACATACAGAGCACACCTCCATGGAGAGCTCTCTCTCTCACCTTCTCCACTCACCTTCTCTCTCTAAATTTTCTTGCTCCAATGTGCACTAAATCGCGGAGCGATTTGCGGGAAGCCTAAGGCGAGCGAGGGCAAGCTCTTGAACCAAGAAAAGCTTGAAATCACGGCTTTTTGAGGTGAGTTTTGCGGAAGATAAGTTTGATTTTTGCCATATCTTTTTTGATCTATAATCTATATGATCTTAGGAGAATTCTTGTCGAAGAAATCGGCAAAAATCGTGGAGAAATCGTGATGAATGTGTAAATGAAACCTAAGGTTAAAAGAGGAGTTTTTGGATTTCATGGGATTGATCTCATTTGAACCCATGGAAACTCAATTACTATGTAGAAACGAACGTTGGCGAAGACGGATCGACATTCCGTCGAACGGCCGAAAAGTTAGAGCCGAAATACGCGCTCTAGGACTTTTGAGGCAAAAAGAGAAATAATGACATTAGTAATTTTGGTGGGGAATTTAAATGGAATCCTTCCATCATGGAGGGGTTTTGGGTAAACCCTTGACGATCCAGACCATAAATCGTGGAAGTTCGTCGTCTTTCGTCGGCGCTTTTGCGCGCACGTGAAAACACTAAGCATAGTGCTTGGAGGTTATTAATAGGCCGTTTTGGACTTGTTTAGGACATCTGACTTGAGGCGACCCTTGTGATCGAGACCGGTGCTCCCGTAGATTTTTTTTGGAGAGCCGAGCCGAGCCAAGGACCCGAGGTGGGTGGTGCTTTTACCGAAGCCGTTGGGCTTCTCTCTATGTCTTAGCCACTTACACTATTGCATATCGCACCATTGCATTGTAGGATAGTATGTATTGCCATCTTTATACTTTCCGGTGTTGATATAGATATTTAGCAAATGGTATGCGAATATGTTGGATTGGGAAAGATTGGGTCGATACCGAGGAATCCTATAGTGCGGATTGGGTGTTGGACTTGTGAGTCGACAATTGATGACGAGTGGCATATATGTAGAAATTGTGAACAGCACACAATAATGAACGAGTGGCATATGAAAGGTAGTGTAGGTAAACCTACCGTGACACATGTGAGACATAGGTTGTGTATTATCTATAGGGATCAGTTGCCATTAGCCTTATAGATAGGGTATCCTCGTGTGGAGAGGATTGGATCATGCTCATAGTCTGTTTTGGCTGGTGGAGGTCCCTCCTCTACGGCCGCCTACTCCGGAGTTGGTCATGGGGCACGCCACCCCGAGGGACGGTTAGGGTCCCGCAGACGCGTTCGATTGGTAGGTTGAGACATAGTCTCCCTCGTCGTGATAGTGAGCCGTGGGCAACCTTCGGGGTGTGCCGTGAGATTTGAGATGAAGTGTTAAAAACCACACTTCTTGAAAATGAGTTAGAGAACAAGTATGAAATAGTACTTCTTGGACATGGTGATATATTTGGATATCTCTCCCCTGAGCATGCATACATGTTTTTTTCGTGTTGGGCATAGTAGTGTAGTTATTTACTGCATTTACAGTTTTCAGATATATCTATCTATCTACCTATCTGCTTTTGCCCTCTTGGACCTAGTGGGAAGACCGGTGGAGTCGGTGGCCGAACCCACTGGGAACTATGGACCATAGTTCTCACCCCACTATTATTACAGGGCCGAGTACAGGTACTCCCGGCGAGGATCGCGGTAAGGGCTTGGCGCCCTAGAGGCGTTGATAGCAGCCTCCCTACATCTATAGCTCTTGTCACCTTGTCTTTACATTTTGAGAGTAGATGTTGTATAGGGTGAGGACGTTTTGGATGTGATCTATGTATTATTCATATACTCGAATGGAATGGTTGTAATAGATAGAGTTTCTCTCTTTTGTTACTTGTATGTTTACTTTTATATACTCGTACCTTGCTCTTATGTTCTTGTTAGCACTGGTTGTGCTCTCATTGTGATTGTGTATATCTAGAATTAATTCCTGGGTGATTCTTGTACATGATCTTGTCGCTTAGCCTTGGGCGGACAGGGGAGGTTCTGTCCATTCGGCATCTGTTCAGCGCGCCCGAACCATGCCAAATTGGTAGCAGTTTCGGGGTGTGACACCTAGTCTGACCTGTCACATTGTGGGAAAGTCAGTGAAAAATAAAGTAGATGATCAAAATAATTAGAAGTATTTTAAAGCAAACCGAATACACCGGAACCTTTCGCTTTTCCTTCATGAGTCCACATCCCTAGATTTAATTACATGATACCTGTCGGAAGGTCTAATGACCCCCTCGTGAACGATTACTTTGCTTGCATAATGCTTTTAACCCATCAACGGTGCTAGTGCTACACCTATAGCTGGCGCGAGGGGTCCCCACTCGACACCTTTACTTCTGTGGGGTACACGGGTCAACGTACCACAATTCCGGAAAAGTACACCCTATCAGTGGCCAAACTGCCGGTGTGCGTGTAAGCATTTAAATACATGAATTGTCGAAACCGGCGTGTAACAATCACCGCGACACTCAGTCGCCCAGTTAAAATGGAGAAGAAAGGAAATACTCATGCGATAGGTTTAAACAATTGATACATCTCATCTACTTTATTAGACTTGTTATTATACTTGTTATGACAACATAAAGCACTTATTGCAAGGGTACCCACCTGGTTGTGGGGGAGATCGGAACACCTGGATCTTTGACACACACCCGCTGCACACTTGGACCTAAAGAAGTCCCCAAAAACGATAAATCAATATGACGCACTAAAGCCGCAAAGACGGAAATCCAAGATCAAACCATGCGACGAAAACCCAAACGGCGCGCTCACGTCGCTTGACGGCTCCCGAGCGTCCGCGGATGACGTTCGCGCCGGAGACGGCCGGTGTGGCACCGCCGCCCGCGGGTGCTCCGCGCGGCATGGGGCCGCACGGCGCGCCCCGCGGGTGGTGTCGCGGATGGCGCCTGCGCGGCACCAGCCGCGCGGGCACACGCGCGACACCAGCCCGCGCGGGCGCCCCGCGCGGCATAGCCGCGCGGCGCACGCGGCGCCCGGTGGCGCCCGCGCGGCGCCTGCCCGCGCGGCACGAGGCCGCGCAGCGCGCGCCCGCTGGTGGCGCCCGCGCGGCGCCTACCGCCCTTAGCCCCGCGAGGTGCGAGGCCGTGCGGTGCAGGCCCGCGGGCGGCGCCCGCGCGGTGACTTGCCCATCTGGGCGCCGCCGCCAGCGGCGCGCCCGCGCGGCACGGTGCCGCGCGGTGCGCGGGGTGGTGCACGCGGCCCCAAGGCCGCGCGGCGCGCGCCACCTGCGAGCGTGGCCCCGCGTGCCCTAGGAGACGCGGTGGCGGCGCGCGACGGTGACAAAGCGACGGTCGCGACTCGAAAATTGAACACGAAACCCTAACGTTCAATTTAACGAAAACCACTTACCGATTCTAACGAGGAAGACGATCCGATTGCACTTCCGTTCCCCATCGTTGATCGGGGTGTTTCGGACTCCTCCGCTTTCTTCCTCCCTCTTTTGTTCTTCCTCCGGTTGGGGTTCCGTCTTTTTCTTCTTTTCTTTTTGCGAAAAGTCGGATTCTTTTTCCTCTTCGTACGTACAACTAAATTCCACCTTCATATATTTATAACTAATTAATTGATTAATTAATTATACGGGATAAAACCATAATTTCCTCGAAAAGCGTGCGGGATATTTTACAGGGATTCCGATGCGCACCAAGTCATCACAACACTAAAAACCCTGTTCCGGGAGATCCCAAGGTCGGATTTCAGATCCGATCGCACCGTCGGTCATCATTTTTCGAGCTCTTTCACAGAAAAATATATACTCGTGCAACGCATCGACCAACTTATAAAAACTCGGTAATTCGGATTCACTAAAAGAAGCACTTTATTAACAGGAGGGTAAAATATCACTAGAAAAGTCTGTCATTACACACTTAGTTTGAAAACGTTTTCGCAATCACTTTATCGTTTAAAAACATGCCGTATGCAAGTTTAGAAGAGACAGAATAGAGGACAGTCCAACACTAAGTCAAAAGTACAATCCAACATCCACATTAATTCACACATAAAGCAACCACAAAACGTACTAACCAAACAACTAAGATAACCAAAAGAAAGTAAAAACACGTCACCAACCCCAACAGGGTTAAAGTACTCTATGTCGTAGCCTCACCGTCGTTCCGGATCCACCCCCTGTACGGACCTGTCACAGTGTGGAAGTCAGTGACACAAAAGAGTAGATGTAACTATTACGATGCAGTAAATACTTAAAGGTAAACAAACGATAACCAGAGCATCCAACTTTCCCCTCATGAGTCACCGTATCCCCTGTTTAGTCAGAAACAAAGCACCTGCCAGAAGGTCTAAAGACCCCTAGCGAAAAAGAACACCTTGCTCGCACCTTGCTGCCAAACCCCTCTACGGTACTCGTGCAGCACCTTGAGCGGCCGTGAGGGGTCCCCACTACGTCACCTTGTGGGGTACACGGGTCAACGTACCACCTTCCGGAAAAGTACACCAATGCGGTGGCCAAACCGCTGGTGTACGTGTAAGCAGCCAGGAGCATAAATGCCGAAACGGCGTGTATTAAAGCACCGCGACATTCAGTCACCACAGTTAGAAAACAAAAAAAAAGGATTCTCATGCAAGGGGTTAGACAATAACAACGGTACATCTACTTTACTCTTACATGTCACAATTGAAACCGTACTTAGAATACACAACAGTACCCACCTCGAAATGCGTTGCCTGGAACACCTGAAACCGACCCGCGCTCGCAACCGGCTCCCGAACCTAAAAAGTCCTGAAAAAGAACAGTTGGTATGTCACGCCCGGGTGTAAACCAGAACCGGGCCCGTCCACAGATCTGCCGTGCACACAGAATTTCCCGCGTACACGAAGCGCTGGTAACCTTCTCAGATATAAAAATATAATAAAGGAGCATAAAACAGAGCTAAACTAAAACTAATACATCTCAGACCACAGATGGAAAGTAAAAGTACAAAAAACTCTCAAAATATACAAGTGTCTCTCCTAGCTCACAAAATAAGTACAAACTGCTGGCCAGAGCCAGACCCAAAATAAACTACAAGTTTGAGAAATAAAGGGTACAACTGATACACAACTAAGCTCGCAGTCGGGGTAGAATGCTATCTAATCTGCTATTGTCACGCCCCGGGGTTCGAATCGCGCGGAAGAGGAGCCACCGATGCCCTGATTCAGCCATATATTTTTTTTTGTAAAACATTACTCCCCGGCGCGTGCACAGACCCGCCGCATACACAAATTCGCTCTGCAAATGAGCAGAGGCCCCTTGTATATGCACGGCGTCTCAACTACAAAGTGTCTCACAAGGCGTAGTACATACAATCTCTAACCACATCAGTTGGGGTCTCGTACACATACAACCAAACAATTCACGTGACATTCTAGCATTCACTTAGAGCATAGAGGCCGGTGTTTTGAAAGGATAAATAATCACAAGGTTTTGAAAGCGGCATCCACACGATGCCCTCGTTGTGAAAAAGTTCGTCGTAAACACATAAATCCCACAAGGTTTATAAGCTTGGTGCCCCACACGACACCCACGTTTAAAAATAGTTTTCGCAAACGGTTTTCTTTGTTTTTTCATCGTTCAAAACGGCCAAGTAAGAGAGAACGTAGTATTCATTCAATTATCCAAAAGAAAGGAAAGAAAAGGGCAACATCCACTTCGACCCACGGGGGTGTCGCAATCCACAACTAGCTACCATGAATAATAAAAGAAAGGGAAAGAAGAGTCACTGTATCTGAAGTCACCCATATAAATCAGATCAGCACCCTAAGTCCTCACCGGCGCCCTAGCACTCGCCCTGGACGAACCTGTCACGAAGTGGGAAGTCAGTGACTAGAAATAGCATGATAAGCGTAGTAAACACAAGATAAGGCAAACCACAAACACCGGAGCAACTATCCCTCCCATGCACCTTCCCCCTTAACCACACCCTGTATCATTACGACATCGGGCACCTTCCCCGATGCCACCGCGAGCACCTGCCTCACAAAGCAACATCGGGCACCTTCCCCGATATGCCCACCGCGAGCACCTGCTCGGCCGCCCGAGCACCTGCCTCGACGTCACCGCTCACACCCCCACCCATGGGGGCCCCCATTCCTAACGCCACTCCGCGTGGGGTACACGGGTCAACGTACCACTTTTCCGGAAAAGCACACCCTTGCGGTGGCCAAACCGCGGGTGTGCGTTGTAGCAAATTTGAGCCTCAGATTGACATTGAGTATCATAACATAAACATAACAGGTTTAGTGCATAAACAGAAAGAGACTGACAATTCCACCTTGCCCCAACATGCTATTTCTAACAGTTAAAACCCATTCCCGAAACCCCCGGGAACGTACCCACCTTGTGTGCGTCGTCCTACGTTCGTCCAGTCCGCGTCTGTGCTCCCAGTCGCCCACAGCGTCCCGCACTCCTGAAGGAACATAGGCAAATCGAGACTTAGAAGTCCGAAACTTACAACGACTCCCTACAGCGTGCGCGGAGTTCTTCGCACGGCACCGGCCGTGGAACGAACACCCTGTCAGGGCGCTCAGCCCCGCGCGGCACCAGCCCGCGGGGCGCCCTCTGCGGGCGGCCCTGCGCGGTCCGAGCGCAGCGCGGCTCGCGAGCGCGGCCGCGGGCGGGGCGACCCCGCGCGGCAGCCACGCGCGGAGGGCGCCCCTCCTGCGGGCGGCCCCCGCGCGGCCGAGCGACGCGCGGGCGCGTGTGCCCGCGGTGCGGGGCGACCCGCGCGGCAGTGGCACCAGCCCGCGCGGCGCCCTCTGCGGCGCGCCCCGCCGCAACGGCCGAGCGCCGCGTGGGCGCGTGCCCGCGGTGCGGGGCGACCCCGCGCGGCACCAGCCCGCGCTTGGGCGCCCCTCCTGCGGGCGCCCCGCGCGGCCGAGTGCCGCCCGCGTGGGCGCGCGGTGCCGCGGTTTGCGGGGCGGCCCCGAGCGGCACAAGCCCGCTGCGGGCGCCCCTCCTGCGGGCGGCCCTCCGCGCGGCCCCCGGCGGCCGTAGGGCGCGCGGCCCGCGGTGCGGGTGCGGTCCCGCGCGGCAAGAAGAGCCGCTCGCGGGGCGCCCCCTCCTGTGGCGGCCCAGCGCGGGGCGCAGCGCCGGCTGCCCCGGGCGCGGCGGCCCGCGGTGCGGGGCGGGCCCTGCGCGGCACCAGCCCGCGCGGGCGCCCCCTCCTGCGGGCGGCCCCCGCCGCGGCGCCCCTAGCGCGCGGGCGGATGCGCGGCCCGCGGGGGGGCGGGGCCCCGCGCGGCACCAGCCCGCGAGGGGCGCCCCCCTGCTGTCGGCCACCGCGCGGGTCCGAGCGCCGCGCGGCGCGCGGCCCGTCCCCGCGTGTGAGGGGCGCTCTGTGCGCTCGCCCGCGCGGCGCGTGGCCCGCGGTGCGGGGCGCGCCCGCGCTTGGCACCAGCCCGCCCGGGGAGCCCCCTCCTGCGGGCGTGCAGGCCCGCGCGGCCGAAGAGCGCCGCAGCGTCCGCGCGCGGCCTCCGCGCTGTGCGCGACGGCGCCGGGCAAATCATCCCTCCTCGTGACCAACAAAAGAAAGAAAGAGGGAGATTCCCCCGCAACGAAACGCGATCCAACTCACCCGAGTGCGAAGGATAAGAGGCGGAGGAAGAGACGGGATCGTCCGCTTGCCTCCACCGGTCCACCTTGCGGTGTGCTTGGTTTCTCTTTGCCGGCGGCTACGAGGGAGAAAGAAGAAGAAAAAAAGAGGCGCGCCACAAAAGGAAAAAAATAAGAGGACCCTAATCCTCTTTCCCTCACGGCTACATATATCTATTACTAGAGAAAGGGTTTACCTTAAAAAGGTGTGCGGCTGCCAAACGGATCCCGAGGCGTCTAAGGGGGACCCCAATTCGAGAATTAATTCTGGTCAGACCGGGAGTCGGAAAAATAAACACCGATCGCGCCCACGCGCTACGTTCCGCGAGCTCTACGCCTAAAATTATTTGCGGGGCCCGCGGTTGTCCGGAGGAATCCAAAAAATGCCAAACGGAGGCCCCCGGTCAGGCATTACAAGAAGAGGGGACCAGAAGGGTTAAGAAAAGCGGGCGTCTTACACCACTTACCGCTAAAAACAAGTTTCGTCCCCGAAAAATTAATCTTCACCCAGCGGCGAACAGGTCCAGGGTAGCACTCCCTCATCTTTGAACTCGGGTTCCAAGTGCCTCACGCTCTTCTTGATTGCTCCAAAGCACCTTTACGTAGGGAAGTCCGATACGCAGCTTTTTGTCCTCCCGGGCTAGGATCCGCACTGTACTTCCGCGAAAACTTAGATCCTCCTTGAGTTCAATCGCGGAGGCGTCAAGCACTCGCGATGGGTCGGGGAGGTATTTCCGAAGCATGGATAACTGGAACACATCATGAACGCCGGGTCAAGGTTCGGCGGTAGGGCGAGGCGGTAGGTACGGGCCGATGCGCTCCAGAATCTCAAACGGCCCTATGTACCGCGGCGCTCAGCTTGCCCACAACCCAAACCGCTTCACCCCCTTCGACGGCGACACACGCAGTAACACGTGCTCTCCCACCTGGAATTCCAAGTCCGCGACGTCTCTGGTCGTCGTAACTCTTTTGCGGCTTGGGCGGTCGCCAAACGTCGCCGATGAGGCGCCACCCATTTCTCTGTCGCGGCCACTAGGTCCGGCCCAAAAACTTCTCTCCCCAGATCGTCCCAGCAGATCGGGGATCGACAGCGTCTGCCGTACAAACGCTTCGTACGGGCCATCTTAATGCTCGCTTGGTAGCTGTTGTTATAAGCGAACTCTGCAAGGGGAGGTAGCGCGACCATCCGTCTCCCAAATCCAGCACGCACGCCGAAGCATGTCATCGAGTATCTGGATCACCCGCTCGGATTCCCGTCCGTTGGGGGTGAAAGGCTGAGCTGAAGTGTAACTGGTCCCCAAGGCTCGTGTAGACTCTTCCAAAAGTTCGAAACGAACCTCGTGTCCCTGTCGAGGTGATCGTCGTTGGCACCCCGTGCAGCCTTACAATCTCGCTGAGGTAGACCTGTGCCAGCGCCGGCACGTGTCCAGGTCGTGTGAAGGGGTAGGAAGTGACTGACTTCGTTACGCGATCCAACTACACCCAGAAGCGTCGTGTCCCTGTTGCGAACGGGGAATACGGTGAAGCAAGTCAATTGTGACTTGCTCCAACTTCCATCGGGCACGGGTAGAGCTTTTGCAATGTCCCAGCCGGGATGAGATCGGCTGCTAACCTGTTGGCAAATTCAAACAGCTGGCACGACGAACAGGTCACAATATCCCGTCACAAATCTTGGCCACCAGAAGGTATGTCGGATAGCCGGGTACATCTGGTGCCTTCAAGGGTGCGCCAAGCTAGGGGGCGCCACGTGCTTCAGTCAGGATTTCTTCTTTC
>CM055067.1:20494611-20525439 GCA_029204045.2 Tillandsia leiboldiana | reverse complement strand
CGCGGCACCTTGCAGTGCCGCGCGCCCCGCGCGGCCTGCAAGGCCGCGCGGCACAGGGGCTGCCCGCGCGGCACCCCTGCAGTGCCGCGCGCCCAGCGCGCGGCCTGCAGGGCCGCGCAGCCCCAAGGCAGCCCGGCGCGCAGCGCGCAAGCGCCCCTGCGCACGGCCGCCGCCCCCCAAACTCGCGCCGCCGAAAACGCGCGCGCGCGACTCGCGCAGCCTCGCCACAACCCGGACGACAAGTCCGCAAGGCTCCGCCCACGGGGAGAAGAAAAGAGAGAAAAGAATAAAATAAAATAAATCCATCCTCTTCGCGGCACGCCGGTCCTCGCTCGGCTCCATGACCACGCCCGGAGAAGAAAACGCCCAAGAGTTGCTTCTTCCAAAGCCTTCCTCTTCTTCTTTTTCTTCTTCCCTTTCCTCTCTTTTCCTTTTCTTTCTTTCTTTCTCTTTTCCTTTGCTACAGAGGTGGAGGGGAGGGGTTTTATAAAGCAAAAGCTTTAAAAAAATTAATTAACTTAATTAACTTAATTCCAAACACCCAACTCAAACTCACTTTTTGCCCTCGGGCCCTCCGCCGCTGCCCGGAACCTCCCGAGCTCCGCTGTAATTCAAAAGTACACGCACTCACAGCTTTTTCTCTTCAAAAAGCTCAACCGTTGAGTCGGGGTGCTCAAATCAAATACCGGCTCCAAAATTGCCAGTTCCGACTCACTTTCCGCCTCCGGGTCTTCCGCGTCAGTCCGGAACCTCCCGAACCTCGCTGTAAATCAAAAGTACGCGTGTCCACAGCTTTTTCTCCTCAAAAAGCTCATCCGTTGAGTCGGGGTGCTCAAATCAAATACCGGCTCCAAAATTGCCAGTTCCGACTCACTTTCCGCCTCCGGATCCTCCGCGTCAGTCCGGAACCTCCCGAACCTCGCTGTAAACTGAAAATACACCTGCTCCAAGTGTTTCCCAATTTTTCTGCAACCCAAGCGGTGTCGGAGCTTCCCGTACCAGTCACCCAACGCGTACAAAGCCCGAAACAAGCAGAGGCTTCCGCGGGGATCCAAATCAACCCGAGCTCCTCTGTAAACCAAATATGGGACACATCCAAGGCAAACTCCTCCGCACCACACCATTCTGCAAGGTCAGTGCGTCGTCCAAATCCCAGTGTTCTACACTCTCCCCCCCTTAAAAAAAGGTTTCATCCTCGAAACCCAACTAAATCCATACTTAGGAGGGTAAATCCAAAACAAAAGGGATAGAAGATCCCTAGATTGCCCAAGGCTCTCAAGTGGTCACTCACATTCCTCATGCTGACAACACTGAACCTTCCCCAAAGGAATGATTCGACTGCAAAATTCTTCTGTTTCACTAACAAGAAAATGCAACGGTCGAAGAGGATAACGCAATCCTCGTCCATCTCCAAGGAAGGGAAAACAAAACAAAATTTGCAGGGTTCAAATAGACCTCAACCAGCCTGATCACAGCTCGAGGATCCACATCTCGCATAACTCGTTTCTAAATATAACTCTCAGGCTGGTAGCCTCCCTCGATTCGAGATCTCAAAAACCGAAGTTCAAGCCTCTTTAAGGCAAAACTCCTCAGATGCTTCATAGCCACCAAAGCTCCAGTTCCACAAAACATGGATCACCTCCCTTGACAGGGGAAAAACTTCGACCTCGAGAACCTTCTCTCGATTCTGGCACTCAATTCCCAGGGTTACACTGCTCGCCTAAACAGGGCGTACTGAACAAAATGTCCTCGCCGGGATAAGGCAATCATACATCCTTGCAAAAATCTATCCACCGGCGTTACCTCGACCCGACTTCCTGAGTGTCCAAGCACTTAAGGTTTGAGGATTCAAGAATAATTCCATGACCTCACTATCACGGCAATATCCGGATCAATGCTGGTATCTTCCTCAGCTTTGCCTCTCGCAAGTTACACTGGCCTTGCATAGTCCAAGAGCTTCTGATCTCTGACTTTAACATGGGTCCAGGCCCAACCCAAACGGTATCTCACCTCGTTGGGTCCTCCGTCACTCATGCGGCTGAATCACAAGGCCTAAACACAAAAATTATGATGCCCAAGTGCAACTCTCAAAGCTAGGCAACCAACTTCTTCCTCCATAGAAGTTGTAGCACCATCCTCAAGAGCCCCTCAAGCTCCAAGTCGCTTCGGAGGTAAGCAAAAACCCACGACGGTAACACCACCAACCCGTCCTGTGAAACAGGGAAAAACACAGCTCTCAAATCAGTAGGGCGTTAGTCAATCTACTTGACCACGCAAACCGCTCAAACTGCCCTACTGGTTCCGGATCAGTATCCAGGCACAGCCCTCGGCTGTAAGGTTCCATAAAGATATCAATCCCCCGAAGGCATCTGCCCAAGCACAAGGTGAGACTAATCAAGTTCGAACCTTACAAGAACTCACACGGTTGTGTACCCACAACGTGACATCACCACTGTGTAACAACCGCCTGGATCCTCACTGTCGTATCCCCACGACGAGGTACTAGGTCTCACAGACCTCTCGATCCGTCAAAACTCACAGCTGCGCTCACAGCCCCCTCTGTCTCACGGTTGATACTCCACGAGGTGCTGTCGAAGTTGGCGCGGTTCCCCAACCACGTCACTCACTTCCTCGATCTCAGTCCCAATCTAGTAACTACCTGGTAACTCGGCCAGGGATATCAACCACCTGGTAACTCGGCCAGGGGCAAGTAACCTCCTGGTAACTCAGCCAGGGCACCATATACGCCATCGCATGCTACACTCCTCCTGACCAGGTCCACGGAGGGTCAATGTCTTCTCTCTTGACAATCCATGATAGCATAATTTGGGACGACCGATTCCTATCCAACCTCGTATCAACACTACCGCACTGATGCAGGACTAACGTCTCGATGATCAATCCAAGGTCCTAGTTGCACTGGTAGGACAGGCAGCACTCATCCACGTGCTTCACGTGTTCTGAAAATTGATCCAAACGTGCACAACCATCAGTCCTGACACTGGCCCACACGAGGGTACCCCCGCTTTACCGAAACGCACACACGGCGTTGGCATTAAGCATGCTCTAACCCGACGACCACACCAGGTGAGACGCGACCCACAACCCTGGCGGTGAAAGCGGCCCATGCAAAGGGGAACTCACATCCTGGCACTGCTGCTGAAGCGAGCACTGTCGAGAGCCTCCTGGTCTCAGTCTCTTCTGAGACCCATGATCCCGTGGGTGGAATCATGGCAACCTCGAATCACGCGACTATCGCAAAATCGGCGATGGCGGAGCTCTCACTCCGAAGCTGATCCCCCGCTCACCGTCTCCCTCGGACGGGGTCACTGATCCACAGTCAATCCATCGAGCATGCACGCTCACTGCATCCAAGGTCGGCAATCGCCGAAAATGCACAAAGAGATAGGCATCTTGAGGCGGTTCCCACTCGAACACAACCAACCTCTAAGCCTCATCCTGGGCGACCAGGGATACACCGCTCAACCGTCGCAGAAACTCACCCCAGAACATCAACTGCGCTCCCGATGGTCCAACAAGACGAATCTGACGTCACCAGCTCTCTTGGCGTCCGAAAGCAAAAGTGCATAACCAAGCGCCCTGATGCTTATCCTGGATGAACAAATCCTCGAACAAATCTTCCATAACAGCGTTCCAGTTCTCGGCCTCTCACGGCTCCAACTCAGTCCCAAAATCTACCAGGGATGGAACTGGATGCGGTACACAACCTATCAGCAACCTCTCGCTGCTTCCGCACCATCAATGGTGCGATCCGGAACAGAAATCGACAAAGTCGCGGCCGGAGGTACTACTGACGATACTCCGGGAGATGCTCTCGGTCCAAGCATGTGCATCCCACGCTCCATGCTCTCTCTTCCTGGCGCCGTAACGCCTCAAATACCAGGACTGCTTGGGCCTGGATCTCTCAAGCCTCTCTCGGCTCCATCCATTTAGCTTTCCGCTACACGAGCCCCTCATCCCGGGTCAAACACGCCCTCGCCGCTGCACGGCGTCTCGGAAGCATCCAAAAACCACTGCAACAGACAAACATTAGGACCAAGACTTTCTCGACCCAAACAAACGAAAGTCTAAACATGTTAACCTTTCTAAAGCATTATGTTGTCTGCAGCCAACACAATCACTTTTAGAGAAAAACATGCGAGGTCACTCACCCCAATCCTCTGGGGGAGGTACACCCTCAGACAAGACTCTCGCTAAGGTCACGTCTCACACGACAGTATTTCCACTGTCCAACCAAAAGCCTAGGGTCTCTAAGTCCACAACGACCTATAATCCTAGGCTCTGATACCACCTAATCTGTCACGCCCCGGGGTCGAACTGCGACCCGGGCTCGCCAACAGATCCGCCGTCTGTACGGAAACTGCCGTACAGACGAAGCGTCTAACCTGCAAAAGAGATCTATAGCTAACAAGTATCAGAGCTGAAAGGAAGCTGAAACACTAAGCGGTGAAAAGTCCAAGTACACCAGTCCACTAGCACCCACAATATAAGTACAAAAGTGGAAACTAAAAAGTACAAGTGACACTAACACCGACACCACCGATTCAGGTAGGAGCTAGTCAGCCACGCCCTTACCTCGGTCAGAAAGCTCCGAACGAGCGAAACCCGGAACGGTCGCCTCAGGAACACCTGTCATCACAGCGGGTGTGAGATCTACTGCAACAGTCAGATCTCAGTGGGTACCAAAGCTAAACCCACGGTACACCCACTCAGTCTGCTGAAGACAAAAACACAAATAGATAGATAGATAGATAGATAGATAGATAGATAGATAACTGGAAATGAATCTATCGCTACATGTCTCAATGCAATGCTGGAAGTAAGTTCTCAGTCTCTCTCACGGGAGGCCTGGAAACTACGAACGTCTGCGCCCCCTACAGCCCTTATCAAACAAGAACAGGCTGTAGGCTTAGGCGCCCATAGTTTCCGCCCCCGCACTGGGACTGCTAGAACTCTACAAGACACTAGAAGGCCACCTCAATCCCTTCTAGTAACCACCTGGTGACTCGGCCAGGGCATCTACTCATCTGGTAACTCAGCCAGTGATTTATACCCATCTGGTAACTCTGCCAGTGGTATCTACTCATCTGGTAACTCAGCCAGTGATTTATACCCATCTGGTAACTCTGCCAGTGGTATCTACTCATCTGGTAACTCAGCCAGTGATTTATACCCATCTGGTAACTCTGCCAGTGGTATCTACTCATCTGGTAACTCAGCCAGTGATTTATACCCATCTGGTAACTCCGCCAGTGGTATCTACTCATCTGGTAACTCAGCCAGTGATTTATACCCATCTGGTAACTCTGCCAGTGGTATCTACTCATCTGGTAACTCAGCCAGTGATTTATACCCATCTGGTAACTCCGCCAGTGGTATCTACTCATCTGGTAACTCAGCCAGTGATTTATACCCATATGGTAACTCTGCCAGTGGTATCTACTCATCTGATAACTCAGCCAGTGATTTATACCCATCTGGTAACTCTGCCAGTACAACTCGTATACTCTAACGATGCGACTAACACTCGTGTCCAAGTCGGAAACGACAACTCTCGACTTGCACGACTATTCCGCAATTACCTGATAGTAAGGATACGATACCTTTGCATTCGGAAGCATAAAGGGCATTCCGTAGTTCATTGGGAGAAACCAACCCACCTGCGATCAATCCGCAAAAACCGTGCGCCAAACGGAGGTCCCGATGCGATCCCGCAGCTCCACGCGGCAAAACACGCACCACCGGCCACGTGAGAAGCTAACACAATGCCACAACTGCGAGACAAGAAGAGGGACCGGAAATCAGAAAACATGCGGCTACAACCGCGCTCACAAAGGCGAGAAAAACCCATCCGGCGACGAGAAACGCCGCGCGTTGCGCGGAAAACCCATCGCGCACCCACGCCGCGGCGCGTCGCCGAGTCGCAGCCTGCGCGGCCAATGCGGCGCAGCTGCACGGCCCACAAAAACCCAGCCGCGCGGCGCTGGCCCAGCCGCCCGCGCGGCGCCCAGCAAGCCCGTGCGGCACAAGGCCGCCCGCGCGGGGCCCCTGCAGGGCCGCGCACGCACGGGCGCGGCATGCAGGCCCGCGCGGCACAAGGCCGCCCGCGCGGGGCCCCTGCAGCGCCGCGCGCCCAAGGGCGCGGCCTGCAGGCCCGCGCGGCACAGGGCCGCCCGCGCGGGGCCCCTGCAGGGCCGCGCGCCCACGGGCGCGGCCTGCAGGCCCGCGCGGCACAGGGCCGCCCGCGCGGGGCCCCTACAGGGCCGCGCGCCCAAGGGCGCGGCCTGCAGGCCCGCGCGGCACCGGGCCGCCCGCGCGGGGCCCCTGCAGGGCCGCGCGCCCACGGGCGCGGCCTGCAGGCCCGCGCGGCACAGGGCCGCCCGCGCGGGGCCCCTGCAGGGCCGCGCGCCCAAGGGCGCGGCCTGCAGGCCCGCGCGGCACCGGGCCGCCCGCGCGGGGCCCCTGCAGGGCCGCGCGCCCACGGGCGCGGCCTGCAGGCCCGCGCGGCACAGGGCCGCCCGCGCGGGGCCCCTGCAGGGCCGCGCGCCCACGGGCGCGGCCTGCAGGCCCGCGCGGCACAGGGCCGCCCGCGCGGGGCCCCTGCAGGGCCGCGCGCCCATGGGCGCGGCCTGCAGGCCCGCGCGGCACCGGGCCACCCGCGCGGGGCCCCTGCAGGGCCGCGCGCCCACGGGCGCGGCCTGCAGGCCCGCGCGGCACAGGGCCGCCCGCGCGGGGCCCCTGCAGGGCCGCGCGCCCACGGGCGCGGCCTGCAGGCCCGCGCGGCACAGGGCCGCCCGCGCGGGGCCCCTGCAGGGCCGCGCGCCCAAGGGCGCGGCCTACAGGCCCGCGCGGCACAGAACCGCCCGCGCGGGGCCCCTGCAGGGCCGCGCGCCCACGGGCGCGGCCTGCAGGCCCGCGCGGCACACGGCCGCCCGCGCGGCACCTTGCAGTGCCGCGCGCCCCAAGGCAGCCCGGCGCGCAGCGCGCAAGCGCCCCTGCGCACGGCCACCGCCCCCCAAACACGCGCCGCCGAAAACGCGCGCGCGCGACTCGCGCAGCCTCGCCTCAACCCGGACGACATGTCCGCAAGGCTCCGCCCACGGGGAGAAGAAAAGAGAGAAAAGAATAAAATAAAATAAATCCAACCTCTTCGCGGCACGCCGGTCCTCGCTCGGCTCCATGACCACGCCCGGAGAAGAAAACGCCCAAGAGTTGCTTCTTCCAAAGCCTTCCTCTTCTTCTTTTTCTTCTTCCCTTTCCTCTCTTTTCCTTTTCTTTCTTTCTTTCTCTTTTCCTTTGCTACAGAGGTGGAGGGGAGGGGTTTTATAAAGCAAAAGCTTTAAAAAAATTAATTAACTTAATTAACTTAATTCCAAAAACCCAACTCAAACTCACTTTTTGCCCTCGGGCCCTCCGCCGCTGCCCGGAACCTCCCGAGCTCCGCTGTAATTCAAAAGTACACGCGCTCACAGCTTTTTCTCTTCAAAAAGCTCAACCGTTGAGTCGGGGTGCTCAAATCAAATACCGGCTCCGAAATTGCCAGTTCCGACTCACTTTCCGCCTCCGGGTCTTCCGCGTCAGTGCGGAACCTCCCGAACCTCGCTGTAAATCAAAAGTACGCGTGTCCACAGCTTTTTCTCCTCAAAAAGCTCATCCGTTGAGTCGGGGTGCTCAAATCAAATACCGGCTCCAAAATTGCCAGTTCCGACTCACTTTCTGCCTCCGGATCCTCCGCGTCAGTCCGGAACCTCCCGAACCTCGCTGTAAACTGAAAATACACCTGCTCCAAGTGTTTCCCAATTTTTCTGCAACCCAAGCGGTGTCGGAGCTTCCCGTACCAGTCACCCAACGCGTACAAAGCCCGAAACAAGCAGAGGCTTCCGCGGGGATCCAAATCAACCCGAGCTCCTCTGTAAACCAAATATGGGACACATCCAAGGCAAACTCCTCCGCACCACACCATCCTGCAAGGTCGGTGCGTCGTCCAAATCCCGGTGTTCTACACCTGGCCTCCAAGGGGTCCGCACGCAACACGAAGCCCGATGCCAGAATCCGCACGCGAATCGGAGCACGCGGCGACCAACCACACGACCGCGCGCTCCGCGGAAGCTAAAACCGCACCGCAAGCTGCCAGAAGCGAAGAAATCGCAAAGTCAATCAAAAAGGTCAAAACCGAGCATCCGACGGCGAAAAACAGCTTCCGTCGGCGAAAACAGCCTCCGTCAGCGAAAAATCAGCGCCCGACGGCGAAAAACAGCCCGTCGGCGAAAACCAGCGCCCGACGGCGAAAACAGCTCCGTCGGCGCAAAAACTGCTCAAAAACAGCTTGCGAAAAACCAGCGAAAACTGCGCAAACCGCTCGCGAAAACCCTGCGAAAACTGCGCAAAACTGCTCGCGAAAACCCTGCGAAAACGCCTCGAAAGCCGCGCGAAAACCTGCGCGAAATCAGCGAGCGAAAACAGCGAAACCGCTTGCGAAACTGCTCGCAACCTGCTCGCGAAAAACGGCGAAAACCTGCGCGAAATCAGCGAGCGAAAACAGCAAAACCGCTTGCGAAACTGCTCGCAACCTGCTCGCGAAAAACGGCGAAAAACTGCGCGAAATCAGCGAGCGAAAACAGCGAAACCGCTTGCGAAACTGCTCGCAACCTGCTCGCGAAAAACGACGAAAACCTGCGCGAAATCAGCGAGCGAAAACAGCATCCGACAGCGAAAAACAGCGCGCGGCGGCTAAAACTGCGGCCGACGGCGACCAATGGGCTCCGACGGCGAAAAAACGGCACCGGCACGCAACCCGAGGCGCCACCGCTCTCCCGGGAGCACGCCGAGCGGCGAAAACCCCAGCCGCGCGACGAGGGAGGCCCGCCGCACGGCGCCAACCCAAGCAGCGCCGCGCAGCGACCCACTGCGCGGTGCCGGAGCGCACCGGGCAGCGCCCAGCGGCGCTGCGCACAGTGCCAAGTGGCGCTGCGCACAGCGCCCAGCGGCGCTGCGCGCGGTGCCCAGCGACGCTGCGCGCAGCGCCCAGAGGCGCTGCGCGCTGGCCCGCGCGCAGCCCACTGCGCTGCGCGCGGCCGCGCGCCTGCGCGGCCCGCGCAGGCCCGCGCGGCCCTGCCGCGCGCACCTGCGCGCGGCCCTGCCGCGCGCACCTGCGCGCGGCCCTGCCGCGCGCCCCTGCGCGCGACCAGGAGGTGCCGCGCGCGCCTGCGCGCGGCCAGGAGGTGCCGCGCGCACGCGCGCGGCCCTGCCGCGCGCCCCTGCGCGCGGCCCTGCCTCGCGCGCCTGCGTGCGGCCAGGAGGTGCCGCGCGCACCTGCGCGCGGCCCTGCCGCGCGCCCCTGCGCGCGGCCCTGCCGCGCGCGCCTGCGCGCGGCCAGGAGGTGCCGCGCGCACCTGCGCGCGGCCCTGCCGCGCGCCCCTGCGCGCGGCCCTGCCGCGCGCGCCTGCGCGCGGCCAGGAGGTGCCGCGCGCACCTGCGCGCGGCCGTGCCGCGCGGCCGGGCAGCGCCGCGTGCCCCTGCGCGCGGCCGGGCAGCGCCGCGTGCCGCTCTTTGCTGCACGCGGCGCCGCGCCCAGCGGCAAGTCGCCGCAGGGTGCTGCCAACAGCAGCACCCTGGCGCCGCGCGTGCGCCGTTGCGCGCGCGCGCGGCCGCCGGCGACGGCAATTTCAAAAAAAACCCAATAAAATCCGAAAATCCCAAAAATCCAAGAATCCATTTTTTTCTTGATTTTTAAACACCAAATAAAATCCTCAAAGCTCCAAAACACCGAAAAAACCCCAAAAACTGAAATTACTTACCTCGTTGTCGCACGCCGCACGCCCACGAGCATCCACGCGGTCTCCAACGGCGAGTCCAAAAATCCAAGAAGCTCCAATCCCTTTTCTTTCTTTTCTTTTTCCCTTTTCCTCTCTTTTCTTTCCCTTTCTTTCTTTCTTCCTTTTCTTTCTTTCTCTCTGCTGCAGAGGGTGGCTGGGGAAGCTTTTATAAAGCAAAAGCTTTATTAATTAATTAACTAATTAATTAATTCCAATAATTCCAACTCCAACTCACTTTTTGCCTTCGGGCTCTCCGCCGCTGCCCGGAACTTCCCGAACTCCGCTGTAAATCGAAAATACACGCGCTCACAGCTTTTTCTCTCCAAAAAGCTCATCCGTTGAGGCGGGGTGCTCAAATCAATACCCGCTCCAAAATTGCCAGTTCCGACTCACTTTTTGACTCCAGGTCCTCCGCGTCAGTCCGGAACCTCCCGAACCTCGCTGTAAATTGAAAGTACACGTGTCCACAGCTTTTTCTCTTCAAAAGCTCGTCCGTTGAGTCGGGGTGCTCAAATCAATTACCGGCTCCAAAATTGCCAGTTCCGACTCACTTTTTGCCTCCGGGTCCTCCGTGTCAGTCCGGAACCTCCCGAACTTCGCTGTAAATCAAAAGTACACGTGTCCACAGCTTTTTCTCTTCAAAAAGCTCGTCCGTTGAGTCGGAGTGCTCAAATCAATTACCGGCTCCAAAATTGCCAGTTCCGACTCACTTTTTGACTCCGGGTCCTCCGCGTCAGTCCGGAACCTCCCGAACCTCGCTGTAATCTGAAAGTACACCTGTTCCAAGTGTTCCTGAATTTCCCGCGCTCCACGGTGAAGTCAGAAATTTCCAATCTCATCCTCAATCGGCCTACAAAGCCCGGAAAAACCCCGAATCGAGCTGGAGCTTCCGCGTTGATCCGAATCAACTCGGCATCAACAGTAACCTCAGATACAACATGCTCAAGGCAACTCTCTGCTCCAAGTCATCTGTGTGGTCGGCGCGCTATCCAAAGCCCCGGTACTTTACACCACCAATTGAAGGTGAAGGCCGAGGACATCCCAAAGACGGCATTCAGGTCGTGGTACGGGCATTATGAGTTCACCGTCATGCCTTTTGGATTCACAAATGCCCCTGCTGCTTTTATGGATTTAATGAACACGATTTTTCGACCATACCTGGATCGGTTCGTCGTTGTTTTTATCGATGACATCCTAGTTTATTCCCGGAGCGATGTGGAGCACGAGGAGCACTTGAGGATTGTGCTGCAACTTCTGAGAGAGAGGAAGTTGTATGCCAAGCTATCTAAGTGTGATTTCTAGCATCGGGAGGTTGTCTTTTTGGGCCACGTGATTTCAGCCACTGGAGTGGCAGTAGACCCGGCGAAGATCGAGGCAGTCCGGGATTGGCCCCGACCGACGACGGTATCAGAGGTCCGCAGTTTTATGGGCTTAGCTGGATATTACCGTCGGTTTGTGGAAGGTTTTGAGAAACTTTCCACACCCCTCACTCGTTTGACGCGAAAAGGGATTAAGTTTATTTGGAGTGAGGATTGCCAGAGGAGATTTGAGGAATTAAAGAACAGATTGATGTCGGCTCCTATCCTTTCCCTCCCTGTTATGGGGAAAGGATATGTGATTTACAGTGATGCATCGCACAGTGGACTTGGTTGCGTGCTGATGCAGGAGGGAAGGGTAATCGCTTATGCCTCTCGGCAATTGAAGGATTATGAAAAGAATTATCCTATCCATGACTTGGAGCTAGCTGCAGTGATTTTCGCATTAAAGTTATGGCGCCACTACCTGTATGGGGAGCACTGCGAGATTTACACCGACCACAAGAGCTTGAAATACCTGTTCACACAGAAGGAGCTCAACTTAAGGCAGCGCAGATGGTTGGAATTGTTAAAGGACTATGATGTAGACATATTATACCATCCTGGCAAGGCCAACGTGGTTGCTGATGCCCTGAGCAGGAGAGCAGTACAGAGTTTATCTTTGATGATCACCGATCAGGCGCCATTACTTGAGCAGATGAGGCAGTTAGAGCTCGAGGTTGTGTCCCCTGGGGTCTCTGCTAGACATATGTCTCTAGTCGTGCAGCCCAATCTGTTGGACAGGATTCGAGAGAGACAGAGTGAGGACCCCCACTTGATGAGGATTCGAGAGCAGATACAGACTGGTTTGACAGGGGACTTTTCAGTTGATGCTTCGGGAGTACTGCGGTACAGGGACCGAGCATGTGTGCCTATGGATGCAGAGATCCGAGAGCAGATCTTGAGGGGGGCCCACTATACACCTTATACCATCCATCCTGGTGGGACTAAGATGTATAGGGACCCTTAAGGCACAGTTTTGGTGGAATGGGATGAAAAGAGACATTGGGAGATTTGTAGCACACTGTCTAACTTGTCAGCAAGTAAAGGCTGAACATCGTGTACCTGCTGGCAAGTTGCAGAGTCTCCCAATCCCTGAATGGAAATGGGAACATGTTACGATGGATTTTGTCACAGGTTTGCCGAGAGCACAGACGGGGGCGGATGGTATCTGGGTAGTCGTGGACAGACTTACCAAGTCCGCTCACTTTTTACCGGTTCAGATGACTTGGCCGATGGAGCGTCTAGCACAGGTTTACTTGGCTGAGGTGGTTAGATTACACGGGGTACCCGTTTCCATCGTATCAGATAGAGACCCGAGGTTTGTCTCGCATTTTTGGAGGAGTTTACAAACAGCCTTGGGGACGCAGCTCCGATTTAGTACGGCATTCCACCCACAGACCGATGGGCAGTCAGAGCGCACTATTCAGACCCTCGAGGATATGTTGAGAGCATGCGTTCTGGACTTTGGAGGAGGGTGGTACCGGCACTTGGGATTAGTTGAGTTTGCGTACAACAACAGCTATCAAGCGAGCATTCAGATAGCTCCGTTTGAAGCGTTGTATGGACGCAAGTGTCGGTCACCCCTTTATTGGAGTGACGTGGGTGAGAAGAAGACTTTGGGTCCTGATCTACTATTAGAGGCAGAGGAAAAGGTCAGATTGGTACGACGACATCTTGAGACCACACAGAGTCGACAGAAGAGTTATGCTAATACTCGGCAGCGAGACTTAGAGTTTCAGGTGGGAGACCATGTTTTTCTGAAAGTCTCGCCTTCGAAGGGGATTCAGAGATTTGGTATTCGTGGGAAACTGCGCCCTCGTTATATTGGACCTTTCGAGGTGTTGGAGCGCTTAGGGCCAGTTGCCTACAGGCTTGCACTTCCTCCCAGGCTTTCAGGTGTTCACGATGTTTTTCATGTATCGACTCTGAGGAGGTATGTTCATGACCCGTCCCACATCATCGATTTCACCCCATTGGAGGTTGCTGAGAACCTGAGCTATGTTGAGCGGCAGTTGAGGATCTTGGACCGTGAGGTTAGGGAGTTGCGCAGTCGGGCCATCCCTTATGTGAAGGTCCTCTGGAGCAGTCACGATGAGCGCGAGGCTACCTGGGAGCTGGAGTCAGCGATGATGGATTCTTACCCCCACTTGTTCAAGGCCCCTGTTTGAGGTATGACTTTTGTTTCGAGGACGAAACTTTTTCTTGTGGGGGAGGATGTAGTGTTCTGGTTTTTCCCATGCAACTTTCCGATAATCCACTGTGTAGAACACCTAGTGTTGGTGTGTCTGGCCCATGGTGCATCAAAGGGATGCCACAGTTGGCCCTTGTGAGACATTGATAGCTGATTTGGCCTTCGGCTGCATTTGCCGAATTTTAGAAAAGGTTTTGGGCCAATCTAAGGTTGGATTTGGATTCAGCGCGGAAAAACGCTTGAAAACGTCTATTTGCTTGTTAAATTTGGAGTCCGGATGACCAAAAACGGGCTTCCGGAAGTTTTCGGGGATTTTCGGTGCATGGGGGAGGACCGTGGACCGGCCTGAGCCACGTGGCGGCCCATTATTGGCCGGCTCACGCAGCTCGGTCCACGGGGGGGGGGGGGGGCGCGGCGGGTGTATGGACCGCCGTACGGGCCACGTGGCGCGCCCGGAGTGGCGGGTGCGCGCGGCGCGGTCCAAGGAAAACTGCGCAGCTACGGTGGACCGGGTGCACGACACGTGGCGGCCTGGAATTGGCTGGACCACGAAGTCTCAGTCCACGGCGCGCGCAGTGGAGGCGCCTCGGTACGGAGCGCGCAGGGTTGGCATACGCGTGGTCGGCCGCACTCGAGTGCCGCCACGCGTCGGCCCGCCGTTGGCGGGCCGTACCTACCCCCGCTGACCGCGGGGGGACACGCGGCGCGCAGCGGAGGCACTTGCATTGCTGTCCCCTATTCGTGCACACGTGGCAGCACCTAGGCATTCCGGGCGCGTCGGTTGGAAACTGTCCGACCGGGTTTCCGGGCGCAGTGCGCCCGAATCCTGCGCCCGAAAACCCGGCCCATTAGTGTTTGGGCTGGGCCTATAAATAGGCTACCTTGTGTTGTTCTTGGGCTTTTTGGACCCCATTTCTCAGAGAGCCCTTCAGAGAAAATTTCCCTCCCTCAGTGTACTATCCTTTGGAGGACTTTGGAGATTTTTGGTGGCACGTTTCCTGAGGTTCACGATTTTACGGCGCAGCGCGACGCTTGTTCTCCGGCGACCCGCTTAGCCCCTTCTCAGTGTTTGGACTCCCCCGACTCACCCCGACTTCCGATTTCGCCGATTCTTGCGCCGTTGGACTCACGACAGGTAGGACTTCAACTCCTGTGTTTTGAGGTTCCTCGTTTTCCATGCTGACCTTGGAGTTTTCGGAGCACTCATTTGACCCATTTTCTTCGCGGATTTTTGGACAGCACCGCGGTGTTCTCGCCGTATCTTTTCGCTCAGACGTCGGATCGAGGCAATTCAAAAGGCAATTTTCATCTACACTTCGCAAGGAGTCTCCTGGATTTTACCCTGAATTTTTGGAATATTTTCCAAAGGTGAAAGTCTCCTTCCACTGTAGTGCTTTGACACAGATTTTCTGGACATTTGGATTCGGGGTGTTTCCCTTGCAGAATTTGTAACTCAGTGTAGAAAAATCGGATTTGAACGTGCAGGTACTCGTTTCGACGGGTTCGTCGCGAGGATCGCGACAGTATTTATCTTGGATTTTTCCGGGCATTTTTCACAGGTGAAAATAGACAAATAGTGGACTGTTATAAAATTGGGCAGATTTGGTTGGAATATTATATTAATTTATGTGTGTTCCTTTGGGGTATTTTGTACAGAGTTGTGGTGACTATTTTGGACTGAGTGTGGGATTCGCTTTTGGGTCAGGGATTAGCGCTCGAGGTGGGTGATGTTGTAAACCTCGTACTTGCGATTTGTCACTAGGCCTATTAGAATGCACTTGATCATGTTGTTAGTAGAACTGTGAAATGGACCTAGCATGCTTGTATGAGATCATGGATCCATTGTTACTAGTTGCATGGTTAGAGAATTAAATGTTAGTAAGTAGTGTTTCCTTACTTTGAATGAGTAGCTTAAACACTTGGAAATCATGCTAAATCCATATCATGTTATATGTACAATGGAAGGTTTGGACATGTGATTAGAGTTCATAATTTGAAAAGGTTACTTGTTAGTGAGCTTCTAGTTATGCAACATAAACATTGGAGGTTCTATGCACTTAGTTATGTAAAAGTGAAAGTATTTGAAATTGCTTTATTAAGTGAAGGACTTTGCATGCTCGTATGGTCATCTACCTAGGTCACCTTTTTCTGCTACACAAACATGCTGGAATTGACTTAGGAGAAACCATGTTTTATTCTTTCTCCAGTCACTTAGACATGGGGGATAGTATGCTCTGATTAGAGCATGGACTGGGATAGTGTAGTCAGCTTTGGGATTTGGGGACAGGCAGGTTTGAGGACAGGGTACTCGCGGCAACCGCGGATTTCGGGCGGTTGACCAGACTGTTATTACTGCATCAGATTTGGGGATAGGGGATCGGGACTTCTTTAGTGGATGGGTTTTTCCCACTTAATTAGAGTCTTGGTCCAGTCCTACTATATCAGGTTACTTGTGACCGTGCCGGTCAGGAGCCGGTCTGTTGCAGCACTTGTGGCCGTGCCGGTCAGGAGCCGGTCTGTTGCAATACTTATGACCGTGCCGGTCAGGAGCCGGTCTGTTGCAATACTTATGACCGTGCCGGTCAGGAGCCGGTCTGTTGCAATACTTATGACCGTGCCGGTCAGGAGCCGGTCTGTTGCCTCTGGGATGGGACCGTGTCGGTCAGGAACCGGTCTGCATCCCGCAGCTGAGATGTGAGTTAGTGGGCATAGTAGGCAGTACCGGTGTTCACCGGTGTCTAGATTGGGTTACCCAGGCAGGCATATGTATACTCTGATGTATGCATTTAGCTACTCTTTTAGCTTATTACTTTAGAGGCATCTTAGTGGTAGCTTTTATCAGTTGTTATACGTATAGCTCACCACCTTGTTTTATTTCTCCGCCTCTTGTAGTCCTAGTGGGCAGGTCTGTGATAGAGGTTTACCCATTAGGGGAGGCTACTGTTTTTATAGTAGTTCTGACCCCCCACTGTTTTCCCTTTTCTTGTCCCCTGTGTTTTGCAGAATCATCTGCCGGAGTTGCGGGACCCTCTTCCCAGGATCGAGGTAAGAGGATCGCTGACTAGATAGCTACTACCCCGAGCTCGAGTTTAGTAGTTTTGTTGTATCCCCTGTACACTCAGACGGTTGTATTTTCTTTTATTTTGGGTCTGGCTGCGGCCAGCTGGTTGTATTTATTTCGTGAGCTGGGAGAGACACATGTATATATTTGAGAGATTACTGTACTTTTATTTCCAGCATTTGTCTGAGATGTACTAGTTTTAGTTTAGCTCTGTTTTTGTGCTCCTGTATTATTTCTTTTATATCTAAGCAGGTTACCGGCGCTTCGTGTACACGGGAAATACCGTGTGCACGGCGGATCTGTGGACGAGCCCGGGTTCTGGTTTACACCCGGGGCGTGACAGCGCTCCCCAGCCGCGCGGGTGCCTGCCCGCGCGGCACTGGCTGCGGCCGCGCGGTCTTGGGCCCCGCGCGGCACGTGCCTCGACCGCGCGGGCGCTCGCCCGCGCGTCACTTGCTGCGACCGCGCGGGCACCAGTCCCGCGCGGCGCTTGCCGCGGCCGCGCGGGCACCGGCCCCGCACGGCGTTTGCCGCGGCCGCGTAGGCACCGGCCCTGCGCGGCGTTTACCCTAACCGCGGCCAAGCGGGAAGCTTGATCCCGCGCGGCTCTAGCCGCGGCCGCGCGGGCACCGTCCCCGCGCGGCGCGCATTACGGTCGCGCGGCGACGCCCTAGGGCTTCGCGGCGCTATACGTTGGGTAGAAAACGGCTACTCCAAAACTCCATGAAAGACCGAAACCCAAAAACCAAGCGAAACTATACGAAAATAAAATTAGGTTACCTCTAATCGTAGGAGACGGTTATCCGTTCAATCTCCCGGCTTCCGCACATTCGTCCGGAGGGTTTGGGTCCTTTATCCTTCACCTTCTTTTCCACCGTTCTCTTCCGATTAGGGTTTCGCCTTTCCTCTCGTTTCCTTCCGGTTAGGGTTTCGTCTTTCTTTTCCTTTTCTCTCTCTTTCTTTCGGGAGAAGATACAAAATAATCTTTTCGTACCACAAAAACCACATCGGGTATTTTAAATTCCTAATTAATTAATTCCTCAATTAATTAATTCCTCAATTAAGATCCTTCGGGATAATTCCTTAAAGATAATTCTATAAAGATAATTCCCTCTTTTTCCTCGAAAAGCGTGCCAAATCACTTACGCGGATTTCGATGCACCCCCTGGCCATTGCGATCACTTTCTACCCCTTTCTGGGAGCTCCGTAAGTCGGAATTCGGATCCGATCGCACTGCCGTTCTCCGTTTTCCGAGCTCTATCGCAGAAAAATACCCGCACCTCCGAATTATCGACTTAAGTAAACCCGTTACATTAATTACGTTAAACGGAAACTTTATTAGCAGGAGGTAAAGTGTTACAAAATCTATAATATTACAGTTGCAAGTGTGTATGGACATCTAAATAGGCCACCTTTTTCTGCTGCACTATCATATTGGGATCTGACTTAGGAGATACCATGTTTAGCTGTTCTCCTTTTTATTCAGATGCATGTTGCTCGAGTTAGAGCGTGGGTTTGGGATAGTGTAGTCGAGGTCATCGAGTCAGGGACAGGTTAGACTCGATTATAGATTGTGGGGCATTGTGGTAACCACGGACGTTAGGCGGTTAGCCAGATGTTGATTACTCTATCAGATTTTGGTCTTGTGGGGTGTTGCGGCGACCGCGGCCATTGGGCGGTTGACCGGATGTTTACTTGTGCATCAGATTGGGGATAGGATTCCTCTAGTGGATGGGGTTTCCCACTGATTGAGTATTATTGCATTGATTGGGGGTTCGGGTTTCTTTAGTGGATGGATTTTCCCACTTTGATCATAGCCATGATCCAGTCCTGCTATATAGAGATACTTGTGATACTGATGACAGAGATACTTTACTCGTGTGGGTCGCTCCCCTCGAGTGCCACTCCGGAGTAGGCGATTGATATATTGGCCAGTGAGTGCCAGACAGTGAGCATAGTTCAGTGAATACCGATTGGTTCGCAGATACTTGAGACAGTAGAGCAGGCAATACCAGTTTTACTGGTGGCACAAGATTGGGTTTATTTGGACAGAGACAGTTTTCTGATGCATTCATACAGTCATTTCTTTTGATACTGAGTTAGAGGCATAGTAGTGGTAGTTTCCTTTATCAGTAGCCTTTATAGCTTACTACTGTTCTTCCCCTTTTTGCCTCTAGTAGTCCTACTGGGCACATCAGAGTTTGAGGCTTTTCTCACTAGGGGAGGCTACTGTTTTATATAGTAGTTCTCACCCCCATTGTCTCTCTTTTCTTTTCCCCCTTTGTTTTGTAGAGTCTTCTGCGGGAGTTGCAAGGCCGCCTTGGGCAGATCGAGGTAAGAGGATAGCTGTAAGACCCGGCTTTTCCTTAACCCTTCTGGTCACCCTCTTCTTGTAATGCCTGACCGGGGGCCTCATTTTTGGCATTTTTCCGGACAGACCGTCGGGGCCCGCAAATAATTTTAGGCGGTAGAGCTCGCGGAACGGAGCGCGTGGGCGCGATCGGTTTATTTTTCCGACTCCCGGTCTGACCAGAATTAATTCTCGAAGTTGGGGTCCCCCTTAGACGCCTCGGGATCCGTGTTGGCAGCGGCACACCTTTTAAGGTAAACCCTAATTCTCTTAGTATATATATATGTAGCCGTGAGGGAAAGAGGATTAGGGTTCCTCTTATTTTTCTTTTGGTGGCCGCCTCTTTTCTTTTTCTTCCTCCCTCGTAGCCGCCGGCAAAGAGAAACCAAGCACACCGCAAGGGTGGACCGGTGGAGGCAAGCGGACGATCCCTCTCTTCCTCCTCTTTCGCACATCAAGGTGAGTCGGACGCGTTTCGTTCGGGGGAATCTCCCTCTTTCTTTCTTTTGTTGGTCACGAGGAGGGAGGAGGCCCGGCGGCGTCGCACACCGCGGCCCGCCCGCCCGCGCGGCGCTCGGCCGCGCGGGGCCGCCCGCAGGAGGGGCGCCCGCGCGGGCTGGTGCCGCGCGGGGCCGCCCCGCACCGCGGGCCACGCGCCCGCGCGGCGCACGGCCGCGCGGGGCCGCCCCGCACCGCGGGCCGCGCGCCCGCGCGGCGCTCGGCCGCGCGGGGGCCGCCCGCAGGAGGGGGCGCCCGCGCGGGCTGGTGCCGCGCGGGGCCGCCCCGCACCGCGGGCCGCGCACCCGCGCGGCGCTCGGCCGCGCGGGGGCCGCCCGTAGGAGGGGGCGCCCGCGCGGGCTGGTGCCGCGCGGGCCGCCCCGCACCGCGGGCCCGCGCGCCCGCGCGGCGCTCGGCCGCGCGGGGCCGCCGCAGGAGGTGGGCGCCCGCGCGGGCTGGTGCCGCGCGGGGCCGCCCCGCACCGCGGGCCGCGCGCCCGCGCGGCGCTCGGCCGCGCGGGGCCGCCCGCAGGAGGGGCGCCCGCGCGGGCTGGTGCCGCGCGGGGCCGCCCCGCACCGCGGGCAGCGCGCCCGCGCGGCACTCGGCCGCGCGGGGCCGCCCGCAGGAGGGGCGCCCGCGCGGGCTGGTGCCGCGCGGGGTCGCCCCGCACCGCGGGCAGCGCGCCCACGCGGCGCTTGGCCGCGCGGGGCCGCCCGCAGGAGGGGCGCCGCGCGGGCTGGTGCCGCGCGGGGTCGCCCCGCACCGCGGGCAGCGCGCCGGCGCGGCGCTCGGCCGCGCGGGGCCGCCCGCAGGAGGGGCGCCCGCGCGGGCTGGTGCCGCGCGGGGTCGCCCCGCACCGCGGGCCGCGCGCCCGCGCGGCGCTCGGCCGCGCAGGGCCGCCCGCAGGAGGGGCGCCCGCGGGCTGGTGCCGCGCGGGGCTGCGCCCTGACAGGGTGTTCGTCGCACGGGCCGGTGCCGTGCGAAGAACTCCGCCGCACGCTGTAGGGAGTCGTTGTAAGTTTCGGACTTCTAAGTCTCGATTTGCCTATGTTCCTTCAGGAGTGCGGGACGCTGTGGGCGACTGGAGCACAGACGCGGACTGGACGAACGCAGGACGACGCACACAAGGTGGGTACGTTCCCGGGGGTTTCGGGAATGCGGTTTAACTGTTAGAAATAGCATGTTGGGGCAAGGTGGAATTGTCAGTCTCTTTCTGTTTATGCACTAACCCTGTTATGTTATGTTATGATACTCAATGTCAATCTGAGGCTCAAATTTGCTACACGCACACCCGCGGTTTGGCCACCGCAAGGGTGTGCTTTTCCGAAAAAGTGGTACGTTGACCCGTGTACCCCACGCGGAGGTGGCGTTAGGAATGGGGGCCCCCATGGGTGGGGGGTGTGAGCGGTGACGTCGAGGCAGGTGCTCGGCGGCCGAGGCAGGTGCTCGGCGGTGGGCATCGGGGAAGGTGCCCGATGTTGCTTTGTGAGGCAGGTGCTCGGCGGTGGGCATCGGGGAAGGTGCCCGATGTCGTAATGATACAGGGTGTGGTTAAGGGGGAAGGTGCATGGGAGGGATAGTTGCTCCGGTGTTTGTGGTTTGCCTTATCTTTGTTTACTACGCTTATCATGCTATTTCTAGTCACTGACTTCCCACTTCGTGACAGGTTCGTCCAGGGGCGAGTGCTAGGGCGCCGGTGAGGACGTTAGGGTGCTGATCTGATTTATGGGTGACTTCAGATATAGTGACTCTTCTTTCCCTTTTCTTTTATTATTCATGGTAGCTAGTTGTGGATTGCGACACCCCCGTGGGGTCGAAGTGGATGTTGCCCTTTTCTTTCCTTTCTTTTTGAATAATTGAATGAATACTACGTTCTCTCTTACTTGGCCGTTTTGAACGATGAAAAACAAAGAAAACCGTTTGCGAAAACTATTTTTAAAACGTGGGTGTCGTGTGGGCACCAAGCTTTATAAACCTTGTGGGATTTATGTGTTTACGAACTGTTTTCACAAACGAGGGCATCGTGTGGATGCCGCTTTCAAAACCTTGTGATTATTTATCCTTTCAAAACACCGGCCTCTATGCTCTAAGTGAATGCTAGAATGTCACGTGAATTGTTTGGTTGTATGTGTACGAGACCCCAACTGATGTGGTTAGAGATTGTATGTACTACGCCTTGTGAGACACTTTGTAGTTGAGACGCCGTGCATATCCAAAGGGGCCTCTGCTCATTTGCAGAGCGAATTTGTGTATGCGGCGGGTCTGTGCACGCGCCGGGAGTAATGTTTTACAAAAAAAAATATATGGCTGAATCAGGGGCATCGGTGGCTCCTCTTCCGCGCGATTCGAACCCCCGGGGCGTGACAGATTAAGATGGTATCAGAGTGGTAAACTTTAACCACAACAGTCGGGGCCTAACATCCACGGGCGCAATACTCTGGCTACTGAGTAATAAAGTGAACACGGGATAAATAAAACGCGAGTGCTCGTTGGGGGAAAAAGGGGGGAGGGAATTAGTGTTCTTTTCTTTTCTCCCTCTAGTGCCAGCACTAGTGGCGTGCCGTCTTATTTAAACTAGGAGTAACTGGTTCGTGCAAATGTTCAGATCATGGCCAGGACTAGATCCACAGCCGAGGACACGGGGGGCGGACGCAGCGGAAGCGATGACTGCGGAGAATCAGCTCCTAAGGCAGCAGCTACAAGAGATGGCGGAACAGTTGGCAGCCCTGAACGACCGCGTGCGCCAACTGACGCCAGCAACAGCAGGCCGCTGCGACGGCAGAGGTTGCAACCGGGCCCTCTCCCGGGGCCAGCTGCACCGGTGATGGAGACCGAAGGAGGGGCTGCCCCCACCCGGGCCTCGGCCCCAGAGGTGGCCCCTTCGACGGCAACGGCAGGGCCGGGCGGCGACACCAATCGTCGGAATTGCTCCGAGTGTGACGGTAGTGTTACCCACTCCCGCCGCGACCGCCAACGTCGCGAAGGAGGGGGCGAACCTACCAACGAGCGAGACCGTGTGCGCGCCAACCTGGCCGACTTCAAGAAATACGATCCGCCAACGTTCGAGGGGGGACACGACGGACCCCTGGGTTGTGGAGAAATGGGTGGATACGATGGAGAAATTATTCGAGGACCTATTGATGGAAGACCATGAGCGGGTCCCCCTGGCCGCCCACTTGCTCGAGGGGAACGCCCGCATTTGGTGGAAGACCGTACGCCCGACTCTGCGCTGGCGCTACCCTTCCGTCATGGACTACCTTTAAACAGCAGCTATTCGGGGCGTTCTTTACCAACAGCGTGAAGAAACAACTGGAGGACGACCTAAACCACATCAGGCAGGGAACCAAAACAGTAATGGAGTACCAGAGGGAGTTCGTGAGACTGGCGAACTGTGTCCCGTTCGTCATTCGGGACGAATCCCATAAGGCACGCAACATGGTGCCTTCCTGCCCTATATGGATGGGAAGGCTTCCGTGCCCCTGGGATCTGGTAGTCATTCCATTGAAAGAGTATGACGTAGTGCTCGGAATGGATTGGCTCACGTGGTACCTGCGGTCATAGACTGCGAGAAGCGCGAGGTACGACTGATGTACCCCGATTTTCCGGAGAACGTGTACTTGGCTTGCAAGAGCGTTTCCTTTTCTTCCATGATTCCTGCATCCCGAGCCAGGAAGCTGGTAGAGGGCGGGTGTATGGCCTACTTGGTGTCGGTGGCCCTGGCCGCCGGATCCTCCACGGCACTCCCCGACATCCCTGTGGTGAGGGACCTTCCCAGATGTTTTTCCGGCCGAACTACCTGGATTACCCCCCGAGCGAGAAGTTGTCTTTCCCATTGAGCTTCCACCCGGCACTCGACCAATCACGAAGGCCCCCTACAGGATGGCCTTCGCGGAGCTGAAGGAACTTAAGGCGCAGCTAGAGGACCTTCTGGACAAGGGGTTATCCGACCGAGTGTGTCCCCTTGGGCGCACCTGTACTCTTTGTACGAAAGAAAGACGGGAGCTTGCGGTGTGCATCGACTACCGGGAAATCAACAAAGTCACAGTGAAAACAAGTACCCCTTACCTAGGATTGATGACCTCTTTGACCAGCTGCGGGGTGCAACTGTCTTTTCAAAAATCGACCTGCAGTCGGGCTACCACCAGCTCAGAGTTCGAGACGAGGATATTCCGAAGACGGCATTCCGGAATCGGTATGGCCATTACGAGTTCACAGTAATGCCGTTCGGGCTTACCAATGCCCCAGCGGTGTTCATGGACATGATGAACCGAGTTTTCAGACCTTCCTGGATCAGTTCGTTGTGGTCTTCATCGACGACATCCTGATTTACTCCACCACCGATGAGAAGCACGAGGAGCACCTTCGAATTGTTCTACAGACCCTTAGGGAGCAGGAGCTGTTCGCAAAACTTAAGAAATGCGAATTCTGGCTTCGCGAAGTGGGGTTTCTAGGGCATATCATTTCAGCAGCAGGAGTCGCAGTGGATCCCAAGAAGGTGGAGTCGGTGACCGACTGGCCCCAGCCGACCACAGTGACAGAGGTGCGCAGCTTCTTGGGCCTTGCGGGATACTACAGACGTTTCGTGGAGGGTTTCTCGAAGATTGCGACCCCCTCTGAACCGCCTAACCCGGAAAGGAGTAAAGTTCATATGGACGGTCCAATGCCAAGAGAGCTTTGAAGAACTTAAGAAACGGTTAACAAGAGCGCCTGTGCTTGCCTTACCAACCCCTGGAGAAGACTACGAAGGTCTACTGCGATGCATCGCGAATAGGACTGGGAGGAGTACTAATGCAGCAAGGAAGGGTCGTTGCCTATGCTTCAAGACAACTCAAGGATTACGAACAGAACTACCCGATCCATGACTTGGAGCTTGCCGCAGTGGTCTTCGTTCTGAAACTGTGGAGGCACTACCTCTACGGTGTGCATTGCAACGTGTTCTCGGACCACCAAAGCCTTAAGTACCTTTTCACCCAGAAGGAGCTTAACCTACGGCAGAGGAGGTGGTTGGAGCTACTGAAGGACTACGACTTAACCATCCAGTACCACCCGGGGAAAGCAAATGTGGTAGCCGACGCTCTAAGCCGAAAGGGACAAGCAGAAGGAACTTCGGCGGGCGCGATCACGCAGCAAAACGACTTGATCGCGGAATTTTCACGATTGAGGTTGGAAGTGGTACCAGCAGGGACGGTTGAGCGACTGTTGACCCTAACAGTCGCGCCGACCCTATTGGAGAGGATTCGGGAAGGCCAAGGTGCGGATCCGCAGCTACAGCTGGAACGAGATAGGATTTCACCGGAGCAAGAAGGAGACTTTGCAGTGGGAACGGACGGCACCCTTCGGTTCCGAGGGCGGATCTGCGTGCCCGATCTGCCGGATCTAAAGAAAGAAATCCTGACTGAAGCACATTGCGCCCCCTACGTGGCGCACCCTGGAGGCACCAAGATGTACCGGGATATCCGACAGACCTTCTGGTGGCCAAGATTGAAGGGAGATGTGACGCTGTTCGTGGCTCACTGTTTGATTTGCCCAACAGGTGAAAGCCGAGCATCAGCCGGCCGCGGGGGAAATTGCAACCTCTACCCGTGCCCGAATGGAAGTGGGAGCAAGTCACAATGGACTTCGTCACGGGATTCCCCCGTTCGCAACAGGGAACACGACGCTATCTGGGTTGTCGTGGATCGGCTAACGAAGTCAGCTCACTTCCTACCCATTCACACGACCTGGACACGTGACCGGCTGGCACAGGTCTACCTCAGCGAGATTGTAAGGCTGCACGGGGTGACAACGACGATCACCTCGGACAGGGACCACGAGGTTCGTTTCGAACTTTTGGAAGAGTCTACAACGAGCCTTGGGGACCAAGTTACACTTCAGCTCAGCCTTTCACCCCCAGACGGACGGGCAATCCGAGCGGTGATCCAGATACTCGAGGACATGCTTCGGGCGTGCCGTGCTGGATTTGGAGACGGATGGTCGCGCTACCTACCCCTTGCAGAGTTCGCTTATAACAACAGCTACCAAGCGAGCATTAAGATGGCGCCGTACGAAGCGTTGTACGGCAGACGCTGTAGATCCCCGATCTGCTGGGACGATCTGGGGGGAGAGAAAGTTTTTGGGGCCGGACCTAGTGGCCGAGACAGAGGAAAGGGTGCGCCTCATCAGGCGACGTTTGGCGACCGCCCAGAGCCGGCAAAAGAGTTACGCGGACCAGAGACGTCGCGACTTGGAATTCCAGGTGGGGAGAGCACGTGTTACTGCGGGTGTCGCCGTCGAAGGGGGTGAAGCGGTTTGGGTTGAGGGGCAAGCTGAGCCCGCGGTACATAGGGCCGTTTGAGATTCTGGAGCGCATCGGCCCGGTAGCCTACCGCCTCGCCCTACCGCCGAACCTTGACCGCGTTCATGATGTGTTCCACGTATCCATGCTTCGGAAATACCTCCCCCGACCCATCGCGAGTGCTTGACGCCTCCGCGATTGAACTCAAGGAGGATCTAAGTTTCGCGGAAGTACCAGTGCGGATCCTAGCCCGGGAGGACAAAAAGCTGCGTAGTCGGACGATTCCCTACGTAAAGGTGCTTTGGAGCAATCAAGAAGAGCGTGAGGCAACTTGGGAACCCGAGTCAAAGATGAGGGAGTGCTACCCGGACCTGTTTCGCCGCTGGGGAAGATTAAGTTTCGGGGACGAAACTTGTTTTTAGCGGTAAGTGGTGTAAGACCGGCTTTTCCTTAACCCTTCCTGGTCACCCTCTCTTGTAATGCCTGACCGGGGGCCTCATTTTGGCATTTTTCCGGACAGACCGTCGGGGCCCCGCAAATAATTTTAGGCGGTAGAGCTCGCGGAACGGAGGCGCGTGGGCGCGATCGGTTTATTTTTCCGACTCCCGGTCTGACCAGAATTAATTCTCGAAGTTGGGGTCCCCCTTAGACGCCTCGGGATCCGTGTTGGCAGCCGCACACCTTTTAAGGTAAAACCCTAATTCTCTTAGTATATATATGTAGCCGTGAGGGAAAGAGGATTAGGGTTCCTCTTATTTTCTTTGGTGGCCGCACTCTTTTCTTTTTCTTCCTCCCTCGTAGCCGCCGGCAAAGAGAAACCCAAGCACACCGCAAGGGTGGACCGGTGGAGGCAAGCGGACGATCCCTCTCTTCCTCCTCTTTCGCACATCAAGGTGAGTCGGACGCGTTTCGTTCGGGGGAATCGTCCCTCTTTCTTTCTTTTGTTGGTCACGAGGAGGGAGGAGGCGCCGCGCCGTCGCGCACCGCGGGCCGGCGCCCGCATGCGCGCGACGGGTCCCGCAGGCGGGGGCCGCCCGCAGGAGGGGCCGCCGCCGCGGGCTGGTAGCCCGCGCGGGGCCGCCCCGCAACCGCGGGCCACGCGCCCTAGCGCGGCGCACGCGCCCCGACAACCGCGGGCCGAGCGCACCGGCGCGGACGCGTCGGCCGCGCGGGGGCCGGCCCGCAGGAGGGCAGGGCGCCCGAGAGGGCTGGTGCCGCGCGGCCGCCCCGCACGCGCGGGCCGCGCACCCGCGCGGCGCTCGGCCGCGCGGGGGCCGCCCGCAGGAGGGGGCGCCCGCGCGGGCTGTGCCGCGCAGGGCCGCCCCGCACCGCGGGCCGCGCGCCCGCGCGGCGCTCGGCCGCGCGGGGCCGCCACGGAGGGGGGGCGCCCGCGCGGGCTGGTGCCGCGCGGGGCCGCCCCGCACCGCGGGCCGCGCGCCCGCGCGGCGCTCGGCCGCCGCGGGGCCGCCCGCAGGAGGGGCGCCCGCGCGGGCTGGTGCCGCGCGGGGCCGCCCCGCACCGCGGGCAGCGCGCCCGCGCGGCACCGGCCGCGCGGGGCCGCCCGCAGGAGGGGCGCCCGCGCGGCTGGTGCCGCGCGGGTCGCCCCGCACCGCGGGCAGCGCGCCCAACGCGCGCTCGGGCGCGCGGGGCCGCCCGCAGGAGGGGCGCCGCGCGGGCTGGTGCCGCGCGGGGTCGCCCCGCACCGCGGGCACCGCGCCCGCGCGTCGCTCGGCCGCGCGGGGCCGCCCGCAGGAGGGGCGCCCGCGCGGGCTGGTGCCGCGCGGGGTCGCCCCGCACCGCGGGCCGCGCGCCCGCGCGGCGCTCGGCCGCGCAGGGCCGCCCGCAGGAGGGCGCCCCGCGGGCTGGTGCCGCGCGGGGCTGCGCCCTGACAGGGTGTTCGTCGCAAGCCGGTGCCGTGCGAAGAACTCCGCCGCACGCTGTAGGGAGTCGTTGTAAGTTCGGACTTCTAAGTCTCGATTTGCCTATGTTCCTTCAGGAGTGCGGGACGCTGTGGGCGACTGGAGCACAGACGCGGACTGGACGAACGTAGGACGACGCACACAAGGTGGGTACGTTCCCGGGGGTTTCGGGAATGGGGTTTTAACTGTTAGAAATAGCATGTTGGGGCAAGGTGGAATTGTCAGTCTCTTTCTGTTTATGCACTAACCCTGTTATGTTATGTTATGATACTCAATGTCAATCTGAGGCTCAAATTGGCTACACGCACCCGCGGTTTTGGCCACCGCAAGGGTGTGCTTTTCGGAAAAGTGGTCGTTGACCCGTGTACCCCACGCGGAGGTGGCGTTAGGAATGGGGGCCCCATGGGTGGGGGTGTGAGCGGTGACGTCGAGGCAGGTGCTCGGCGGCCGAGGCAGGTGCTCGGCGGTGGGCATCGGGGAAGGTGCCCGATGTTGCTTTGTGAGGCAGGTGCTCGGCGGTGGGCATCGGGAAGGTGCCCGATGTCGTAATGATACAGGGTGTGGTTAAGGGGGAAGGTGCATGGGAGGGATAGTTGCTCCGGTGTTTGTGGTTTGCCTTATCTTTGTTTACTACGCTTATCATGCTATTTCTAGTCACTGACTTTCCCACTTCGTGGACAGGTTCGTCCAGGGGCGAGTGCTAGGGCGCCGGTGAGGACTTAGGGTGCTGATCTGATTTATGGGTGACTCAGATACAGTGACTCTTCTTTCCCTTTTCTTTTATTATTCATGGTAGCTAGTGTGGATTGCGACACCCCCGTGGGGTCGAAGTGGATGTTGCCCTTTTCTTTCCTTTCTTTTTGAATAATTGAATGAATACTACGTTCTCTCTTACTTGGCCGTTTTGAACGATGAAAAACAAAGAAAACCGTTTGCGAAAACTATTTTTAAAACGTGGGTGTCGTTGGGCACCAAGCTTTATAAACCTTGTGGGATTTATGTGTTTACGAACTGTTTTCACAAACGAGGGCATCGTGTGGATGCCGCTTTCAAACCTTGTGATTTATTTATCCTTTCAAACACCGGCCTTCTATGCTCTAAGTGAATGCTAGAATGTCACGTGAATTGTTTGGTTGTATGTGTACGAGACCCCAACTGATGTGGTTAGAGATTGTATGTACTACGCCTTGTGAGACACTTTGTAGTTGAGACGCCGTGGCATATACAAAGGGGCCTCTGCTCATTTGCAGAGCGAATTTGTGTATGCGGCGGGTCTGTGCACGCGCCGGGAGTAATGTTTTACAAAAAAAAAAATATATGGCTGAATCAGGGGCATCGGTGGCTCCTCTTCCGCGCGATTCGAACCCCCGGGGCGTGACAATAGCAGATTAGTAGCACTTCTACCCCGACTGCGAGCTTAGTTGTGTATCAGTTGTACCCTTTATTTCTCAAACAGTTGTAGTTTATTTTGGGTTGGCTCTGGCAGCAGTTGTACTTATTTGTGAGCTAGGAAGACACTTGTATATTTGAGAGTTTTATTGTACTTTTTTTTTTACTTTGGGGTCTTGGTCGAGATGTATTAGTTTTAGTTTAGCTCTGTTTATGCTCCTTTCTTATATTTTATATCTAGAAGGTTACCACGCCTTCGTGTACGCGGGAAATTCTGTGTGCACGGCAGATCTGTGGACGGGCCCGGGTTCTGGTTTACACCCGGGGCGTGACATACCAACTGTCTTTTCAGGACTTTTTAGGTTCGGGAGCCGTTTGCGAGCGCGGGTCGGTTTCAGGTGTTCCAAGCAACGCATTTCGAGGTGGGTACTGTTGTGGTATTCTAAGTAGGTTTCAATGTGACATGTAAGAGTAAAGTAGATGTACCGTTTGTTATTGTCTAACCCTATTGCATGAGAATCCTTTTTGTTTCTAACTGTGGTGACTGAATGTCGCGGTGCTTTAATACACGCCGGTTTCGGCATTTATGCTCCTGGCTGATAACGTACCCAGCGGTTTGGCCACCTCATTGGTGTACATTTTCGGAAGGGTGGGTGTACGTTGACCGTGTACCCCACAAGGTGAGTAGTGGGGACCCCTAACAGGCCGCTCAAGGTGCTTGCACGAGTACCGTAGGAGGGGTTAATGGCAGGCAAGGTGCGAGCAAGGTGTTCTTTTCGTAGGGTCTTTAGACCTTCTGGCAGGTGATTTGTTTTGACTCAACAGGGGATACGGGGATCATGAGGGGAAAGTGGGCTGCTCTGGTTATCGGTTTGTTTACCTTTAAGTATTTACGCATCGTAATAGTTACATCTATCTTTTTGTCACTGACTTCCCACATGTGCACAGGTCCGTACAGGGGGTGGATCCGGAACGACTGGTGAGGCTACGACATAGAGTACTTTAACCCTGTTGGGGTTGGTGACGTGTTTTTACTTTCTTGTGGTTATCATTAGTTGTTTGGTTGTAGTTTGTGGTTGCTTTAGCTGTGTGAATTAATGTGGATGGTGGGATTGTACTTTTGACTAGTGTTGGACTGTCCTCTATTCTGTCTCTTCTAAACTTGCATACGGCATGTTTTTAAACGATAAAGTGATTGCGAAACGTTCAAACTAAGGTGTATGACCATGACTTTTCTAGATGATATTTTACCCTCCTGTTAATAAATGTGCTTCTTTTAGTGAATCCGAATACGCGTTTTTATAGTTGGTCGATTGCGTTGCACGGTATATATTTAGTGAAAGAGCTCGAAAATGAATTGAACGACGGTCGCGATCGGATCTGAAAATCCGACCTGGGATCTCCGGAACAGGGTTTTAGTGTTGTGAGACTTGGTGAGCAGCGCGAATCCTGTAAACATACCCGCACGCTTTTCGAGGAAAATTATGGTTATTCCCGTATAAATAATTAATCAATTAATTAGTTATAAATATATGAAGGTGGCATTTAGTTGTACGTTTACGAAGAGGAAAAGAATCGGACTTTTGCAAAAAGAAAAGAAGAAAAAGACGGAACCCCAACGGAGGAAGAACAAAAGAGGGGGAGAAAGGCGAGGAGTCCGAAACCCCCCGATCAACGATGGGGGAACGGAAGTGCAATCGGTCGTCTTCCTCGTTAGATCGGTAAGTGGTTTTCGTTAAATTGAACGTTAGGGTTCGTGTTCAATTTCGAGTCGCGACGTAGCCTTTGTCACCGTCGCGCACGCCACCGCGTCTCCTAGGGCACGCGGGGGCCACGTCGCAGGTGGCGGAGCGCCGCGGCCTTGGGCGCGTCAGGGGCACCACCCGCGCACCGCGGGCACCGTGAGCGCGGGGCCGCCCGCTGGCGGCGGCGCCCAGATGGGCAAGTCACCG
>CM055067.1:20474485-20494511 GCA_029204045.2 Tillandsia leiboldiana | reverse complement strand
CAACCCTGAAAACGAACACCTCCTGGCATGGCCGCTAAAAGTACAGACCTCGCGGCGCAACAATCGTCGCGAAATAGACGAGCCAGCCAATCCATCCCCAGACAATGTAAAAATCTCGCAGCTGACTAAGCGACCATAGGTCCGCTCGGCCAAAAATCCAAGAACTCAAGCGTACCGGGCCCACGACCACGCAAACTCATCACATACAATATGTGCCAGGGAATATGTACCTCTAAACGCATGTGGCAACCGACCTAACTTATAGTCCATGAGCATGAGGCAAAGCTCTACTGATAAAGAATGTGATGCAACGGATCAATAAAGTGCGAGCTCTAATGCCAAAAAGTAAAGTGATACCTGCCACCACGTGGTCGGCTGCCGCGGAGCTCCCCTACCTGAGCGGCGTAGACTCGCCCGCTCTGAGCTGGTGGTCGGTGGTCTGCATGGTGGGAGGAGGAGCCCTGCTCGCAGAAGCATAGGCCGCTGAGCTGGCGGTCGCTGCTGGGTGGAAGAGAAACTGAGGCCGAGAAGGCGCCACTGATGCCGAAAAAAGGCATGAAGATCGTATGTGCCCTGCCTGCCCGCAGCCATAACAACGCCCCCACCTCTGATCACAGTGCCGGGGAAATGCGGACCCCCGCAGAAGATACAACTGCCTGGGGCCCGAAACTGCCGTGACTGCTGCTGCTCGCTGCCTGTGCGACTGCCGCTGAGATCCCTGCTGTCGCGACTGCGACCTCTGCTGCTGAGAGTGCTGCTGCTGTCGCTGGGGCTGCTGATGCTGTGGGGGCCTCTGGGATCCCCCAGCCCCTCGCGCTCGAACGCCCCCGGCCCGTAAAATGAGGCGGTGGGGTCGGGGCGGCCTCCAGGAACTGGCCTGTCCCCCCTCATCTGATGCTGGTCGCTTCTTCTCAGAACTCTGAGCGACCGGACCTCCGCGTCTAGAAACAACCTGATCTCCCCTCTCGACCCACTGGGCATGATCCACTGCCTCTGATAAAGTCTGAAGCCTCTGGGCGTGTACCATGGTAATAGATCTCGGGGCGCAAGCCTGTCTCAAACAGCTCCACCTGGTGCAGCACATCCCTGGCAACGTAGGGTACGCAGTTGAGCAACTACGTAAACTCCTGGAATAGTCCCACACTGGGCGATCACCTTGCTGCAGGTTCTTCAAGTCATCTTCTATCTTCTTCTTCACACTCGTGGAGAAGTAAGTGTCAAGGGTCATCCTCCTGAACTCCGCCCAGGGTAGCTGTCGAGTGACCTGAAAACTCTAGGGGCTCAACCCGACGCCACCAAGCATCTGCATCCCCTCCAGACAGTGTACTGCCAAATGTGCTCTGAACCTCTGGTCGATGAAGAAGTCCCGAAACATCTTCTCCATTGACGCTAGCCATGATCCAATTCCCCAGGGTGAGTGCTCCGCCCCGAGAACTTAGGGGTCCACGCTTGCAGAACTGCGTGAGGTTTGTCAGAAAACTCCCGCTCCTCCTCTGGGGTCAAAGGCCTGAACATCCCCTGAGCCCCGCTGCTCGACGACGGCGCTGTAGGGGCAGGTGGAATAGTCGGTGGTACAACAGGTGGTACGGGGGCCTCTGCAGTAGTAGGGGGAGGTGCCGCAACCTGGGCAAATAACTGCTCAAACCTCTGCTCCTGTCGGCGGTGACTCTCCGCCTACTGGGTCACCATGGCCCTCAGCTCACTGATCTCAGAAGGCCCCGGACTGCTCCGGCTCCTCCGGGGGTGTAGGAGTACCCCGAGTAGGAATCTGCCGCCTAGGAGGCATCCTGCCACACAAAATCCACGGGTCAGTAAACCAAACCACTCTCGTCCCAATCAAGCGAAAGTCATGGACATTCCCCTATTTCTGTAACCTTATGTTGTCTGCAGCCAACATAATAGTCCCCCAGAAATAGGCTATGCCAATCCCTCTCCACTCACAGGAAGAGTTAACAACCAATTACCGACTTTCGCACAATATCACGTCACTCACGCTCTGCCTTCCTAGGGTCTGCCAAAAGCCTAGGGTTTCCTAAGTCCCGTCTGACCTATCCCTAAGCTCTGATACCAACTAATCTGTCACGCCCCGGGTGTAAACCAGAACCCGGGCCCGTCCACAGATCCGCCGTGCATACGGAATTTTCCGTGTACACGAAGCGCTGATAACCTGCTCAGATATAAAATAAGTAATAAAGGAGCATAAAACAGAGCTAAACTAAAACTAATACAACTCAGACAAATGCTGGAAATAAAAGTACAGTAAGCTCTCAAAAATATACAGGTGTCTCTCCCAGCTCACAAAATATATACAACCAGCTGGCCGCAGCCAGACCCAAAATAAAGGAAAATACAACCGTCTGAGTGTACTGGGGATACATCAAAACTACAAAACTCGAACTCGGGGCAGTAGCTATCTAATCAGCGATCCTCTTACCTCGATCCAGGGAAGAGGGTCCCGCAACTCCCGCAGAGAACTCTGCAAAACAAAGGGGAACAGAAAAGAGAAAACAGTGGGGGGTGAGAACTACTATAAAAACAGTAGCCTCCCCTAGTGGGTAGACCTCAAACTCATACATGCCCACTAGGACTATCAGAGGCGAAAAAAATGAAAACAGAGGTGGTAAGCTACAAGTACACTACTGATGAAGAGCTACCACTAACATGCCTCTACGATGCCTACTAGAGAATAGCTTAAAGCATGCACCAGAACGTAAGGACTGACAGACCAACCCAATCAAAATACTAGTAAACACTGGTACTGCCTGCTCTGCTGTCAACCTCACAACTCAGTATCTCCCCTGTCCAAAAGACCGGAACCCAACACGGTCTGACCGGCACCCAACACGGTCCGACCGGCACCCAACACGGTCTGAAACCTACTCCGGAGTGGCACTCGAGGGGAGCGACCCACACGAGCATAGTATCACTGTCACAAGTATCATCAGTACCATAAATAGCAGGACGGGGTCACGACCCTGATCAAAGTGGGAAAACCCATCCACTAGAGGGAAACTCGATCCCCTACCTCCAATCTGGTGCAAAAGTAATAATAATAATCCGGTCAACCGCCCACAGTCCGCGGTCGCCGCAACACCCAAAACTCGATCCCCGACTGTCCCAACTCTGAACATCTGACTACACAATCCCCTAAGGCTAGACGACAGGAGAACGAGTAAAAGCATGGTTTCTCCTAAGTCAATTCCAATAAGTTTGTGTAGCAGAAAAAGGTGGCCTACCTAGATGACCATTCAGGCATGCAAAGTCCTTTATTTGCTATAATTATTCCAATTATTCAAACATATGCAACATTAAGTGTTTGGGAAATCCCAATGTACATGTGGCAGGATATATGATACATAATACATTGTAGAAGCACAGTCTACTAGCAAGTACCCCTTATACAACATTCATTCTAACCACATGCCCAAACCTTCCCTTAACATATAATATGATATGGCTTTAGCATTCTTTCCAACTAATTAAATTGCATATCTAAACATGGAAACACCACTTACTAATTTGTAGCCTGCTAACAATGCAAGTATTAACAAAGGAATCTTAATCTCATACATGCATGCTAGATATATTCACAATTAATAACACATAATCATGGCATTCTAATAGGCCTAGTGACATTCACAAGTAGGAGGTTCACAACATCACCCACCTCGAGTGCTATTCCAAGGTCCCAAAAGCGAAGTCCAAGATCAGTCCAAACACACCTCCAATCTGCACAAAATACCCCAAAGGAAAATACATAAGCTATTCATCCCCAAATTTCCAAAATCTGTCCCCCAAATCCACAGTCCAGAATTCTCCAATTTTTACCTATGAATAATGCCCAGAAAAATCAAAGAAAAATACTATCGCGATCCTTGCGACGAGCCCGTCGAAACGAGTACCTGCACGCCCAAATTGGAGTTTTCTACGCTGAGATAAAAATCTGGCAAGGGGTACACCCCAATCCAAACTGTACCCAATTTCTGCAACAAGAAACCACAGAGAAAGGAGATTCTCACCCACGAGTAAAATCCAGAAAAATCTGAGAAAAATCCAGGAGACTCCTTGCGAAGCGTAGATGCAAATTGCCTTTTGAATCGCCTCGTTCCGACGTCTGAACGAAAAGATATGGCAAGAACACCGCGGTGCTGTCCCAAAAGTCCGCGAAGAAAAAGGGTCAAATGGGTGCTCAGAAAACTCCAAGATCAGCACGGAAATCGAGGAACCACAAAACACAGGAGTTGAATCCCTACCTGTCGTGAGTCCAACGGCGCAAGAATCGGCGAATTCCGAGGTCGGGGTGAGTCGGAGGAGTCCAAACACTGAGAAGGGGCGAAGAGGATCGCCGGAGAACGAGCGTCGCGCCGCGCCGTAAAATGGTGAACCTCGGGAAGAGTGCCTCCAAAAATCCTCAAACTTCTCCAATGGGTAGTGCACTGAGGGAGGAAAAACTTCTGTGAAGGGAGCTCAGCGAAAAAGGGGTCCAAAAGCAAAAAAGGCCGAATAGGGAAGCTATTTAAATGCCCAGCCCAATAGCTGATGGGCCGGTTTTCGGGCGCAGTTTCCGGGCGCACTGCGCCCGGAAACCGGGTTGTATACCTCCCGTCCGACGCACCCGGAAATCCCTGGGGCGGCCACGTCACCACGAACAGGGGACAGCAAAGCCTGGCGGTCAGCAAAGCGCCGCGTGTCCCCCCGCAGTCAGCGGGGGTAGGTACGGCCCGCCAACCGCGGGCCGACGCGTGGCGGCACTCGAGTGCGGCCGACCACGCGTCTGCCAACCCTGCGCGCTCCGTACCGAGGCGCCTCCACTGCGCGCGCCGTGGACCGGGACTTCGTGGGCCAGCCAATGCCAGGCCGCCACGCGTCGTGCCCCCGGTCCACCGCAGCCGCGCAGTTTCCCTGGACCGCGCCGTGCGCACCCGCCACTCCGGACGCGCCACGTGGCCCGCACGGCGGTCCATGCACCCGCCGCGCTCCCCCCGTGGACCGAGCTGCGTGAGCCGGCCAATAATGGGCCGCCACGTGGCTCAGGCCGGTCCACGAGCCTCCCCCATGCACCGAAAATCCCCGAAAACTTTCGGAAGCCCGCTTTTGGTCATCCGGACTCCAAAACTAACAAGCAAATAGCCGTTTTTAAGCGTTTTTCCGCGCTGAATCCAAATCCAACCTCAGATTGGCCCAAAACCCTTTCTAAAATTCGGCAAATGCAGCCGAAGGCCAAATCCGCTATCAAAGTCTCACAAGGCCCATCTGTGGCACCCCTTCGATGCACCACGGGCCAGACACCAACACTAGGTGTTCTACACAGTGGATTCACCGGAAAGTGGCATGGGAAAAACCAGTACACTACACCACCCCTACTCGAACCTGTCACAGTGTGGGTTGTCAGTGATTGATAAAGTAGAAACTTGTAAGTAAACGCAATAATAGAACGAACACACCGAATCACCGGAGCATTTACTTTCCCCCTCCCCCACATGTATCGCTAGATCCCAGTTGAAAGTCCCGCTGGGCACCTACCCCAGCATTCATAATATTTTGGGCCCCAACCCCAATACCGTACTCATCTTCTTGGTGCCTCCAACCCCTCGACTGCCCAAGTAGCAGCCGCCTCTCCTTGAGGGGTCCCCACTAACCTCCCCTTGTGGGGTACACGGGTAAATGACTTACCATCTTTCCGGAAAAATACACCCTCTGCAGTGGCAAAACTGCCGGTGTGCGTGTAAGCAATATGAGCATATTTATTGCCTTGCGACCTCAACCGCTCTAGTCAGAAAAGTATAACGCACCTGCGACCGCAGCCGCTTTGATTGACATACTAAAAGGGATTCACATGCTATGGGGTTAGTCAAACTATAAACATATCTACTTTATCAAAACGAGTATCTGGAAACGACACCACACCGGTAATAACCAACACCTACCCACCTCTATTATGCGAAACGTGTACTCCGGAGACCGATCCTCGCTCTCTGTTGACGCCCGGACCTAGAAATAGTCCCCATAAGAGCCGTGGTCAGATCAACAATGTAATAGTGGATAAACCGAGCCCAACAACTCAAAAACACTAAGGACGACTTGACCCGGCGGTGGCGCCCGCGCGCGTTGAGCGACGCGGCCGCTCCCCGCGGAGTTGCATGTCGTACGGCCGCGCGGGAACCGGCCCCGCGCGGCATTTGTCGTGACCGCGCGGAACCTAGCTCCGCGCGGTGCACGCCGCGGCCGCGCGGGCACCAACGCCGCGTGGTCTCATCCGCAACCATGCGGACCTCAGCCCCGCACGGCACAAACCGCGGCCGCGCGGGCGCCGGCCCGCGCGGCACTTGCAGCGGCCGGGCGGGCACCGACCCCGCGCGCCGCAACCGCGCGGGCGTCCGCCCGCGCGGCATTAGCCGCGGCCGCACGGGCATGGCCCCGCGCGGCACGTGCTGTCGCCACCACCGCGCGGGTACCCGCCCGCGCGGCACAAACCGCAGCCGCGCGGGGCGCTGCCGCCGCCGCCGCGTGGGGACCCGCCCGCGCGGCACAAACCGCAGCCGCGCGGGCAAGGCCCCGCGCGGCATGCACCGCCGCCGCACGGGCGCCCGCCTACGCGGCACCAGCTGCGGTAGTGTTATGGTTTTTCCCGTGCAACTTTCCGATGAATCCACTGTGCAGAACACCTACTGTTGGTGTGTCTGGCCCATGGTGCATCAAAGGGATGCCACAGTTGGACCTTGTGAGACATTGATAGCTAATTTGGCCTTCGGCTGCATTTGCCGAATTTTAGAAAAGGTTTTGGACCAATCAGAGGTTGGATTTGGATTCAGCGCAGAAAAACATTTGAAAACGGCTATTTGCTTGTTAAATTTGGAGTCCGGATGACCAAAAATGGGCTTCCGGAAGTTTTCGGGGATTTTCGGTGCATGGGGGAGGACCGTGGACCGGCCTGAGCCACGTGGCGGCCCATTATTGGCCGGCTCACGCAGCTCGGTCCACAGGGGGGGCGCGGCGGGTGTATGGACCGCCGTGCGGGCCACGTGGCGCGCCCGGAGTGGCGGGTGCGCGCGGCGCGGTCCAAGGAAAACTGCGCAGCTACGGTGGACCGGGTGCACGACACGTGGCGGCCTAGCATTGGCTGGCCCACGAAGTCTCGGTCCACGGCGCGCGCAGTGGAGGCGCCTCGGTACGGAGCGCGCAGGGTTGGCAGACGCGTGGTCGGCCGCACTCGAGTGCCGCCACGCGTCGGCCCGCCGTTGGCGGGTCGTACCTACCCCCGCTGGCCGCGGGGTGACACGCGGCGCGCAGCGGAGGCACTTGCATTACTGTCCCCTGTTCGTGCACACGTGGCAGCACCTAGGCATTCCGGGCACGTCGGATGGAAACCGTCCGACCGGGTTTCCGGGCGCAGTGCGCCCGAATCCTGCGCCCGAAAACCCGGACCATTAGTGTTTGGGCTGGGCCTATAAATAGGCTACATTGTGTTGTTCTTGGGCTTTTTGGACCCCATTTCTCAGAGATCCCTTCAGAGAAAATTTCCCTCCGTCAGTGTACTATCCTTTGGAGGACTTTGGAGATTTTTGGTGGCACATTTCCCGAGGTTCACGATTTTATGGCGCGGCGCGACGCTTGTTCTCCGGCGACCCGCTTCGCCCCTTCTCAGTGTTTGGACTCCCCTGACTCACCCCGACTTCCGATTTCACCGATTCTTGCGCCGTTGGACTCACGACAGGTAGGACTTCAACTCCTGTGTTTTGAGGTTCCTTGTTTTCCGTGCTAACCTTGGAGTTTTCTGAGCACCCATTTGACCCATTTTCTTCGTGGATTTTTGGACAGCACCACGGTCTTCTCGCCGTATCTTTTCGCTCAGACGTCAAATCGAGGCGATTCAAAAGGTAATTTTCATCTACACTTCGCAAGAAGTCTCCTGGATTTTTCCCTGAATTTTTGGAATATTTTCCGAAGGTGAAAGTCTCCTTCCACTGTAGTGCTTTGACACAGATTTTCTGGACATTTGGATTCGGGGTGTTTCCCTTGCAGAATTTGTAACTCAGCGTAGAAAAATCGGATTTGAACGTGCAGGTACTCGTTTCGACGGGTTCGTCGCGAGGATCGCGACAGTATTTATCTTGGATTTTTCCGGGCATGTTTCACAGGTGAAAACAGACAAATAGTGGACTGTTGTAAAATTGGGCAGATTTGGTTGGAATATTATAATAATTTATGTGTGTTCCTTTGGGGTATTTTGTATAGAGTTGTGGTGACTATTTTGGACTGAGCGTGGGATTCGCTTTTGGTTCAGGGATTAGCGCTCGAGGTGGGTGATGTTGTAAACCTCCTACTTGCGATTTGTCACTAGGCCTATTAGAATGCTCTTGATCATGTTGTTAGTAGAACTGTGAAATGGACCTAGCATGCTTGTATGAGATCATGGATCCATTGTTACTAGTTGCATGGTTAGAGAATTAAATGTTAGTAAGTAGTGTTTCCTTACTTTGAATGCGTAGCTTAAACACTTGGAAATCATGCTAAATCCATATCATGTTATATGTACAATGGAAGGTTTGGGCATGTGATTAGAGTTCATAATTTGAAAAGGTTACTTGTTAGTGAGCTTCTAGTTATGCAACATAAACATTGGAGGTTCTATGCACTTAGTTATGTAAAAGTGAAAGTATTTGAAATTGCTTTATTAAGAGAAGGACTTTGCATGCTTGTATGGTCATCTAGCTAGGCCACCTTTTTCTGCTACACAAACATGCTGGAATTGACTTAGGAGAAACCATGTTTTATTCTTTCTCCAGTCACTTAGACATGGGGGATAGTATGCTCTGATTAGAGCAGGGACTGGGATAGTGTAGTCAGCTTTAGGATTTGGGGACAGGCAGGTTTGAGGACAGGGTACTCGCGGCAACCGCGGATTTCGGGCGGTTGACCGGACTGTTATTAGTGCATCAGATTTGGGGATAGGGGATCGGGACTTCTTTAGTGGATGGGTTTTTCCCACTTAATTAGAGTCTTGGTCCAGTCCTACTATATCAAGTTACTTGTGACCGTGCCGGTCAGGAGCCGGTCTGTTGCAGCACTTGTGGCCGTGCCGGTCAGGAGCCGGTCTGTTGCAATACTTATGACCGTGCCGGTCAGGAGCCGGTCTGTTGCAATACTTATGACCGTGCCGGTCAGGAGCCGGTCTGTTGCCTCTGGGATGGGACTGTGTCGGTCAGGAACCGGTCTGCATCCCGCAGTTGAGATGTGAGTTAGTGGGCATAGTAGGCAGTACCGGTGTTCACCGGTGTCTAGATTGGGTTACCCAGGCAGGCATATGTATACTCTGATGTATGCATTTAGCTACTCTTTTAGCTTATTACTTTAGAGGCATCTTAGTGGTAGTTTTTATCAGTTGTTATACGTATAGTTCACCACCTTGTTTTATTTCTCCGCCTCTTGTAGTCCTAGTGGGCAGGTCTGTGATAGAGGTTTACCCACTAGGGGAGGCTACTGTTTTTATAATAGTTCTGACCCCCCACTGTTTTCCCTTTTCTTGTCCCCTTTGTTTTGCAGAGTCATCTGCCGGAGTTGCGGGACCCTCTTCCCAGGATCGAGGTAAGAGGATCGCTGACTAGATAGCTACTACCCCGAGCTCGAGTTTAGTAGTTTTGTTGTATCCCCTGTACACTCAGACGGTTGTATTTTCTTTTATTTTGGGTCTGGCTGCGGCCAGCTGGTTGTATTTATTTCGTGAGCTGGGAGAGACACATGTATATATTTGAGAGATTACTGTACTTTTATTTCCAGCATTTGTCTGAGATGTACTAGTTTTAGTTTAGCTCTGTTTTTGTGCTCCTGTATTATTTCTTTTTTATCTAAGCAAGTTACCAGCGCTTCGTGTACACGGGAAATACCGTGTGCACGGCGGATCTGTGGACGAGCCCGGGTTCTGGTTTACACCCGGGGCGTGACAGATTAGTTTGGTATCAGAGCTTAGGGATAGGTCAGTTGGGACTTAGGAAACCCTAGGCTTTTTGGCAGACGCTAGGAAGGCAAGGCATGAGTGACGCGATATTTTGCGAAAGTCGGCAATTTATTATTAAACTCTTCCTGTGAGTGGAGAGGGACTGGCATATCCTATTTCTGGGGGACCATTATGTTGGCTGCAGACGACATAAGGTTACAGAAATAGGAGGATGACCATGACTTTCGCTGGATTGGGTCGAGAGTGGTTTGTTTACTGACCCGTGAATTCTTGTGTGGCAGGATGCCTCCTAGGCGGCAGATCCCTACCCGGGGTACTCCTACACCCCCGGAGGAGCCGGAGCAGTCCGGGCCTTCTGAGATCAGTGAGCTGAGGGCCATGGTGGCCCAGTTGGCGGAGAGTCACCGCCGACAGGAGCAGAGGTTTAAGCAGTTGCTGGCTCAGGTTGCGGCACCTCCCCCTACTACTGTAGAGGCCCCTGTACCACCGGTTGTACCGCCGGCTATTCCACTAGTCCCTACGGCACCGTCGTCTAGCAGTGGGGCTCAGGGGGTGATCAGGCCATTGACCCCAGCGGAGGAGTAGGAGTTTGCTGACAAACTCGCCCAGTTCTGTAAGCGAGGACCACCTAGGTTCTCGGGGCGGAGCACTCACCCATGGGAGATAGGATCATGGTTATCATCAATGGAGAAGTTGTTCAGAGATTTCTTCATTGATCCGAGATTCAGAGTACACATGGCCGTACATTGTCTAGAGGGGGATGCAGATGCTTGGTGGCGTCGGGTCGAGCCCTTAGAGTTTCAGATCACCCGACAGCTACCCTGGTCGGAGTTCAGGAGGATGATCCTTGATACCTATTTCTCTACGAGCGTGAAGAAAAAGCTAGAAGATGATCTGAAGAATCTTCAGCAGGGTGCTCGGACAGTGTGGGACTACTTTCAGGAGTTCACACAGTTGCTCAACTGCGTACCCTATGTTGCCAGGGATGGGCCGCACCAGGTGGAGCTTTTTGAGACGGGCCTGCGCCCAGAGATCTATACCTTGGTGCATGCCCAGAGGCTCCAGACTTTGTCAGAGGTTGTGGATCACGCGCACTGGGTTGAGAGGGGAGATCATGTGGTCGCTAGGCGCGGAGGCTTGGTCGCTCAGAGTTCTGAGAGGAAGCGGCCAGCGCCAGACGAGGGGGGACAGGCCAGTTCATGGAGGCCGCCCCGACCGCCACCGCCTCAGTTTACGGGCCGTGGGTGTTCGGAGCGGCGAGGGCCTGGGGGATCCCAGAGGCCCCCACAGCATCAGCAGCATCAGCAGCCCCAGCGGCAGTAGCAGCACTCGCAGCAGCAGAGGTCGCAGTCGCGAAAGCAGGGGTCACAGCGGCAAAAGCAGCAGCCGCAGCAGTCGACGCAGCCCCGGTCTACAGTTGGGTGTGTTTTCTGCAGGGGTCAGCACCCCTCCGATACTTGTGATTTGAGGCACGGTCGCTATTTCAGATGCGGGCAGTCAGGTCATCGGCGAGCTACTTGCCCTTTTTCGACATCGTCGGCTCCTTCCTCAGCATCAGTCCTTTCGGTGCCTCAGCAGCGGCCTTATGCTCCAGCGAGCAGGGCTCCTTCTTCCCACCCCGTAGATTACCGACCACCAACTCAGAGCGGACCGGTTTATGCCGCCCAGGTGGAGGACTCCTCGGCAGCCGACCACGTGGTGGTAGGTATTGTTTTACTTTCCGGCATTAGAGCTCGCACTTTATTTGATACCGGTGCATCACATTCTTTTATCAGTAGAGCCTTTGCATCATCTCATGGACTAGAGTTAGGTCGGTTAACGCATGCATTAGGGGTACAGATTCCCGATCATATTTTGCATGTAGAGGAGTGTTGTTGGTCTTGCCCTGTATAGCTTGAGTCTTGGATTTTGCCAGCGGACCTGATGGTCCTTAGTCAGCTGTGAGATTTTGACATTGTACTGGGGATGGATTGGCTGGCTCGCTATTTCGCGACGATTGATTGCGCCGCGAGGACTGTTACTTTTAGCGAGCCAGGCCAGGAGGTGTTCGTTTACCGGGGGTGCCAGAGTTCTTTCTTTGCCTCTGTGGTTTCGACTTCTCGAGCGAGGCAGATGATGCGCAGTGGATGCGTGGCCTTTTTGGCGTCTGTGGTTAAGGAGCCTACGGCGGCACCGGGACTCACGGATATCCCTATTGTCCATGAGTTCCCAGATGTGTTTCCTCCAGAGCTGATTCATATGCCACCGGATAGGGAGGTTGAGTTTTTGATTGACGTAGTTCCAGGAACTGCGCCAATCTCTAAGGCTCCTTACTGAATGGCACCGGCTGAGCTGCGAGAGTTAAAGGCGCAACTCCAGGATTTAATGGACAAAGGTTTTGTCAAACCAACTGTATCGCCTTGGGGAGCGCCGGTGCTATTTGTGAAGAAGAATGATGGATCACTTCGACTATGTGTTGATTATCGGGAGTTGAATAAAGTGACCATCAAGAACAAGTACCCTTTGCCGCGCATTGATGACTTATTTGATCAGCTGCAAGGGTCTTGTGTCTTCTCCAAGATCGATTTACAGTCTGGTTACCACCTGTCACGCCCCGGGGTCGAAACTGCGACCCGGGCTCGCTAACAGATCCGCCATCTGTACGGAAACTGCCGTACAGACGCAGCGTCTAGCCTGCAAAAGCCAAAACTATAGCTACACAGATATCAGAGCGAATAAAAAGCTGTACTATAAATTTTTCTCAACCACAAAGCTGCTACAACACATAGCCTATCTCCCAAAAAATCAGAAGATACAAATAGAAGTGCACCTATACAACATCTACAAATCCAAATAGGAGAAAGCTAACAAGAAACATAACCCACTCCCACAATCCGGGATGGTACATCTACCTCTCTCTAAAGTAACAATGCTGGTGGAGATCTAACACGCGACTCCCTATCCTCGGTCCGTCCAATCAAGCACAGCAGGAACGGAAGAAAGCCTCAGCAACCTGTCACCGACAGAGGGTGTGAGAACTACATCCTACAGTAGTTCTCAGTGGGTACCGTCTCCAAGAACCACGGTCTGCCCACTAAGTCTACCAGAGGCATAAGATAGAGAAAAGACTGATGATAAGATAAATAAGCTGGAAAAGAATCTACAGCTATCATGCCTCTAACTACTATGCTCAATAAGAAGAGACTATGGATGATGGTATGCAGTCACTCACTGCTGACAATATGTCACAAGTACTAAGCCCAAGACGCTCTACTATGACACATGCTACGCCATCACTCTCTCAGAGTATCTCAAATCTCAGCGACTGCCCCACAGGGTCCAGTCGAGTCAAGCCTGCGCCCCCTGGTGTATCAACCAGGGTGTCCCAACGGACAAACTCGATATCTCACACAGTGACCCCATGGTAGCTCGGCCAGGGGTATCAAGCGACCTCTAGTATATGAACTAGGCGCATCATCGCAGCCTCGTCAGGCTCGGTATCATCATCGCAGCCTCATCAGGCTCGGAATCATCAACGCACCCGGGGCGTGGTTCGAGGGGTGCGACCCCACCGAACTCCAGTATCTCATCAGTATCACTGTCTCACAAGTGGCTCCTGCAGGCTGTGGTCCTCGATCAAACAGATCGGTATCTCGATGCTCAAAGCACAAACTCAGTCGGAGAACCCTCCACGACTCAATCTCACAACACAGACCCACTCACGAAGGTACTACACAGCTGGGACCACCGTCTCTCCCACGGCTCCCACAACACAACTCCACTGAACTCAACACTCAACTCACGGCCGGAGCTACTCCACGGCCAGATCTACGAAGGGTCTGAAACCCAGGGAGACTAACATCTACGTCCCCAAGAGAGAAAGCAGCCCTTAGAACCCAGATCACTCGAATCCGCTCGGGTGGATAAGTTTATAAGAAACCATGTCATTTATTTCAGAAAATCATTCGATCTGAGAGAAAGCCATCTTTATAATGATTTTTAGTCTTTTTTTTTAGGAAAACCCTTTGAAATCAAGTTTTATGCCCAAGCCTCGAAGAGCTGATGCCTTCGTCCCAACGGACGAGAACAGACTCAGACAACCTTGCGAGGCTTGGAAGAAACATTGGCTGACTAAAATCATGTATTTATCCAAAAAGGTTCTGGGTTCAAGGTCCTGCTAACACACGTGCACCACGATCCCAACCTGGTGGTGACGAGAAGAACAGCGGAAAGGAAAACCCCCGGGACCACCGTTCATCTGAAATGGTTCCCCAAAATGCTAACACTGGCCTAACCCAGCCACCAGACCCCACTCGGCCCCCGGGCCCGAGTGCAACACCCGTCCCACAACACTCTGACCACTCAGCCCACTACCCGGGCGAGGAAACTCTAAGTCCCGAAGGATATAAAAAGTGCGGGATGTCTAAAGCATAAAGGAACCTAGCCCAAATTAAGGTTCACAAATGGTCTGGTCAAACTCATGCACATATGACGGGGGTGCTAGTTAAGTTCCAAGAAAACACTTAAACTAGCATGCAATCCTAACACAATAGAATTAGAAGGAAGTCCGTAGACTTGGAGAGAAAACCAACCCACCTTAGAAAGCCACCAATTGCTCGTCGACACTTGCAATTGGCTCAGCGGGCTTACCTGGCCTCCAAGGGGTCCGCACGCAACACGAAGCCCGATGCCAAAATCCGCACGCGAATCGGAGCACGCGGCGACCAACCACACGACCGCGCGCTCCGCGGAAGCTAAAACCGCACCGCAAGCTGCCAGAAGCGAAGAAATCGCAAAATCAATCAAAAAGGTCAAAACCAAGCATCCGACGGCGAAAAACAGCTTCCGTCGGCGAAAACAGCCTCCATCAGCGAAAAATCAGCGCCCGACGGCGAAAAACAGCCCGTCGGCGAAAACCAGCGCCCGACGGCGAAAACAGCTCCGTCGGCGCAAAAACTGCTCAAAAACAGCTTGCGAAAAACCAGCGAAAACTGCGCAAACCGCTCGCGAAAACCCTGCGAAAACTGCGCAAAACTGCTCGCGAAAACCCTGCGAAAACGCCTCGAAAGCCACGCGAAAACCTGCGCGAAATCATCGAGCGAAAACAGCGAAACCGCTTGCGAAACTGCTCGCAACCTGCTCGCGAAAAACGGCGAAAACCTGCGCGAAATCAGCGAGCGAAAACAGCGAAACCGCTTGCGAAACTGCTCGCAACCTGCTCGCGAAAAACGGCGAAAAACTGCGCGAAATCAGCGAGCGAAAACAGCGAAACCGCTTGCGAAACTGCTCGCAACCTGCTCGCGAAAAATGACGAAAACCTGCGCGAAATCAGCGAGCGAAAACAGCAGCCGACAGCGAAAAACAGCGCGTGGCGGCTAAAACTGCGGCCGACGGCGACCAATGGGCTCCGACGGCGAAAAAACGGCGCCGTCACGCAACCCGAGGCGCCACCGCTCTCCCGGGAGCACGCCGAGCGGCGAAAACCCCAGCCGCGCGACGAGGGAGGCCCGCCGCACGGCGCCAACCCAAGCAGCGCCGCGCAGCGACCCGCTGCGCGGTGCCGGAGCGCACCGCGCAGCGCCCAGCGGCGCTGCGCGCGGCGCCCACCGGCGCTGCGCGCGGCGCCCAGAGGCGCTGCGCGCGGGCCCGAGCGCAGCCCACTGCGCTGCGCGCGGCCGCGCGCCTGCGCAGGTCCCGCGCGGCCCGCGCGGCCCGCGCGGCCCCCGCAGGCCCGCGCGCGGCCCTGCCGCGCGCCCCTGCGCGCGGCCCTGCCGCGCGCGCCTGCGCGCGGCCAGGAGGTGCCGCGCGCACCTGCGCACGGCCCTGCCGCGCGCCCCTGCGCGCGGCCCTGCCGCGCGCCCCTGCGCGCGGCCAGGAGGTGCCTCGCGCACCTGCGCGCGGCCCTGCCGCGCGCCCCTGCGCGCGGCCAGGAGGTGCCGCGCGCACCTGCGTGCGGCCCTGCCGCGCGCCCCTGCGCGCGGCCGGTCAGCGCCGCGTGCCGCTCTTTGCTGCACGCGGCGCCGCGCCCAGCGGCAAGTCGCCGCAGGGTGCTGCCAACAGCAGCACCCTGGCGCCGCGCGTGCGCCGTTGCGCGCGCGCGCGGCCGCCGGCGACGGCAATTTCCAAAAAAACCCAATAAAATCCGAAAATCCCAAAAATCCAAGAATCCATTTTTTTCTTGATTTTTAAACACCAAATAAAATCCTCAAAGCTCCAAAACACCGAAAAAACCCCAAAAACTGAAATTACTTACCTCGTTGTCGCACGCCGCACGCCCACGAGCATCCACGCGGTCTCCAACGGCGAGTCGAAAAATCCAAGAAGCTCCAATCCCTTTTCTTTCTTTTCTTTTTCCCTTTTCCTCTCTTTTCTTTCCCTTTCTTTCTTTCTTCCTTTTCTTTCTTTCTCTCTGCTGCAGAGGGTGGCTGGGGAAGCTTTTATAAAGCAAAAGCTTTATTAATTAATTAACTAATTAATTAATTCCAATAATTCCAACTCCAACTCACTTTTTGCCTTCGGGCTCTCCGCCGCTGCCCGGAACTTCCCGAACTCCGCTGTAAATCGAAAATACACGCGCTCACAGCTTTTTCTCTCCAAAAAGCTCATCCGTTGAGGCGGGGTGCTCAAATCAATACCGGCTCCAAAATTGCCAGTTCCGACTCACTTTTTGACTCCGGGTCCTCCGCGTCAGTCCGGAACCTCCCGAACCTCGCTGTAAATCGAAAGTACACGTGTCCACAGCTTTTTCTCTTCAAAAGCTCGTCCGTTGAGTCGGGGTGCTCAAATCAATTACCGGCTCCAAAATTGCCAGTTCCGACTCACTTTTTGCCTCCGGGTCCTCCGCGTCAGTCCGGAACCTCCCGAACTTCGCTGTAAATCAAAAGTACACGTGTCCACAGCTTTTTCTCTTCAAAAAGCTCGTCCGTTGAGTCGGGGTGCTCAAATCAATTACCGGCTCCAAAATTGCCAGTTCCGACTCACTTTTTGACTCCGGGTCCTCCGCGTCAGTCCGGAACCTCCCGAACCTCGCTGTAATCTGAAAGTACACCTGTTCCAAGTGTTCCTGAATTTCCCGCGCTCCACGGTGAAGTCGGAAATTTCCAATCTCATCCTCAATCGGCCTACAAAGCCCGGAAAAAACCCCGAATCGAGCTGGAGCTTCCGCGTTGATCCGAATCAACTCGGCATCAACAGTAACCTCAGATACAACATGCTCAAGGCAACTCTCTGCTCCAAGTCATCTGTGTGGTCGGCGCGCTATCCAAAGCCCCGGTACTTTACATTCTCCCCTCCTTCAAAGGGTTTCGTCCTCGAAACCAAAACACACACCCTACCACAAGAAACTCACATCAGGAATATTATCAACTCCAACTCTCTCTCAAAGAAAAGCAACCGAAAATAGCGAAAAGTCCGAAATTTCCAAAGGACCGATGCCTTCACCCCGATCAAACAAGAACCGGTTCCCGCATCGCCACCATTTCTGGAGTAGTCCTTCGAAATTTTTCATTCCGCTGCTATTTTCGGCGTTAAAACGGGGAAAACAAGGGGAGAGAGAGATGTTGAAGCTGCCCCTGCTGTGGCCGCCACCCAAACCACAATCCACCAACTCAACCAAGTAGGGGTGCAAAACTCTGATCTCAACCACCAGGAAAGGAAGTCATACCAAGTACCAAGCGATCCGCTAACCTGGCGCCCACCAATCGGCAACCCAAACTCATCCTCTCGGCTCTCAGGTGGTCGCTCTAACTCAACATACTGGCACCACCGAACCTTCACTGGGTAAAAACCAACCGTAAATTCCATAACTCCAAAAGCAAGAATTTCTTCGGTTGCATCTGATAGCTCAAATCCTTGTTCGACTCCAACGCAGAAAAGCCGATAAAGTGCGAGGATTCAATTACACTTCCTCCTATCAGACGAAAATCACGGTCCAAACTCCCCGCGTAAACTCAAGTCTATAAACATAATCTCTGCGGCTGGTGGCTTCCAAAAAAAATCGAAGTCTCCAAAAGGCAAAAATCCTCCGTTGCTCCTCAGCAACCAAAACTATCTAGTTCCGCAGGTACATCTCTCGATTAGGCAACCAACATCTCCCCTCTTGGAGTTGCTGCCCTAGCCTCCAGTGATCTAGAAGCTCTAAGCCACTTCGGAAACAAATCCAAATGTCCACGACGGGTCCGGCTGCTAACCCGTTCAAACACAGCTGGAGAACTCGATTCTTCAAATCCTAACAATCGAGGCCTCAGTCAATCCACTTGACCGCAAGGCAAGCTCAGAAAGCCCCTACCGGGTTCTGAACACTAGCCGGGCACAACCTCGACTGCAAGGTTCCATAACCAAGTCGACCACTAACTCGGTCTCCAATCCACTATCCTGGCGCCTCGACTGCCGAGAACCTCTAGGCCTCTGTCTCCTCTGAGACACATGATCCTGAGGCTGGCACCATGGCAACCTCGATCCACTCCACTATCCCGAAATCAGGCAATAATGGAAGACTCTCTCTCTGGAGCTGGTCCCTCGACCTCCGTCCCTCCTGGACGTGATCAGTGATCCTCGGTCAATCCATCGCGCATGCCCAATCGCTGCAGCCACGGTCGGCACTCGCCGAGAATACACAATGAGATAGATATCTAGATGCAGTCCCCTCTCAACATAAACAACCCCGAAGCCTCAACCTGGGTGACAAGGGGCCCACTGCTCAACCCTCGCGGAAACTCGCTCTCGGTGGTACAACAGGACGAATCCGACGCCACCAACTCTCGGCGTCCCTAACCAAAGGCGCAAGATCAAACGCCCTGAAGCTTCTCCTGGATGAACAAATCCTTGAACAGCTTTACCATAGCAGCGATCCAGTTCTCGGCCTCCCAAGGCCCCCAACTTAAATCCCAGAATCTGCAGGGGATGGGACTGGATGAAGTAGAATAACCGGTTGGCAACCTCTCGCTGCTCCTGCACCATCAGTGGTGCGACCAGGGTCGAAATCGACAATGTCGCGGCTGGAGTACTACTGGCGATACCCCGGGAGATGCTCTCAGCTCAAACATGCGCAACACACGCTCCATGTTCTTCTCCTGGCGCCGCAACGCCTCCGACATCTGGGCCCCTTGAGCCCGCAGATCCTGCACCTCACCCTGCCTAGCCTGCTCGGCAGCCCGCCGTCCGGGCTCCTCAGCTGAGGCCAAACGCCCGCTCGTCGCTGCACGACGTCTCGGCGGCATCGCAAGTAACTGAAACAAAACAAACATCAGGACACAACAACCATACGACCCAATCCAGCGAGAGTCTAAAATTTGTTATCCTTCCTAAAGTATTATGTTGTCTGCAGCCAACATAATCACTTTGAGAGAATAACATATCAAATCACTCATCCCAACCCGAGGGAGAGGTAAAAACTCAATCTGGACTCTCGCTAACCGTCACGACTCTCACGTAGTCATCCTAATGTCCAACCACAAGCCTAGGGTTTCTAAGTCCTCAATGACCTATATCCTAGGCTCTGATACCACTCTAATCTGTCACGCCCCGGGGTCGAAACTGCGACCCGGGGCTCGCTAACAGATCCGCCATCTGTACGGAAAACTGCCGTACAGACGCAGCGTCTAGCCTGCAAAAGCCAAAACTATAGCTACACAGATATCAGAGCGAATAAAAAGCTGTACTATAAATTTTTCTCAACCACAAAGCTGCTACAACACATAGCCTATCTCCCAAAAAATCAGAAGATACAAATAGAAGTGCACCTATACAACATCTACAAATCCAAATGGGAGATAGCTAACAAGAAACATAACCCACTCCCACAATCCGGGATGGTACATCTACCTCTCTCTAAAGTAACAATGCTGGTGGAGATCTAACACGCGACTCCCTGTCCTCGGTCCGTCCAATCAAGCACAGCAGGAACGGAAGAAAGCCTCAGCAACCTGTCACCGACAGAGGGTGTGAGAACTACATCCTACAGTAGTTCTCAGTGGGTACCGTCTCCAAGAACCACGGTCTGCCCACTAAGTCTACCAGAGGCATAAGATAGAGAAAAGACTGATGATAAGATAAATAAGCTGGAAAAGAATCTACAGCTATCATGCCTCTAAT
>CM055067.1:20389450-20474385 GCA_029204045.2 Tillandsia leiboldiana | reverse complement strand
ATGTACATTGGGATTCCCAAACACTTAATTTGGCAATAATCGTTTGAATAATTGGAATAATTATAGCAAATACAGGACTTTGCATGCCTGAATGGTCCATCTGGTAGGCCACCTTTTTCTGCTACACAACTTATGGAATTGACTTGGAGAAACCATGCATTTTACATCACTCGTCTCCTATCATCTAGCCTTAGGGATGATGTAGTCATATATTCAGAGTTGGGACATCTAAGGCTCGAGTTTTGGGTGTTGCGAGCGACCGCGGACTTTGGCGGTTGCCCGGATTATTATTATTACTTTTGCACCAGATTGGAGGTAGGGGATCGAGTTTCCCCTCTAGTGACTGGGTTTTCCCACTTTGATCAGGGTCGTGACCCCCGCCCTGCTATTTATGGTACTGATGATACTTGTGACATATGTTAGATACTCATCTCTTGTGGGGTCCTCCCCTCGAGTGCCACGCGAAGTAGGTTTCAGACCGTGTTGGGTGCCGGTCAGGCCGTGTTTGGGTGCGCGATCAGACCGTGATTGGGTCCGGTTCGTTTGGACAGGGGGATACTGATTGTGAGGTTGACAGCAGAGCAGGCAGTACCAGTGTTTACTAGTATCTTGATTGCGTTGGTCTGTCAGTCCTTACGTTCGTGCATGCTTTAAGCTATGCTCTAGTAGCCTCGCTGAGGCATGTTAGTGGTAGCTCTCAATCAGATTGTACTTGTAGATTACCACCGTCTGTTTTCATTTTTTTTCGCCTCTGATAGTCCTAGTGGGCATGTATGATTTTGAGGTGCTACCCACTAGGGGAGGCTACTGTTTTTATAGTATTCTCACCCCCCACTGTTTCTCTTTTCTGTTCCCCTTTGTTTTGCCAGAGTTCTCTGCGGGAGTTGCGGGACCCTCTTCCCTGGATCGAGGTAAGAGGATCGCTGATTAAGATCGCTACCTGCCCCGAGTTTCGAGTTTGTAGTTTTGATGTATCCCCAGTAACACTCAGACGTTTGTATTTTCCTTTTATTTTGGGTCTGGCTTGCGCCAGCTGGTTGTATATATTTTGTGAGCTGGGAGAGACACCTGTATATTTTTGAGAGCTTACTGTACTTTTTTTCCAACACATTTGTCTGAGTTGTATTAGTTTTAGTTTAGCTCTGTTTTTTGCTCCTTTATTACTTATTCTTATATCTGAGCAGGTTTATCAGCGCTTTCGTGTACACAGGAAATTCCGTGGCACGGCGGATCTGTGGACGGGCCCGGGTTCTGGTTTACACACCCGGGACGTGACAGATTAGTTGGTATCAGAGCTTAGGGATAGGTCAGACGGGACTTAGGAAACCCTAGGCTTTTGGCAGACCCTAGGAAGGCAGAGCGTGAGTGACGTGATATTTGGTGCGAAAGTCGTAATTTGGTTGTTAACTCTTCCTGTGAGTGGAGAGGAATTGGCATAGCCTATTTCTGAGGGACTATTATTTGGCTTACAGACAACATAAAGGATTACAGACATAGGGAATGTTCCATACTTTCGCTTGATTGGGACGAGAGTGGTTTGGTTTACTGACCCGTGGATTTTTGTGGGCAGGATGCCTCCTAGCGGCAGATTCCTACTCGGGTACTCCTACACCCCCGAGGAGCGGATCATCCCGGGCCTTCTGAGATCCATGAAGATGGCCTGGTGACTGTCCAGTCGGCTGAGTCACACCGCCGACAGGAGCAGAGGTTTGAGCAGTTATTTGCCCAGGTTGCGGCACCTCCCCCCTACTACTGCAGAGGCCCCCGTACCACCTGTTGTCACCACCGACTATTCCCACCTGCCCCTACAAGCGCCGTCGTCGAGCAGCGGGGCTCAGGGGATGTTCAGGCCTTTGACCCCAGAGGAGGAGCGGGAGTTTTCTGACAACCTCACGCAGTCTGCAAGCGTGGACCCCCTAATTCTCGGAGTCGAGCACTCACCCGTGGGAGATTGGATCATGGCTAGCGTCAATGGAGAAGATGTTTCGGGACTTCTTCATCGACCAGAGGTTCAGAGCACATTGGCAGTACACTGTCTGGAGTTGATGCAGATGCTTGGCGTCGGGTCGAGCCCCTAGAGTTTCAGGTCCCGCGACAGCTACCCTGGGCGGAGTTCAGGAGGATGACCCTTGACACTTACTTCTCCACGATAGTGAGAGAAGATGAAGATGACTTGAAGAAGCCTGCAGCAAGGTGATCGCCCAGTGTGGGACTATTTCCAGAGTTTAACGCAGTTGCTCAACTGCGTACCCTACGTTGCCAGGATGTGCTGCACCAGTATGAGCTGTTTGAGACAGCTTGCGCCCCGAGATCTATAACCATGGTCCACGCCCAGAGGCTTCAGACTTTATCAGAGGCAGTGGATCATGCCCGTGGGTCGAGAGGGAGATCAGGAGTTTTTGCTAGACGCGGAGGTCCAGGCGCTCAGAGTTCTGAGAAGAAGCGACCAGCATCAAATGAGGGGGACAGGCCAGTTCCTGGAGCCGCCCCCGACCGCCACCACCGCCTCAGTTTACGGGCCGGGGGGCGTTCGGAGCGGCGAGGGCCTTGGGGATCCCAGAGGCCCCCACAGCATCAGCAGCCGCCACAACAGCACATCACTCGCAGCAGCAGAAGGTCGCAGTCGCGACAAGCAGGGATCTCAAGCTGCAGTCGTGCCAGGCAGCAGCAGCCACAGTCACGCAGTTTCGGGCCCCAGGCAGTTGTATCTTCTGCGGGGTCCGCATCTTCCCCGGCACTTTTGATCAGATGTGGGGGCGTTGTTCTGGCTGCGGGCAGGCAGGCCATACGATCTTCATGCCCTTTTTCGGCTCACAGTGGCGCGCTTCTTCGGCCTCAGTTTCTCTTCCACCTCATCATCGACCGGGGGCCAGCCAGCGGCCCTATGCTTCTGCGAGCAGGGCTCCTTCCTCCCACCCTGCCAGACCACCGACCACCAGCTCAGAGCGGGCGAGTCTACGCCGCTCAGGTAGGGAACTCCGCGGCAGCCGACCACGTGGTGGCAGGTATCACTTTACTTTTTGGCATTAGAGCTCGCACTTTATTTGATACCGGTGCATCACATTCTATTATTAGAGCATTTGCATCATCTCATGGACTAGAGTTAGGTCGGTTGCCACATGCGTTAGAGGTACAGATTCCCGGTCACATATTGTATGTAGAGGAGTGTTGCTGGTCGTGCCCGGTACAGCTTAGTCTTGGATTTTGCCAGCGGACCTGATGGTCCTTAGTCAGCTGCGAGATTTTGACATTGTACTTGGGATGGATTGGCTGGCTCGCTATTTCGCGACGATTGATTGCGCCGCGAGAGGTCCTGTTACTTTTAGGCGAGCCAGGCCAGGAGGTGTTTCGTTTTCAGGGTGTGCCAGAGTGCTTTCTTTTGCCTCTATGGTTTCGACTTCTCGTAGCTAGGCAGATGATGCGCAGTGGATGCGTAGCCTTTATGGCATCTGTGGTTAAGGAGCCTACGGCGGCTCCGGGACTCGCGGATATCCCGATTGCCCGCGAGTTCCCGATGTGTTTCCTCAGAGCTGTTTAGCATGCCGCCGGATAGGGAGGTCGAGTTTTTGATTGACGTGGTTCCAGGAACGCGCCAATCTCTAAGGCTCCTTACCGAATGGCACCGGCTGAGCTGCGAGAATTAAAGGCGCAACTCCAGGATTTATGGATAAGGGTTTTGTGAGACCGAGTGTATCGCCTTGGGGAGCGCCGGTGCTATTTGTGAAGAAGAAAGATGGTTCGCTTCGACTGTGCGTGGATTACCGGGAGCTGAATAAAGCGACCATCAAGAACAAGTACCCTTTGCCGCGCATTGATGACTTATTTGATCAGCTGCAAGGGACTTGTGTCTTCTCCAAGATCGACTTACAGTCATGGTTACCACCAATTGAAGGTGAAGGCCGAAGACATTCCGAAGACGGCATTCAGGTCGCGGTACGGGCATTATGAGTTCACCGTCATGCCTTTTGGACTAACAAATGCCCCTTCAGCTTTTATGGATTTAATGAACAGGATTTTTCGACCATACCTGGATCGGTTCGTCGTTGTTTTTATTGATGACATCCTAGTTTATTCCCGAAGCGATGTGGAGCACGAGGAGCACCTGAGGATTGTGCTACAACTTCTGAGAGAGAGAAAGTTGTATGCCAAGTTATCTAAGTGTGAATTTTGGCTTCGGGAGGTTGTCTTTTGGGCCACGTGATTTCAGCCGCTGGAGTGGCAGTAGACCCGGCGAAGATCGAGGCAGTCCGGGATTGGCCCCGACCGACGACGGTATCAGAGGTTCGCAGTTTCATGGGCTTAGCAGGATATTACCGTCGGTTTGTGGAAGGTTTTGCGAAACTTTCCACACCCCTCACTCGTTTGACGCGAAAAGGGATTAAGTTTACTTGGAGTGAGGATTGTCAGAGGAGCTTTGAGGAATTAAAGAACAGATTGATGTCGGCTCCTGTCCTTTCCCTCCCTGTTATGGGGAAAGGATACGTGGTATACAGCGACGCATCGCACAGTGGACTTGGTTGCGTGCTGATGCAGGAAGGAAGGGTAATCGCTTATGCCTCCCGGCAACTGAAGGATTACGAAAAGAATTACCCTACCCATGATTTGGAGCTTGCTGCAGTGATTTTTGCACTAAAGTTGTGGCGCCACTACCTGTATGGGGAGCACTGCGAGATTTACACCGACCACAAGAGCTTGAAATACCTGTTCACGCAGAATGAGCTCAACTTGAGGCAGCGCAGATGGCTAGAATTGCTGAAAGATTATGATGTAGACATATTATACCATCCTGGCAAGGCCAACGTGGTTGCTGATGCCCTGAGCAGGAGAGCAGTACAGAGTCTATCTTTGTTGATCACCGATCAGGCGCCACTACTTGAGCAGATGAGGCGGTTAGAGCTCGAGGTTGTGTCCCCTGGGGTCTCTGCTAGACTTATGTCTCTAGTCGTGCAGCCCACTCTGTTGGACAGGATTCGGGAGAGACAGAGTGAGGACCCCCACCTGATGAGGATTCGAGAGCAGATGCAGACTGGTTTGATAGGGGACTTCTCAGTCGATGCTGCGGGAGTACTGCGGTACAGGGACCGCGCGTGTGTGCCTATGGATGCAGAGATCCGAGAGCAGATCTTGAGGGAGGCCCACTATACACCTTATACCATCCATCCTGGTGGGACTAAGATGTATAGGGATCTTAAGGCACAGTTTTGGTGGAATGGGATGAAAAGAGACATTGGGAGATTCGTAGCACACTGTCTAACTTGTCAGCAAGTAAAGGCTGAGCATCGTGTACCTGCTGGCAAGTTACAGAGTCTCCCAATCCCTGAATGGAAATGGGAACATGTTACGATGGATTTTGTCACTAGTTTGCCGAGAGCACAGACGGGAGCGGATGCTATCTGGGTCGTCGTGGACAGGCTTACCAAGTCCGCTCACTTTCTGCCGGTTCAGATGACTTGGCCGATGGAGCGACTCGCACAGGTGTACTTGGCTGAGGTGGTTAGATTACACGGAGTACCTGTTTCCATCGTATCAGATAGAGACCCGAGGTTTGTCTCGCATTTCTGGAGGAGTTTACAGACAGCCTTGGGGACGCAGCTCCGATTCAGTACAGCGTTCCACCCACAGACCGATGGGCAGTCAGAGCGCACTATTCAGACCCTCGAGGATATGTTGAGAGCATGCATTCTGGACTTTGGAGGAGGATGGTACCGACACTTGGGATTAGTTGAGTTTGCGTACAACAACAGCTATCAAGCGAGCATTCAGATGGCTCCGTTTGAAGCGTTGTATGGACGCAAGTGTCGGTCACCCCTTTATTGGAGTGATGTGGGTGAGAAGAAGACTTTGGGTCCTGATCTACTGTTAGAGGCAGAGGAAAAGGTCAGATTGATACGACGACACCTCGAGACCGCCCAGAGTCGACAGAGGAGTTATGCTGATACTCGACGGCGAGACTTAGAGTTTCAGGTGGGCGACCATGTTTTTCTGAAAGTCTCGCCTTCGAAGGGGATTCGGAGATTTGGTATTCGTGGGAAACTTTGCCCTCGTTACATTGGACCTTTTGAGGTGTTGGAGCGCTTAGGGCCAGTTGCCTACAGGCTTGCGCTTCCTCCGAGGCTTTCGGGTGTTCACAATGTTTTTCATGTTTCGGCACTGAGGAGGTATGTTCATGACCCGTCTCATATCATCGATTTCACCCCTTTGGAAGTTGCTGAGGACCTGAGCTATGTTGAGCGGCCGTTGAGGATCTTGGACCGTGAGGTTAGGGAGTTGCGCAGTCGGGCCATCCCGTATGTGAAGGTCCTCTGGAGCAGTCATGATGAGCGCGAGGCTACCTGGGAGTTGGAGTCAGCGATGATGGATGCTCACCCCCACTTGTTTGAGGCCCCTGCCTGAGGTATGACTTTTGTTTCGAGGACGAAACTTTTTCTTGTAGGGGAGGATGTAGTGTACTGGTTTTTCCCATGCCACTTTCCGGTGAATCCACTGTGTAGAACACCTAGTGTTGGTGTCTGGCCCATGGTGCATCGAAGGGGTGCCATAGATGGGCCTTGTGAGACTTTGATAGCGGATTTGGCCTTCGGCTGCATTTGCCGAATTTTAGAAAGGGTTTTGGGCCAATCTGAGGTTGGATTTGGATTCAGCGCGGAAAAACGCTTGAAAACGGCTATTTGCTTGTTAGTTTTGGAGTCCGGATGACCAAAAGCGGGCTTCCGGAAGTTTTCGGGGATTTTCGGTGCATGGGGGAGGCTCGTGGACCGGCCTGAGCCACGTGGCGGCCCATTATTGGCCGGCTCACGCAGCTCGGTCCACGGGGGGAGCGCGGCGGGTGCATGGACCGCCGTGCGGGCCACGTGGCGCGTCCGGAGTGGCGGGTGCGCACGGCGCGGTCCAGGGAAACTGCGCGGCTGCGGTGGACCGGGGGCACGACGCGTGGCGGCCTGGCATTGGCTGGCCCACGAAGTCCCGGTCCACGGCGCGCGCAGTGGAGGCGCCTCGGTACGGAGCGCGCAGGGTTGGCAGACGCGTGGTCGGCCGCACTCGAGTGCCGCCACGCGTCGGCCCGCGGTTGGCGGGCCGTACCTACCCCCGCTGACTGCGGGGGGACACGCGGCGCTTTGCTGACCGCCAGGCTTTGCTGTCCCCTGTTCGGGGTGACGTGGCCGCCCCAGGGATTTCCGGGCGCGTCGGACGGGAGGTATACAACCCGGTTTCCGGGCGCAGTGCGCCCGAAAACTGCGCCCGAAAACCTGCCCATCAGCTATTGGGCTGGGCCTTTAAATAGCTTCCCTATTCGGCCTATTTTGCTTTTGGACCCCTTTTTCGCTGAGCTCCCTTCACAGAAGTTTTTCCTCCCTCAGTGCACTACCCATTGGAGAAGTTTGAGGATTTTTGGAGGCACTCTTCCCGAGGTTCACCATTTTACGGCGCGGCGCGACGCTCGTTCTCCGGCGATCCTCTTCGCCCCTTCTCAGTGTTTGGACTCCTCCGACTCACCCCGACCTCGGAATTCGCCGATTCTTGCGCCGTTGGACTCACGACAGGTAGGGATTCAACTCCTGTGTTTTGTGGTTCCTCGATTTCCGTGCTGATCTTGGAGTTTTCTGAGCACCCATTTGACCCTTTTTCTTCGCGGACTTTTGGGACAGCACCGCGGTGTTCTTGCCATATCTTTTCGTTCAGACGTCGGAACGAGGCGATTCAAAAGGCAATTTGCATCTACGCTTCGCAAGGAGTCTCCTGGATTTTTCTCAGATTTTTCTGGATTTTACTCGTGGGTGAGAATCTCCTTTCTCTGTGGTTTCTTGTTGCAGAAATTGGGTACAGTTTGGATTGGGGTGTACCCCTTGCCAGATTTTTATCTCAGCGTAGAAAACTCCAATTTGGGCGTGCAGGTACTCGTTTCGACGGGCTCGTCGCAAGGATCGCGATAGTATTTTTCTTTGATTTTTCTGGGCATTATTCACAGGTAAAAATTGGAGAATTCTGGACTGTGGATTTGGGGGACAGATTTTGGAAATTTGGGGATGAATAGCTTATGTATTTTCCTTTGGGGTATTTTGTGCAGATTGGAGGTGTGTTTGGACTGATCTTGGACTTCGCTTTTGGGACCTTGGAATAGCACTCGAGGTGGGTGATGTTGTGAACCTCCTACTTGTGAATGTCACTAGGCCTATTAGAATGCCATGATTATGTGTTATTAATTGTGAATATATCTAGCATGCTTGTATGAGATTAAGATTCCTTTGTTAATACTTGCATTGTTAGCAGGCTACAAATTAGTAAGTGGTGTTTCCATGTTTAGATATGCAATTTAATTAGTTGGAAAGAATGCTAAAGCCATATCATATTATATGTTAAGGGAAGGTTTGGGCATGTGGTTAGAATGAATGTTGTATAAGGGGTACTTGCTAGTAGACTGTGCTTCTACAATGTATTATGTATCATATATCCTGCCACATGTACATTGGGATTTCCCAAACACTTAATGTTGCATATGTTTGAATAATTGGAATAATTATAGCAAATAAAGGACTTTGCATGCCTGAATGGTCATCTAGGTAGGCCACCTTTTTCTGCTACACAAACTTATTGGAATTGACTTAGGAGAAACCATGCTTTTACTCGTTCTCCTGTCGTCTAGCCTTAGGGGATTGTGTATTCAGATGTTCAGAGTTGGGACAGTCGGGGATCGAGGTTTGGGTGTTGCGGCGACCGCGGACTGTGGGCGGTTGACCGGATTATTATTATTACTTTTGCACCAGATTGGAGGTAGGGGATCGAGTTTCCCTCTAGTGGATGGGTTTTCCCACTTTGATCAGGGTCGTGACCCCGTCCTGCTATTTATGGTACTGATGATACTTGTGACAGTGATACTATGCTCGTGTGGGGTCGCTCCCCTCGAGTGCCACTCCGGAGTAGGTTTCAGACCGTGTTGGGTGCCGGTCGGACCGTGTTGGGTGCCGGTCAGACCGTGTTGGGTTCCGGTCTTTTGGACAGGGGAGATACTGAGTTGTGAGGTTGACAGCAGAGCAGGCAGTACCAGTGTTTACTGGTGTTTTGATTGGGTTGGTCTGTCAGTCCTTACGTTCTGGTGCATGCTTTAAGCTATTCTCTAGTAGGCATCGTAGAGGCATGTTAATGGTAGCTCTTCATCAGTAGTGTACTTGTAGCTTACCACCTCTGTTTTCATTTTTTTCGCCTCTGATAGTCCTAGTGGGCATGTCTGAGTTTGAGGTCTACCCACTAGGGGAGGCTACTGTTTTTATAGTAGTTCTCACCCCCCACTGTTTTCTCTTTTCTGTTCCCCTTTGTTTTACAGAGTTCTCTGCGGGAGTTGCGGGACCCTCTTCCCTGGATCGAGGTAAGAGGATCGCTGATTAGATAGCCACTGCCCCGAGTTCGAGTTTTGTAGTTTTGATGTATCCCCAGTACACTCAGACGGTTGTATTTTCCTTTTATTTTGGGTCTGGCTGCGGCCAGCTGGTTGTATATATTTTGTGAGCTGGGAGAGACACCTGTATATTTTTGAGAGCTTACTGTACTTTTATTTCCAGCATTTGTCTGAGTTGTATTAGTTTTAGTTTAGCTCTGTTTTATGCTCCTTTATTACTTATTTTATATCTGAGCAGGTTATCAGCGCTTCGTGTACACGGAAAATTCCGTATGCACGGCGGATCTGTGGACGGGCCCGGGTTCTGGTTTACACCCGGGGCGTGACAGGTGGAATTCGGGACGACGGCGAGGCATCAGTTAGAGGACACTAGCTGAGAGGGCTAGTAAAACGATACGTTACTTTCTTTACTTTTGGTTATTTAGTTATACTATGGTTAGTTTAGTTGTGATTCATTTACTGTGGTTTCTGATGGATGTTGGGAAGAGGATTATCTTGTAATTAATTGGTGAATGTTAGGATGTGTAATAGCGGCTTGTTTTCAAATGCAAACCGGTTTCAAAAGTGTTTTCAAAGAAAGTGCCGTGTGGGCACCGATTTTAAAACCCGTGGATTTTAAAACCCATTGGGTTTATGCTATAGTCTTATAGAATAGCGGTGATGATGTGGTTTAATATATTCTCTCCTCTTTGCCTGTCATGTTTGGAATGGTTAAAGTATTCGACTTGTTGGTAACGCCGTGCATATACAAAGGAGGCTCCGCCCGTTTGGGGAGTGAATTTGTATATGCGGCGGGTCTGATACGCGCCGGAGGCAAGGTTCAGTAAAATATTTTAGAAAAAAAAAATGGGTACGTTTTCCGCAAATGTTAGAACCTCCGGGGCGTGACAGCAACTGTCCCCAGGTAATAGTAAATACAATTATCAACTTTCTAGTGGTAGGTATAACAAAATATTCCATCTCTAAATAAACAATCTCACATGCAGACTCATCACTAGAAGAATGCTCTTTAACTCAAGAAAGCATGCAAATGTTATCCCAAGGGCGCAATTAAGATATTACCAAAAAGGAGATTACTCTAATAAGCCTAGTGGGTAATCAAAAGTAGGAGGTTCACAACAACACCCACCTCGAACGCTAAATCCAAGTCCAAAGTGAAGTCCTCGCCCAAGCAAATCAACCGCCACAAACACTGTACAACATACCCCAAAAACATACACAATTAAACATACAAAGCTCCAACAAAATCTGTCCAAACACAACAGTCCAGAGTTGTCCTGTTTTCACCTGCGGAAAAGGCTCGAAAAATTCCATGAAAAATACTGTCACGATCGTCACGACGAACCGGTCGAAACGAGTACCTGCACGTTCAAATCCGAGTTTCCTACACTGAGATACAAATTCTGCAAGGGAACCACCCCGAAATAAACCAATCTCAAAATCTGTAGCACAAAGTTCTGTAAACAGGGATTTTTCACCTTTGAGGACAAATCAGAAAATTCCAGGAAAATTTGAGGATATTCCTTGCGCTGTGTAGATGCAAAACGACTATAGCCGCGTCTCAATCCGACGCCTGTGCGCGAAGTTATTGCCAAAATTCTACAGCGCTGTCCAAAACTCCACGAAAGAAAAAGGGTCAAAAGGAAGCTCAAGAAACTCCAAGATAAATTCAAAAAAAGAGGGAGCTCAAAACAGAGAAGTCGGAGTCCTACCTGTCGTGAGTCCAAAGGCTCAAGAATCGCCTGAATCGGAGGTCGGAGTAAGCCGGGGGAGTCCTCGCACTGAAAAGCGACGAAGGCGGTCACCAATGAACGGGCGTCGCGCCGTGCCGTAAAAATGAGAACCTCGGGATGTGTGCCACTAAAAATCACAGGAATGCTCTGTGGGGTGTAGCTCAGAGGGCGGAAGAAAACTCCTGAAGAACGCTCTGTGAGAAGCAGCTCGGAAAAGGGTGAAAAGGTGGCCCAAAAGTCCTATATATAGGCCTCAGCCCACTACATGGGCCTGGCGGATTCGGGCCCAACTTTCGGGCGCCCGAATCCGCCAGGATTGGTCGAACACCTCCCGTCCGACGCGCCCGAATTCACCCCGGGCTGACACGTGTCCCGCACAGCAAACAGCTGTGCGGGGCGCGTCAACCGCCTCCGCGTGGCCCTCCCATGTGAAGGACGCGTGTCCCGCACAGCAAACAGCTGTGCGGGCGCGCCTGGTGCCGACGCGTGGCACCGCCCGGTCAGCCGGGTAGGTGGCGCCCGCGAATGGCCGGGCGCCACGCGTCCCCCGCCCTGTCGCGGTCACACGTGCGGGCAGGCGCAGCCTGGCCGCCTGCCACGCACGCGCCCCGAGTCGCCAGCCCGCGCCCCCGTGCGCCGCGCTTTGCGAGCCCGCCGCAACGTGTCCTGCGCCGGTCTCATCCACCCAGCCGCGCCGCTCTGCGGACCCAGCGCTGCGAACCGGCCAATGACAGGCCGCCACGTGGCTAGCCGGCGGTCCACGGTCCCCCCATGCACCAGGAACCACTTAAAACTTTCGGGAGTCCGTTTTTGAGCATCCGGACTCAGAAATTAACAAGCAAATAGCCGTTTTTAAGCGTTTTTCCACGCTGAATCCAAATCCGACCTCTGTTTGGCCCAGAACCTTTTCTCAAATTCGGCAAATGCAGCCAAAGGCCAATCTGACAATAAATACCTCAATGGGTCCATCCGTGCTATCCCTTTGATACACTATGGACCAGACACACCATCAACAGGTGTTTTACACATTGGATTCACGGGAAATATAGCATGGAAATCTGGACCATTACATCCTCCCCTACAAAAAAAAAGTTTCGTCCTCGAAACAAAAGTCATACCTCAAGCCGGGGCCTCAAACAAGTATGGATAAGCATCCAACACCGTCGACTCCCAGGTAGCCTCGCACTCGCCAAGGTTGCTCCACAAGATCTTCACAAAGGGATGGCCCGACTGCGTAGTTCTCTCACCTCTCGATCCAGAACTCGCAGTGGCCGCTCAACATACCTCAAGTCCTCGCTGATCTGTAGTGGGGTGAAGTCGAGATGACATGCGATGGTGTCACGCCCCGGCGTCGAAACTGCGACCCGGGCTCGCCAACAGATCCGCCGCCCATACGGAAACCCCGTATAGACGAAGCGACTATCCTGTAAAAAGAATCAACTACAGTATACAGATGGTATCAGAGACATTCACCAGCCGAAAATGTGAGATGAGTCTCGACTGAGCCAGGGTTATATAGCGGGTAGAGCGAGGCTCCCCGGCTACTGACCGTTGTGGGTGGAGTGCAGCTCCCCACAAGGTCGGCTAAGGCTAGCGAGACGAGTCTCACATCGCCTGGTGCTTGTGAGTGTGCTTGAGCCTGACGTGAACGTCAGGGCTTAAAGGGGGGAAGAATGTGACACCCCCGGAATTTGGATTAGTCCTATATATAAATGATATAATAGGACTAAATCTCTTAACCCGGCTATAGCATTTTGGATGGTAGCAAGATTCAAGAGGTTATGAGAGTTAAGCGTGCTAGAGCTAGAGTAGTTCTAGGATGGGTGACCCCCTGGGAAGTGGGGCGTCACAGATAGATCATAAACATATCTCTTCAAAGTGGACACATGAAACACATCGTGAACACCAGAAAGTCTGGGAGGAAGTGCAAGCCTGTAGGCAACTGGCCCTATACGCTCCAATACCCTGAAGGGGCCAATAAAACGGGAGCTAAACTTCCCACGAATGCCGAATCTGATGACCCCCATGGACGGCGAGACCTTCAGAAAAACATGATCTCTTACTTGAAACTTTTGGTCTCGTCGCCGCACATCGGTATAACTCCTCTGCCTGCTCTGAGCGGTCTGAAGATGCTGCCTGATCACTCTAACCTTTTCCTCTGCCTCTCGTAGTAACTCTGGCCCCAAAGTCCGCCTCTCACACATATCGCTCTAGTAAAGCGTTGATCGACACCGGCGTCCATATAATGCTTCAAACGTAGCCCTCTGGATGCACGCCTGAAAGCTATTATTGTACGCAAACTCAGCCAGAGATAGGTGTCGGATCCATCCACCGCCAAAATCCAATATGTAAGGTCTGAGTATGTCCTCGAGGATCTATATAGTGCACTCCGACTGCCCATCCGTCAGTGGGTGAAAAGCTGTATTGAATTTAAGCTGCTCGCCCAAGGCGTCCTGTAAGCTCCTCCATCAACGTGACGCAAATCTCGAGTCTCGATCTGATACAATAGAGGCGGGCACTCCATGTAACCTCACCACCACATCCAAGTACAGCTGAGCCAGCCGCTCAAGTGATCAAGTAGTCTGCATCGGCAAGAAATGAGCGGACTTCGTGAGTCGAACAACGATCATCCAAATGACATCTGCACCTCCCTGGGCCCTCGCTAAACCGACCACAAAAATACAACGTGATGTGGTCCCATTTCCACCCAGGGATTGGCAGACTCTGTAACTTACCAGGCGGCACCTGGTGCTCAGCTTTTACCTGCTGGCAAGTTAAACACAGTGCTACAAATCTCTCGATATCCCTCTTCATGCCGCTCCACCAGAAGTGTGCCCTGAGGTCCTTATACATCATAGTCCCACCAGGATGGAGGGTGTAAGGAGTATAATGGGCCTCTCCCTATAACTGCTCTCAAATCTCTGGGTCCACAGGCACACACACTCGGTCCCTATATCGCAGTACTCCCGTAGCATCAACTCCAAATCCCAGACTACTCGCTCGAAATCAGACCTCTGATCCTGGTCAAACGGTGTCCTCACTCTGTCTCTCTCTCTGGTCCTATCCAGCAGAGTGGGCTGCACGAGTAATGACGTCAGTCTAGCAGAGAACCCAGGGGACACAACCTCTAAGTCAAGCCACCTCATCTCCTCAAGCAGTGGCGCCTGGTCGGTAATCATCAGCGATAAGCTTTGCACTGCTCTCCTACACAGGGCATCAGCAACCACATTGGCCTTGCCAAGATGGTAAAGTATGTCCACATCATAGTCCTTCAACAGTTCCCACCATCTGCGCTGCCTCAAGTTGAGCTCCTTCAGTGTAAACAGGTACATCAAGCTCTTGTGGTCGGTGTAAATCTCGCAGTGTTCCCCATACAAGTAGTGGCGTCACAACTCAGTGCGAAAATCACAGCAGCAAGCTCCAAGTCATGGGTAGGGTAATTCTTTTCATAATCCTTAAGTTGCCGTGAAGCATAAGCGATTACCCTACCCTCCAGCTTCAGCACGCAACCAAGTCCACTGTGCGATGCATCACTGTAAATCACGTATCCTTTCCCCATAGCAGGGAGGGAAAGGATAGGAGCCGACATCAATCTGTTCTTCAAATCCTCAAAGCTCCTCTGGCAATCCTCACTCCAGATAAACTTAACTCCTTTACGCGTCAGACGAGTGAGGGGTGTGGAAAGTTTCACAAAACCTTCCACAAACCGACGGTAATACCCGGGCAAGCCCATAAAACTGCGAACCTCTGATACCGTCGTCGGTCGGGGCCAATCCTTAACTGCCTCAATCTTCGCCGGGTCCAATGCCACTCCTGCGGCTGAAATCATATGACCCTAAAAGACAACTTCCCGAAGCCAAAACTCGCATTTAGGTAACTTGGCATACAACTTCCTCTCTCGCAGAAGTTGCAGCACAATCCTCAAGTGCTCCTCGTGCTCCGCATCACTCCGGGAATAAACCAGGATATCATCAATGAATACAACGACAAACCGATCCAGGTAAGGTCGAAAGATCCTGTTCATTAAATCCATAAAAGCGGGAGGGGCATTAGTCAATCCAAAAGGCATGACGGTGAACTCATAATGCCCGTACCGTGTCCTGAATGCCGTCTTTGGGATGTCCTCCGCCTTCACCTTTAATTGGTGGTAACCTGGCTGTAAGTCAATCTTCGAGAAGACACAAGACTCTTGCAGCCGATCAAATAAATCATCAATGCGCGGCAAAGGGTACTTGTTCTTGATGGTCACTTTATTCAACTCTCGGTAATCCACACAAAGCCGAAGTGAACCATCCTTCTTTTTCACAAATAGCACCGGCGCTCCCCAAGGCGATACACTTGGTCTCACAAAATCTTTGTCCAATAAATCTTGAAGTTGCGCCTTTAACTCTCGCAACTCAGCCGGTGCCATTCGATAAGGAGCCTTTGAGATTGGCGCAGTTCCTAGGACTACGTCAATCAAAAACTCGATCTCCCTATTCGGCGGCATACTAATCAACTCCGGGGGAAAACATCCGGGACTCGTGGACAATAGGGATATCCGCGAGTCCTGATGCCGCCGTAGGCTCCTCCACCACACTAGCCAAAAAGGCCATGCATCCCCCCCCCCCCCCCCCCCCCCCCCCCCCCGCGGATCATCTGCCTCGCTCGAGAAGTCGAAACTACCGAGGCGAAGAAAGCACTCTGGCACCCTCTAAACACAAACACCTCCTGGCCTGGCTCGCTAAAGGTAACAGTCATCGCGGCATAACCTATAGTCGCAAAGTATCGAGCCAGCCAAACCAACCCAAGCACCACATCAAAGTCTCTCAGCTGACTCAAGACCAACAGGTCCACTGGCACAATCCAGGACTCGATTCGCATCGGGCAGGACCAACAACACTCCTCCACGTGCAAAGTGTGATCGGGAAACTAAACCTCTCGTGCACGTGGTAAAAGCCCTACCTCTAACCCATGTGATGATGCAACTCATCTACTCATGAAAGAATGCGATGCTCGTATAACAAATAAAATATGAATCCAAATGCCAGAAATAGACCATACCTGCCACCACACAGTCAGCCGTAGCAGAATCACCCGCCTGCGCTAAGCCATCCTGACCGCTCAACAATGGCTGTCTCTCACCAGAAGGGTCTGGAGGGGAAGCTCGGTCTGCCTGGAGACCTGTCGGTGAAGCTCCCGGTCGCAGCTGGGAAGTGGTAGGAACAGATGCTGAAGTCGGTGCTGCACATGTCGGCTGGGGGCACGAAGTCCGCAAATGTCCAGACTGGCCACAAAGATAGCAGCGTCCCTGCCGGTGATCACAAGTACTGACGAAGTGCTGACCTCCACAAAAAATACACCTGCCAGCCTGCTGGGGCTGCCTCTGCTGCTGCTGCCATCTCTGTAGTCGTGACCGCGACCTCTGCGGGGATGCGGTAGGGGCCAATGCTGAAGAAGGTGCTACTAAGGTCCGAAAGGGGCATGTAGCTTGGATGTGGCCTGGCTGCCCACGTCGGAAGCATCGACCCCCCCTCAAGCCACAGGTATGAGATGGATCCTGCCCCCTACAGAAAACGCACCGGACCGACGCCCGAGACTTTCGAGACTGCTGCTGCGGTGGCCTCTGAGATCTACCAGGTCCTCGTCGATCAAGACGCCCACGGCTAGAAGACTGGGGCAGCGGCGGTCGTGGCGGTCTCCCTAAACTGGCCTGTCCATCATCCTCTAGGGCTGGGCGTTTCCTCTCTGGACATTGCTCTGAAGCCCCGGCCCCCACGTCAAATGCCAAGTCACCCCTCTGCGCCAGCAACTGCTCCAGGCGCTGGTCCTGACGAAAGCTCCTCGCCACCAACTGGGTCACCAAGGCCCGCAGTTCTCCCAACTCGGCGGATACCGCCCGCTCAGACTCCTCGGGAGGTGTGGGAGTACCCCAGGTGGGAGAACGACGACGGGGCGACATGCTGCACACGAAACCAGAAATCAGCAACAAAACCCCACACGACCCAATCTAGCGAAAGTCAAAGACATTCCCCTATTTCTGTAACTTTGTGTTGTCTGCAGCCAACATAATTGTTCAACAGAAATAGGATATGTCGATCCCTCTTCACTCACTGGAAGAGTCAAATGACCAAAATCACCGACTTTCGCAAAGTATCACGCCACTCACGCCCTATCATCCTAGGGTCTGCCAAAAGCCTAGGGTTTTCCTAAGTCCCAACTGACCTATCCCTAAGCGCTAATACCAACCTAATCTGTCACGCCCCGGGTGTAAACCAGAACCCGGGCCCCTCAACAGATCCGCCGTGCACACAGAATTTCCCGTGTACACGAAGCGCTGGTAACCTGCTCAGATATAAAAGATATAATAAAGGAGCATAAAACAGAGCTAAACTAAAACTAATACATCTCATACCACAGCTGGAAAGTAAAAGTATAATAAAACTCTCAAAATATACAAGTGTCTCTCCCTGCTTACCAAATAAGTACAAACTGCTGGCTAGAGCCAGACCCAAAATAAACTACAACTGTCTGAGAAATAAAGGGTACAACTGATACACAACTAAGCTCGCAGTCGGGGTAGAAGTGCTATCTAATCCGCTATCCTCTTACCTCGATCTGCCCAAGGCGGCACTGCAACTCCCGCAGAAGACTCTACAAAACAAAGGGGAAAAAGAAAAGAGAGACAATGGGGGTGAGAACTACTTTATAAAACAGTAGCCTCCCCTAGTGGGAAAAGCCTCAAACTCTGATGTGCCCACTAGGACTACTAGAGGCAAAAAGGGGAAGAACAGTAGTAAGCTATAAAGGCTACTGATAAAGGAAACTACCACTACTATGCCTCTAACTCAGTATCAAAAGAAATGACTGTATGAATGCATCAGAAAACTGTCTCTGTGCAAATAAACCCAATCTTGTGCCACCAGTAAAACTGGTATTGCCTGCTCTGCTGTCTCAAGTATCTACGAACCAATCGGTACTCACTGAACTATGCTCACTGTCTGGCACTCACTGGCCAATATATCAATCGCCTACTCCGGAGTGGCACTCGAGGGGAGCGACCCACACGAGTAAAGTATCTCTGTCATCAGTATCACAAGTATCTCTATATAGCAGGACTGGATCATGACTATGATCAAAGTGGGAAAATCCATCCACTAAAGAAACCCGAACCCCCAATCAATGCAGTAATACTCAATCAGTGGGAAACCCTATCCACTAGAGGTATCCTATCCCCAATCTGATGCACAAGTAAACATCCGGTCAACCGCCCAATGGCCGCGGTCGCCGCAACACCCCAAAAGACCAAAATCTGATAGAGTAATCAACATCTGGCTAACCGCCTAACGTCCACGGTTACCACAATGCCCCACATTCTATAATCGAGTCTAACCTGTCCCTGACTCGATGACCTTGACTACACTATCCCAAACCCCTTCTCTAACTCGAGCAACATGCATCTGAATAAAAAGGAGAACAGCTAAACATGGTATCTCCTAAGTCTGATCCCAATATGATAGTGCAGCAAAAAAGGTGGCCTATTTAGATGTCCACACACGCATGCAACTGTCCCCAGGTAATAGTAAATACAATTATCAACTTTCTAGTAGTAGGTATAACAAAATATTCCATCTCTAAATAAACAATCTCACATACAGACTCATCACTAGAAGAATGCTCTTTAACTCAAGAAAGCATGCAAATGTTATCCCAAGGGCACAATTAAGATATTACCAAAAAGGAGATTACTCTAATAAGGCTAGTGGGTAATCAAAAGTAGGAGGTTCACAACAACACCCACCTCGAATGCTAAATCCAAGTCCAAAGTGAAGTCCTCGCCCAAGCAAATCAACCGCCACAAACACTGTACAACATACCCCAAAAACTCCAACAAAATCTGTCCAAACACAACAGTCCAGAGTTGTGCTGTTTTCACCTGCGAAAAAGGCTCGAAAAATTCCAAGAAAAATACTTTCACGATCGTCGCGACGAACCGGTCGAAACGAGTACCTGCACGTTCAAATCCGATTTTCCTACACTGAAATGCAAATTCTGCAAGGGAAACACCCCGAAATAAACTAATCTCAAAATCTTTAGCACAAAGTTCAGCAAACAGGGATTTTTCACCTTTGGGGAGAACTCAGAAAATTTGAGGAAAATTTGAGGATATTCCTTGCATTGTGTAGATGCAAAACGACTACAGGCGCGTCTCAATCCGACACCTGTGCGCGAAGTTATCGCCAAAATACTACAGCGCTGTCCAAAACTCTGCGAAGGAAAAAGGGTCAAAAGGAAGCTCGGGAAACTCCAAGATAAACTCGAAAAGTGAGGGAGCTCAAAACAGAGAAGTCGGAGTCCTACCTGTCGGGAGTCCAACGGCGCAGGAATCGCATGAATCGGAGGGCGGAGTAAGCCGGGGGAGTCCTCGACCTGACACGCGACGAAGGCGGTCACCAATGAACGAGCGTTGCACAGCACCGTAAAAATGAGAACCTCGGGATGTGTGCCACTGAAAATCCCAGGAATGCTCTGTGGGGTGTAGCTCAGACGGGGGAAGAAAACTTCTGAAGAACGCTCTGTGAGAAGCAGCTCGGAAAAGGGTGAAAAGGTGGCCCGAAAGTCCTATTTATAGGCCTCAGCCCACTACATGGGCCTGGCGGATTCGGGCCCAACTTTCGGGTGCCCGAATCCGCCAGGAGGGGTCGAACGCCTCCCGTCCGACGCGCCCGAATTCACCCCGGGCTGACACATGTCCTGCACAGCAAACAACTGTGCGGTGCGCGTCAACCGCCTCCGCGCGGCCCTCCCAGGTGAAGGACGCGTGTCCCGCATAGCAAACAGTTGTGCGGGCGCGCCTGGTGCCGACGCGTGGCACCGCCCGGTCAGTCGGGTAGGTGGCGCCCGCGAATGGCCGGGCGCCACGCGTCCCCCGCCCTGTCGCGGTCACACGTGCGGGCAGGCGCAGCCTGGCCGCCTGCCACACACGCGCCCCGAGGCGCCTGCCCGCGCCCTCGTGCGCCGCGCCTTGCGAGCCCGCCAATGGCAATGCTCCACGTGTCCCTGCGACGGGTCCATGCACCCGCGCGGGGAACTCCGTTTGTGAGGACCCGAAATTCCCACGTAAGGATTTCTGTTGGTTCGGCTGCTTCTGGAAGCCTTTTGTTGAGTGTGGAGGCTTTGCGCGCAAATCGGACTTCAAAACCGGACTCAGCGCGAAAAATGGATCGAGTTGGTGTGTTCGGATGCCCCCGTAAATTTTTAGAAATGGATTCTTGCAAAATGGACTTCGTATTTGGATTCAGCGCGGAAAAACGATCAAAACGGCTATTTGGTTGCTTTATTTGGAGTTTTGGAGGTCAGAATCGAACTCAGCGCGCGAAAATAGTAAAAAGAGGCATTTTTTGGAGCTTATTTGGATTTATTTCAGGCTGCCGGTCCACGGGGGCGCGTGCACCAGGAGCAGCCAACCCGGGGAAGTCCGCGTGTCGGCCAGGGACTGGCCGACAGCGTGACGCGTGGCGCTCACGCGTGGCGCCTGCTGGTCGGCGGGCGCCCGTTGCCACGGATCGCCCACGTGGCGCGCGCCGAACCGCCGGATGGGCCATCCGCTGTGTGGATCAGCGCCACATGCCCCCCGCCTTCTCTCTCTCTTCCGGATGCTTGGCGTACCCCAGGATGTCCCCTGAACCACTTTGCAGTAGTTTTTTTGGCTATTTAAACCCTTCCCCTTCCCCATTTTCGGGTTTTGGCATTTTGGCCTCCTTCCTTGAGCTAACCAGAGCTTCCTCACCATCTTCATCTCCTCCTTCATCATCTGTGGTGGTCTTTGGGGGACTTGTTGCTGTCTTCTTAGCTGTGCGAGTGGAGGAAATCACCATTGTTGCTATTTCAGCCCCTTTTTCGTCGCGTTTCAGTGCGGGAGGCCTACAGCACTCATCCGATGGATTTTTCATCTGAAAATTTAAAGGGATCTTGACAAGAGGTATATATACAACATTTATATTCAACACTTTGGCTAAATCTGGATTTTTATCCGAGTTTTAAGGCCATCTTTGGGACCCTTTGTTGCAGCCTGGAATTTTGGGCAACCTGTCGTATTTTGGCTTTTCTGAATTGTCGGAGTGGAATTTTTTGATGATTTTTATGGGGACATTTCCAAAACTCGAATATCTACAATATTGGTACGTACCATTTTCCCCAGATCTGTGATTTTATTAGGGGTTATGCATGATCTTTGGAGCACCTTGCTGCATTCGTGTACAGATGGAACTTGGTGGATAGTTCAAAGTGTTTATGGGTTTTCTCCTTCATCCGAGCATGAAAATTGGAGTTCTTTAGCTCAATTTGTATCTAATCTCGACAAGGAATCCAATGGTACCTCTCTTGCAGGATTTGGAGTACGTTTGGGTAGGTTACTTTAATGATCTTTTTAACTGCGATTGTATGGTTTACTGCAGTCCCTGTTTTAGTTTTGATTTGAGCAAGGCACCTTGAAATGCAGATAACTTTGTGGATATAAGGTCTTTTGCAGAAATTCAAGTTGGGACTTCTTACTAACTTCAAGGTGAGTAAATTCTCTTTTATGATCTGTGGATGAATCCCTTTGGAAAAGCCCCTAATTAAGCTTGGAAATACTAGCAAGATTATGTTAGCAATTTTTTTGGACAACATTGTGATTATTGCTACATTTGAATGTTAAGGGAAATTAATGGTGGATTTTGAGGACTTGGAGATGTTTGTTGAATGAGGACATCTTTGTTTACTGTTAGAGACTTCATCTTGAGGTATTTGGGGCAGCACTTACATCTTCTTTAACTTACTCTCAATTGCTGAAATTCTGGAATTTAATTACGCCGCGTGCATTGTTTCAGTGATTGCGCCCAATCCGTGAGCCGATTTGGAAGAGTTTCGCGGCATCGGTCTCCCGGGAGGATAAGGATTACTCACGCCAAATTTCAGCTACAGCGGGCAGTGGATCGTCAAGTTTCAGGTGGGTAGTTGCGCTTTGCCAAAAACATCGATTTACCCAATCGGGCTACTGGTTTCCCTCATGGCATTGTGGTTGATGTTCTCTTCTCCTTGGTATAATATGCTTGGATATCCATGTCTAGATTATGTTAATTGATCCTCAGTGTATACATGAGTGAATGAATAGTTTGATTGATGTTGCATTATCTCATATGAAGTTCATTATAAGTGATCATTCTTAAACCTATGCTATGTGAGGGTAATTGGAAAATTAATCTTTAACCTACACCTTGTGATGAATGGTTGACCTAATTATGATGAATGATGGTGATAGTTATGTGTGAATGGTTGGTTGATTTATGTGAGGACTTGGTTGATTTATTTGAGAATGATTTACGCGAGAGTAGTGGGTTTGGTGATCCTCAGTCTCCACTTGGTGATATGAATTACACTTGTCGATTCTTATCCTACAATGTGTGATGTTGGGCATAGATGTTAATCCATAACCTATCTATGTGAGAATAATTAGTGGATTGATCATTGATCTAACTTATGTGAAAATGGGTGATGATGTGGGTTATTGATCTAGTTGATGTGAGAATGACCTAGGCTTTTGATTCCTAATTCCTTCATGAAAAGATGGATATCATTGTTGAGTTGAGGCCTATTCCTTATGAGACAAAGCAATTTCATGACTCCTATTACTTGCAAATGAGATTGGATGTTGTTGGTAGATCCTATGTTCATCCTATGTGAGATCAATGAAGGTTGTTGAACCTTAAGCTATTCATTGGTGATACTTGATTGAATGTCCCTGTTTAAGTGATGTTAAATGATCTTGGGCTTATTCCTGTATGAATGTGAGGGTTGACCAGCGTTGTACCATCTTATGTGATTTGTGATTAGGTGTGGCACTTCCTTATTCTCATACTTTGTGAACATCGTGTATGTGGTATTGGCAGGCATAGGCTATGTTGCACTTAATGTTCTTATGCAATCATCAATATTATGGAATAGCATGCTCTAATAAATGTAGAACATCGACACCTGTCTACTTTATATCATCTTGGGACATCTTCATGCTTGTATGGTCATCTAGATAGGCCACCTTTTTCTGCTACACTATCATGTTGGACTTGACTTAGGAGAAACCATGTTTTATACTTTTCTCCTTTTCATTTTAGACTCTGGGTATTTGTGGCTCGGATGTGAGCAGGGGGTTTGTGATAGTGTAGTCAGGTTTCTGGGGATTTGGGACAGGCAGGGCCTGATGGCAGGGATTGCGGCAACCGCGAACTGTGGGCGGTTGACCGGGTTATTATTATTGCATCAGATTGGAGGTGAGGGATCGGGCTTCCCTAGTGGATGGTTTTTCCCACTTATTTAGACTCGTGATCTAGTCCTGCTATATCAGATTACTTATGACTACTTATTTTACTCGTGTGGGTCGCTCCCCTCGAGTGCCACTCCGGAGTGTGTGACCGTGCCGGTCAGGAGCCGGTCTGTTACTTGTTTTGGGTGCGACCGTACCGGTCAGTAGTCGGTCTGTCACCTATTTCGGGATGCGACCGTACCGGTCAGTAGTCGGTCAGTATTCCCGCAGTTGAGTCTTGTGTTTGGCAGGCATGGTAGGCAGTACCAGTGTTTACTGGTGTATAGATTGGGTTTATTCAGACAGGCATTTATATTCTGATGCACATATTTAGCTATCCTTATTAGCTCGGCATTTAGAGGCATTTTAGTGGTAGCTCTCTTTTATCAGTAGTTCTGTTTATAGCTTACCACCTCTCTTATTCTTTTTCTTGCCTCCGGTAGACTTGTGGGTACGTCGGGGTTTGAGGCTTTACCCACAGGGGGAGGCTACTGGTTTTACTAGTGGTTCTCACCCCTATTGTTGTTTTTCCCCTTTCCTCCCTTTGTTTTGCAGTGTCTGCTGCGGGAGTTGCTGATCTTTCGGTTGATGGTTCGAGGCGAGGGAGTCGCGAGATAGATCCCTACCAGTGATGATTTCTACAGTGGGATAGGTGTACCAACCCGGATTGTGGGTTTCACTTTACTCAGTTGTATTTTATTACTTTAGTTTATCTCCCTTTTTGGATTTATAAATGTTGTATAGGTGGCTTTTACTTGTATTACAGTCGGTGGCCAGGATTATTGTATTATTATTTTTGGGAGATGGATATTGTACCTTTGTTTTTCAGTTGTACAGTGATTCAGGTTTTATTACAGCAGTTTTTCTTCTGCTCTGATATCTATTTAGCTGTTAGATGATACTTTGCAGGTTGGACGCTTCGCCTATGCGGGGTCTCGCATAGGTGGCGGATCTGTTGGCGAGCCCGGGTCGCAGTTTCGACCCCCGAGGCGTGACAGATTAGAGTGGTATCAGAGCCTAGGATGTAGGTCATTATGGACTTAGAAACCCTAGGTTTGTGGTTGGACCTTAGGATGACTACGTGAGAGTCGTGACTTACAGCGAGAGTCCTGATTGAGTTTTATCCCTCTCCCAAGGGACGGGACGAGTGATTGGCATGTTTATTCTCCTAAGTGATTATGTTGGCTGCCGACAACATAATGCTGTGGAACGGGTGACATGCTTTAGACTTTCGCTGGATTGGGTCGAGCGCTGTTGTGTGCTGTTTTGTGGTTTCGTCGTGGCGAGCGGTGTCTCCCCGACGCTGGGTGTTGACCCGTGTGCATCCTATCATAGCAGTTGAGCTTGAGCGGTGGGTTTTGGGCCGGATACCTGGATTGAGGTCAGAGAGCTCCGGACCCAGATGACAGGATTGGCAGTGGCATATCGGCGGCAGAGTGAGCAGCGGGTAGGATGATACAGTTGTCGGAGCAGCGGGCAGCTCGACAGTGCTTCCTTCTGAGACCACCCGGTTGCAGTATCCTCAGTGGTAGGGATTTTTGTGGCACCGATGGAGCGAGTAGCCCCCACTGTGCCAATGTTTAGTGTCGAGGCACCGAGGCAGGGTGGATAGTTGACAGCTGGTGAGCTGAGGGGACATGATCGATCTATTTAGCCAGATTTGGTAGATGAACCACCCCGACTCGTAAGATTGAGTCGGAGCCTTTGGAGGACAGATTGGCCGGCAGAGGCATTTCTGACGTCTTTTTCTAAGATGACGAGTTCCCGCGACGCCTGAGATCGGGTGGACCCCGATGGCAGTATCAGCATCTATATCAGAGTAGCGCAGCGGTAGCGTGGATTTGCTATCTGCGGAGGACCGTAGCAGTCGCCTCAGTGTGAGCAGAGACAGAGGTCGTGCTCCCTTTCTGATTAGTCGTGATTTTTTTCTGGCAGACTGAGCGATGACCATTTGCATCGAGCGGATGAATCTGTGCCGCCCGGTTGGAGGGCGCCACAGTAGTGGATTGAGTTGTCACAGGTGTGATTTCATCACAGCAGTCGGAGTTAGAGCATATTGCATTCCTGCATGGACTAGAGGCAGATTTGTTACCACGTGCACTTGAGGTGCAGGTTCCTGTTAGTGTTGTGCATGTGGAGGAGGCTTGTGGGTCATGTCCAGTGCAGCTGAGACTACGAGTTACCGACTGATTTATTGGTAATTGTGGCAGTTCGGTATTTTGACCCTATGCTTGAGATTGTTTGGCACAATGCCACAGGATATTTTGACTAAGGAGAGAGGACGTTGACCTTATGGGAGGCAAACGAGAGGAGGCTTGGTTATTGAGATTGTTAGAGCACACAGGTTTTAGCGACAGTGTGAGAGGTGCTTATGGCGGCACCGGGACTCAAAGTTATCTCTGTTGCCCATAAGATCCCGGGTGTGATTTCACCTGAGCTGTTGATAATGCCGCCGGTTAGGGAGATAGAGATTGCGTTTGACGTGGTTCGGAGAACCGCGCCCCCCTTGACAGCACCTCATTGGATATCGCCGGTAGAGCTGAGAGAGCTGATGGCACAGTTGCAGGATCTGATGGATCGAGGGTTCTGTTTGACCTAGTGCCACGCCGCTGGTACACGGTGGTGATGCCACGTCGTTGATACACGACTGTGAGGGTCCTTTTATGGTTCAAGTGTAGACAGGTCCGGGTGGTATCTAGAATCTTTTTTTTTTTTATGGGGTCATACTCCGACAGTTATTGTATGATGCGAGTACCTACTTGGAATCAGACAGCCAAGGACTTTGCCTAGATGGCATTCAGGATTCGGTAGGGGCATTATGAGCGCATAGTGGGCCAAATGGAATAATTAATGCCCTGTTGTCTTCAAGATCTGAGGAATCGTGTGTTCCAGATGTACTTGGACAGATTGGGAGTGGTGTTCCCCGAAGATATTTGATTTACCCCAAGAGCGACTTGGAGCACGAGGGGCACTTGGGGATGTGCTACCGTGCCTGTGTGGGTGAAGCTGTATGCCAAGTTATTGAGATACAAGGTTTAGCTTCTGAAGCTCACCTTCGTGGGTCACATTGTGTTAGCCGTAGGGGCGGCGGTGGAAATCCGGTCAATATGGATACCATTTGGGAATTGGCCGAGGTCGACGATTATGGTCAAGGTGAGGAGCTTCTTGGATTTCGCAGTGCCAGGAGAGCATAACTAATGGATAATAACACTGATATCAGCGCCGACTTTTGCATCGTTAGTGCGGGGTGATGGACTTGCGAGTTATAGTGATGCCTCCCATGGTGGCGGTGGAGTTACCGTTGGTTTACTTTTGAGCATTCTGGATCACCCCGACAGGGCCACTGTGTTGGCGGATACCTGGAGCAGGAAAGCTGTCTGAGGTTGAGTTGGATGATTCCACAGCTGGTGCTGTGTGGACTGTTGAGGCAAACATGGCTTGTGGTTGTGCCCCTGAGGGTTCCTTTGGATGATAGACCGCGGCTGAGTAGTGCACTCGGATGGTCAAGATTCGGGAGTGACCGAGTGAGGACCCCAGCTTGTTGGATTCTCTCCCTCTTGGTTGATCGTGTGGGTGTGTTTTGGGTTGCCTGGTTGAGTTGACACCCGGGGTGTGGTGTTGGTGCGGGTGGCACTGGTTGTTCTTCCCTTTCCCGAGCCTTTGTGGAGTCCCTGAGGTTTTCCGCATCTAAGCTCAGGAGTGCTTTGCTGTTGGATTCCCCGCCCGTGATTGACTCGCTCTGTTTGAGATCTGTGTGTGTTTGGAGTACGAGGGACGCCCGTTGCGAATTCTGGCTCGTGAGGTGAGAGGATTGCGCAATTTGGGCCATGCCGTACTGTTGTGGTTGTTGTTGTTGTTGTAGAGGAGTAATCACGGGGAGTGAGTGGCGACTTGGGAGCGGGAGACGGTGTCGTTGGGTACCTACCCTTGGTTTTTGAGACTCCTTTTGAGTTGTGTTAGTTTCGAGGACGAAACTTTCTTTTAGTGGGGGAGGATGTGAGGACCCGAAATTCCCACGTAAGGATTTCTGTTGGTTCGGCAGCTTCTGGAAGCCTTTTGTTCAGTGTGGAGGCTTTGCGCGCAAATCGGACTTCAAAACCGGACTCAGCGCGAAAAATGGATCGAGTTGGTGTGTTCGGATGCCCCCGTAAATTTTAAGAAATGGATTCTTGCAAAATGGACTTCGTATTTGGATTCGGCGTGGAAAAACGATCAAAACGGCTATTTGTTTGCTTTATTTGGAGTTTTGGAGGTCAGAATCGGACTCAGCGCGCGAAAATAGCAAAAAGAGGCATCTTTGGAGCTTATTTGGATTTATTTCAGGCTGCCGGTCCACGGGGGGGCGTGCACCAGGAGCAGCCAACCCGGGGAAGTCCGCGTGTCGGCCAGGGACTGGCCGAAAGCGTGACGCGTGGCGCTCACGCGTTGGCGCGGCGCACGCGGGGCGGGGCAGGCGGCGCCCGCCGCTTCCCCAGGCGCCGCGTGGCGCCTATTGGTTGGCGGGCGCCCGTTGCCACGGATCACCCACGTGGCGCGCGCCGAACCGCCGGATGGGCCGTCCGCTGTGTGGATCAGCGCCACGTGCCCCCCGCCTTCTCTCTCTCTTCCGGATGCTTGGCGTACCCCAGGATGTCCCCTGAACCACTTTGCAGTAGTTTTTTTGGCTATTTAAACCCTTCCCCTTCCCCATTTTCGGGTTTTGGCATTTTGGCCTCCTTCCTTGAGCTAACCAGAGCTTCCTCACCATCTTCATCTCCTCCTTCAACATCTGTGGTGGTCTTTGGGGGACTTGTTGCTGTCTTCTTAGCTGTGCGAGTGGAGGAAATCACCATTGTTGCTATTTCAGCCCCTTTTTCGTCGCGTTTCAGTGCGGGAGGCCTACAGCACTCATCTGATGGATTTTTCATCTGAAAATTTAAAGGGATCTTCTGAATTGTAGGAGTGGAATTTTTGGATGATTTTTTGGGGACATTTCTTGAACTTGAATATCTACAATATTGGTAAGTCACATTTTCCCCAGATCTGAGATTTTATTAGGGGTTATGCATGATCTTTGGAGCACCTTGCTGCATTCGTGTACAGATGGAACTTGGTGGATAGTTCAAAGTGTTTATAGGTTTTCTTGTTCATCCGAGCATGAAAATTGGAGTTCTTTAGCTCAATTTGTATCTACTCTCGACAAGGAATCTAATGGTACCTCTCTTAAAGGATTTGGAGTACGTTTGGGTAGGTAACTTTAATGATCTTTTTAAGTGCGATTATATGGTTTACTGCAGTCCCTGTTTTAATTTTGATTTGAGCAAGGCACCTTGGAATGCAGATAACTTTGTGGATATAAGGTCTTTTGTAGAAATTCAAGTTGGGACTTCTTATTAACTTCAAGGTGAGCAAATTCTCTTTTATGATCTGTGGATTAATCCCTTTGGAAAAGCCCCTAATTAAGCTTGGAAATACTAGCAAGATTATGTTAGCAATTTTTTTGGACAACATTGTGATTATTGCTACATTTGAATGTTAAGGGAAATTAATGGTGGATTTTGAGGACTTGGAGATGTTTGTATGAATGAGGACATCTTTGTTTACTGTTAGAGACTTCATCTTGAGGTATTTGGGGCTGCACTTACATCTTCTTTAACTTACTCTCAATTGCTGAAATTCTGGAATTTAATTGCGCCGCGTGCATTGTTTCAGTGATTGCGCCCAATCCGTGAGGCTGATTTGGATGATTTTTGCGGCATCGGTCTCCTGGGAGGATAAGGATTACTCACGCCAAATTTCAGCTACAGCGGGCAGCGGATCGTCAAGTTTCAGGTGGGTGGTTGCGCTTTGCCGAAAACATCAATTTACCCACTCGGGCTACTTGTTTCCCTCATGGCATTTTGGTAGATGTTCTCGTCTCCTTGGTATAATATGCTTGGATATCAATGTCTAGATTAAGTTAATTGATCCTCAGTGTATACATGAGTGAATGAATAGTTTGATTGATGTTGCATGATCTCATATGTAGTTCATTATAAGTGATCATTCTTAAACCTATGCTATGTGAGGGTAATTGGAAAATTAATCTTTAACCTACACCTTGTGATGAATGGTTGACATAATTATGGTGAATGATGGTGATAGTTATGTGTGAATGGTTGGTTGATTTATGTGAGGACTTGGTTGATTTATTTGAGAATGATTTATGCGAGAGTAGTGGGTTTGGTGATCCTCAGTCTCCACTTGGTGATATGAATTACACTTGTCGATTCTTATCCTACATTGTGTGATGTTGGGCATAGATGTTAATCCATAACCTATCTATGTGAGAATAATTAGTGGATTGATCATTGATCTAACTTATGTGAAAATGGGTGATGATGTGGGTTATTGATCTAGTTGATGTGAGAATGACCTAGGCTTTTGATTCTTAATTCCTTCATGAAAAGATGGATATCATTGTTGAGTTGAGGCCTATTCCTTATGAGACAAAGTAATTTCATGACTCCTATTACTTGCAAATGAGATTGGATGTTGTTGGTAGATCCTATGTTCATCCTATGTGAGATCAATGAAGGTTGTTGAACCTTAAGCTATTCATTGGTGATACTTGATTGAATGTCCCTGTTTAAGTGATGTTAAATGATCTTGGGCTTATTCCTGTATGAATGTGAGGGTTGACCAGCGTTGTACCATCTTATGTGATTTGTGATTAGGTGTGGCACTTCCTTATTCTCATACTTTGTGAACATCGTGTATGTGGTATTGGCAGGCATAGGCTATGTTGCACTTAATGTTCTTATGCAATCATCAATATTATGGAATAGCATGCTCTAATAAATGTAGAACATCGACACCTGTCTACTTTATATCATCTTGGGACATCTTCATGCTTGTATGGTCATCTAGATAGGCCACCTTTTTCTACTACACTATCATGTTGGACTTGACTTAGGAGAAACCATGTTTTATACTTTTCTCCTTTTTATTTTAGACTCTGGGTATTTGTGGCTCGGGTGCGAGCAGGGGGTTTGGGATAGTGTAGTCAGGTTTCTGGGGATTTGGGACAGGCAGGGCCTGATGGCAGGGATTGCGGCAACCGCGAACTGTGGGCGGTTGACCGGGTTATTATTATTGCATCAGATTGGAGGTGAGGGATCGGGCTTCCCTAGTGGATGATTTTTCCCACTTATTTAGAGTCGTGATCTAGTCCTGCTATATCAGATTACTTATGACTACTTATTTCACTCGTGTGGGTCGCTCCCCTCGAGTGCCACTCCGGAGTGTGTGACCGTGCCGGTCAGGAGCCGGTCTGTTACCTGTTTTGGGTGCAACCGTACCGGTCAGTAGTCGGTCTGTCACCTATTTCGGGATGCGACCGTACCGGTCAGTAGTCGGTCAGTATTCCCACAGTTGAGTCTTGTGTTTGGCAGGCATGGCAGGCAGTACCAGTGTTTACTGGTGTATAGATTGGGTTTATTCAGACAGGCATTTATATTCTGATGCACATATTTAGCTATCCTTATTAGCTCGGCATTTAGAGGCATTTTAGTGGTAGCTCTCTTTTATCATTAGTTCTGTTTATAGCTTACCACCTCTCTTATTCTTTTTCTTGCCTCCGGCAGACTTGTGGGTACGTCGGGGTTTGAGGCTTTACCCACACGGGGAGGCTACTGGTTTTACTAGTGGTTCTCACCCCCATTGTTGTTTTTCCCCTTTCCTCCCTTTGTTTTGCAGTGTCTGCTGCGGGAGTTGCTGATCTTTCGGTTGACGGTTCGAGGCGAGGGAGTTGCGAGATAGATCCCTACCAGTGATGATTTCTACAGTGGGATAGGTGTACAAACCCGGATTGTGGGTTTCACTGTACTCAGTTGTATTTTATTACTTTAGTATATCTCCCTTTTTGGATTTATAAATGTTGTATAGGTGGCTTTTACTTGTATTACAGTCGGTGGCCAGGATTATTGTATTATTATTTTTGGGAGATGGATATTGTACCTTTGTTTTTCAGTTGTACAGTGACTCAGGTTTTATTACAGCAGTTTTTCTTCAGCTCTGATATCTATTTAGCTGTTAGATGATACTTTGCAGGTTGGACGCTTCGCCTATGCGGGGTCTCGCATAGGTGGCGGATCTGTTGGCGAGCCCGGGTCGCAGTTTCGACCCCCGGGGCGTGACACCGTTGACCGCGCACCCAGCGCCAACCAACCGGGGGTCGAAACGTGTCCCCCCGCACAAACCCATGCACCGCCGCTCAAACTCCTTAGACCATGCACAAAAAGCCATCCAATCCACGCCTGCCACGTGTCCTGCGCCGGGCTCATCCACCCAGCCGCGCCGCTCTGTGGACCCAGCGCTTCGAACCGGCCAATGACAGGCCGCCACGTGGCAAGCCGGCGGTCCACGGTCCCCCCCATGCACCAGGAACCACTGAAAACTTCCGGGAATCCGTTTTTGAGTATCCGGACTCAGAAATTAACAAGCAAATAGTTGTTTTTAAGCGTTTTTCCGCGCTGAATCCAAATCCGACCTCTGTTTGGCCCAGAACATTTTCTAAAATTTGGCAAATGCAGCCAAAGGCCAATCTGACAATAAACACCTCAATGGGTCCATCCGTGCTATCCCTTTGATATACTATGGACCAGACACACCATCAACAGGTGTTTTACACATTGGATTCATGGGAAATATAGCATGGGAATCTGGACCATTACATCCTCCCCTACAAAAAAAAAGTTTCGTCCTCAAAACAAAAGTCATACCTCAAGCCGGGGCCTCAGACAAGTATGGATAAGCATCCAACACCGTCGACTCCCAGGTAGCTTCGCACTCGCCAAGGTTGCTCCACAAGATCTTCACAAAGGGATGGCCCGACTGCGTAGTTCTCTCACCTCTCGATCCAGAACTCACAGTGGCCGCTCCACATCGCTCAAGTCCTCGCTGATCTGTAGTGGGGTGAAGTCGATGACATGCGATGGATCATAAACAAATCTCTTCAAAGTGGACACATGAAACACATCGTGAACACCAGCAAGTCTGGGAGGAAGTGCAAGCCTGTAGGCAACTGGCCCTATACGCTCCAATACCCTGAAGGGGCCAATAAAACGGGAGCTAAACTTCCCACGAATGTCGAATCTCATGACCCCCATGGACGGCGAGACCTTCAGAAAAACATGATCTCTTACCTGAAACTCATGGTCTCGTCGCCGCACATCGGTATAACTCCTCTGCCTGCTCTGAGCGGTCTGAAGATGCTGCCTGATCACTCTAACCTTTTCCTCTGCCTCTCGCAGTAACTCTGGCCCCAAAGTCCGCCTCTCACACACATCGCTCCAGTAAAGCGGTGATCGACACCGGCGTCCATATAATGCTTCAAACGGAGCCCTCTGGATGCACGCCTGAAAGCTATTGTTGTACGCAAACTCAACCAGAGATAGGTGTCGGATCCATCCACCGCCTAAATCCAATATGTAAGGTCTGAGTATGTCCTCGAGGATCTGTATAGTGCGCTCCGACTGCCCATCCGTCAGTGGGTGAAAAGCTGTACTGAATTTAAGCTGCTCGCCCAAGGCGTCCTGTAAGCTCCACCATCAACGTGACGCAAATCTCGAGTCTCGATCTGATACAATAGAGGCGGGCACTACATGTAACCTCACCACCTCATCCAAGTACAGCTGAGCCATCTGTCACGCCCCGGGAGGTTTTAGTATAAGCGGAAAAACGTGTATTATATATATTTTTTTCTTTTTCTTCACACGTGAAGATCAACCTCGCCCCCGGTGCATGACAGACCGCCACATATACAAATTCACTCTGCCATCGGACAGAGTCTCCTTTGTATATGCACGGCGTCCCATTTACAATATCAATCATCAACCATACAGTCGTCATCATACATAGTGCGGAAGAAATAATTACCTACGGTTTTGCAAACGGTGTCCACCCGACACCCAATTTTTAAAACAGTTACACATTCAAATAAGAGAGCGACGACATCGTTTAGAAAGGATAAATCCAGAGGTTTACAAAATCTGTGCCCACACGGCACTCTGCTTTTGAAAACGTTTTCGCAATCACTTTTATGATGATAAAAACATGCCGTGCCCAAGATCACGAAAGTATGTCTAAACCGTAATAGTGCATCCAATCCACAGTGCTAACAATAACTAATATGATCCACAGATGCAAATTAAGATAAGAATAGTTAAGAAAGAGTTGAGATAATTCCAAGGAACCAGGAGTGGAAAGCCTCCTACGACTACGGTCCTCTCGACGCAGTCTCATCACCGTCCCGACTAATGTCCCTAGTCAAACCTGTCACGGAGTGGGTAAAGTCAGCGACAAACAAAGTAGATGTCTTAACAATTAACGTTGAATTAAAAACAAACCGTTTATACCGGAACCTTTCGCTAAAAACCCTGTTACAAAAATAAGCTGGGCCCCAACCCCAGAGTACCTGTCGGAGAGACGGAAGTCTCCCCTCGTGCACAGTCACAATACCCCTTCGATGTTTTTAACCCCTTCACGGTGCTAGTGCGGCGCCCTTAACAGGCGTGAAGAGGTCCTCACCCCAAACACGTGAGGCACACGGGTCACTCGGACCACTTCTCCGGAAAAGTACACCCATGCGGAGGCCAATCCGCCTGTGTACGTGCAACATCCAAAACCGAAATTGCCGGTGTCGGTGTGTGATAAGCCCCGCGACCGCAGCCGCCACAATTATTAATAAAAAGTATTAAGCCCCGCGACCGCAGCCGCCACAGTTATTAATAATAAATATTCATGCGAAGGTATAAAAGTCCATCTACTTTATTAGACAATTTAACGAGCCTTTTACGATGATATGGTGCACTTACTGCACTCGTTGCACTTATAGCAAGGGTACCCACCTGGTTGCGAGCGGATCGGAGCACCCGGATCTTTCGCACACTCCCGTTGCGTATCTGGACCTAAGAAGGGTCCATAAGGGTAACCAAAATCAGAACCACGCATTAACTCTACAAAACGAAAGCCCGACATTACCCGTCCGACGGAAACCTAAAGAAACCGTCAAACCTGCCGGTCGACGGATTTCCCCACGCGAAGCCCAGCAAAACCATGCGGCGATCCTCTGCGGGCGGCGCCCGCGCGGCTGTGATCCGCGCGGTGCCCGCGTGGTGCCCGCACGGGTGCGGTGCCCGCGCGGTGCCCACGCGGGTCCGGTGCCCGCATGGTGCCCGCGCGGGTGCGGTGCCCGCGCGGCGCCCATGCGGGTGCGGTGCCCGCGCGGCGCCCATGCGGGTGCGGTGCCCGCGCGGTGCCCGCATGGTGCCCGCGCGGCGCCCATGCGGGTGCGGTGCCCGCGCGGTGCCCGCATGGTGCCCGCGCGGGTGTGATCCGCGCGGTGCCCGCACGGGTGCGGTCCGCGCGGAGCCCGCGCGGCTCCCGTTGTTGCCGCCCACGCGATGCCCTAGCGGCATCGCGCGTCTCTGCCGCCCGTGCCGTGCCCTAACTTGCGCAACGACGGCGGCGGTGACGGATACGATGATGACGACCGAAACCCTAAACAAGAACTTAAAAGAAGACCCCGAAAAATCACAACGAGGATTGCACTCACCGAATTAATCCACGGGGGAGACGTCCGGTCGCGCTCTTGTCTCCGGTTCGTTGTTCGGGGTGATCGGACTCCTTCGTTTCCTCCCTTTTCTCCTTTCTTTCCTTCGGCTAGGGTTCCGTCTTTTTCTTTTCTTTCTCTTTCGTGTTCTTTCTTTTTGGCTGGGCTTTCTCTTTTTTTTTCTTTGTACGTATTAATTTATCCCCTTTTAAATCCTAGTCGCCGATTAATTAATTTCCCCATTTTAATTAATCATAGGAGATAAAAATCCCAAATTTAATTGTACGTAACCGATTAATTAATTTCCTTAATTAATTAATCACGGGAATATCCAGATTCCGCTAACAAACTTGCCAGATATTTTACGCGGATTTCGATGCACGACTTAAGTCGTCGCGATCTTAAAAACCCCATTCAGGGAGATCCGTACATCGGATTCCCGATCCGATCGCGCCATCGGTCTTCGTTTTCCGGGCCCTTCGACGGAAAAATACCCGCACCACACACCGACCGAGTTTCAAACGTTAAATAATTTTATTCACTTAAGGGCATAAATAAGTAACATGTGAGTCACAATCAGTCGTAAAAGCCGAATCTCTACACCACTCACACTTTAAAAAAAGTTTTGTCCCCGAAACTTAAGTACAAACCTCACCAAACAACCCGGGAAAGCATTCCCTCATCCTCGATTCCAGTTCCCATGTCGCTTCGCGTTCTTCGTGGTTGCTCCACTGGACCTTTACGTAGGGAATAGTTTGATTACGCAACCTCTTGCCCTCTCTTGCCAAAATCCGCACCGGCGTCTCCTCGACGCTCAAATCCACACGCAACTCGATGGTGGAAACATCCAAGGCATGAGAGGGGTCAGCGAGGTACTTCCGGAGCATTGAGACGTGGAACACGTTGTGGACTCGTTCAAGGTTCGGTGGCAAGGCTAACCGGTACGCCACTGGACCCACGCATTCTAGGATCTCGAATGGTCCCACGTACCTCGGACTTAACTTTCCTTTTAGGCCGAAACGTCGTTTTCCTTTGGATGGTGAGACTCGGAGTAAAACATGCTCACCTACCATGAACTCAAAGTCTCGTCGTCTCTTGTCCGCATAACTTTTCTGTCTTCTCTGGGCGGTCAGTAGTCTTTGTCTGATCAATCTCACCTTCGCCTCGGTCTCCTCCACCAAATCTGGGCCCAAAAACTTACGCTCACCCAACTCATCCCAGCATATTAGAGACTGACAGCGGTGCCTATACAGAGCCTCGTATGGCGCCATCTGGATACTGGCTTGATAGCTGTTGTTGTAGGCGAACTCCACGAGGGGTAAGTATTGCGACCATCCTTCACCCAAGCCCAAAACGCACGCTCGAAGCATGTCTTCCACAATCTGAATCACCCGCTCTGATTGCCCGTCGGTCTGCGGGTGAAATGCCGTAATAAAATGCAACTTGGTTCCCATTGCTTTTTGCAGACTCCCCCAAAAATTTGACACGAACCGTGTGTCTCTGTCCGACGTAATAGATGTCGGTACCCCATGCAACCTTACTATCTCATTGATGTACGTTTGTGCCAGTCGTTCCCGGGTCCACGTTGTGTGTATGGCCTGAAAGTGGGCCGATTTCGTCAAACGGTCCACAATGACCCATATCGCATCGTGTCCTTGTGGCGATCTCGGGAAACCGGTCACAAAATCCATGGTAATCCTTTCCCACTTCCATTCGGGCACCGGTAGTGGTTGCAACTTTCCCGCCGGTCGCTGATGCTCGGCCTTTACTCGTTGGCATACCAGGCGGTGTGCCACGAATCGAGTTACATCTTCCTTCATCTTGGGCCACCAGAAGGTCTGTTTAACGTCCTTGTACATCTTCGTTCCCCCGGGGTGCGCTACATAAGGAGCGGTATGCGCCTCCCTTAGAATTTCCTCTTTGAGCTCTGGTAGATCTAGCACACAGATTCGTCCTCGAAACCATATCGTGCCATCGGAGCTTACTGCGAAATCGCCCTCCTGGTCGGCGGTTATCCTGCCTCGCACCAGCTGGAGTTGGTCATCGGTCGATTGCCCTTCAAGAATCCTGTCCAGCAGGGTGAGCCTGACCACTAGGGTCAGAAGTTGTGCGACCGTACCCGCCGGTACCTCTTCCAGTCTTAACCGTGAAAACTCCGCAATCAGATGTTCTTGCTGGGTGATAGCATCTACACCTGCTTCCTCGGCCTGCCCTTTGCGACTCAAGGTGTCAGCTACCACATTTGCTTTTCCCGGTTGATAGTGGATCGTCATGTCGTAGTCTTTTAGTAGCTCGAGCCACCGCCTTTGCCGCAAGTTTAGCTCCTTTTGGGTGAAGAGGTACTTGAGACTCTTATGGTCAGAGTACACGTTGCAGTGTGCTCCATACAAGTAATGTCTCCATAGCTTGAGGACGAACACAACCGCTGCGAGCTCCAAATCATGCACGGGGTAATTTCGCTCATAATCCTTGAGTTGCCTTGACGCATAGGCTATAACCCTTCCCCGTTGCATAAGCACTCCTCCCAATCCGTTCCGCGACGCATCGCAAAATACTTCATAATCCTCCCCCGGTTCTGGTAAGGCGAGAATCGGGGCCCGCGTCAATCTATCCTTGAGCTCCTCGAAACTCCTCTGGCACTGATCCGTCCAGATAAACTTCTCCCCCTTTCGAGTTAAACGATTCAAGGGGGTGGCTATCTTAGAGAAGCCCGCCACGAAGCGCCGGTATTACCCGGCTAATCCTAGGAAGCTTCGAACCTCCGTCACCATTGTCGGTTGGTGCCAGTTCGTCACCGAGTCTATCTTCCTTGGGTCCACCGCGACTCCGGACGCTGAGACCACGTGCCCCAAGAAATCCACCTTACGGAGCCAAAACTCACACTTTTTGAGTTTGGCGTAGAGTTTCTATTCCCGTAAGGTCTGGAGGACTGTGCGCAGATGTTCTTCATGTTCCTCATCTGTACGGGAATAGATGAGGATATCGTCGATGAAGACCACCACGAATAAATCTAGGAAGGGTTTGAACACCCTATTCATCATGTCCATGAATACTGCGGGGGCGTTAGTGAGCCCGAAAGGCATCACTGTAAATTCGTAGTGGCCATAGCGAGTTCGGAAAGCCGTCTTGGGGACGTCCTCTCCTTTAACCCCGAGCTGATGATAGCCTCTCTGTAGATCAATTTTTGAAAACGCCGTTGTCCCTTGCAGTTGGTCGAATAGGTCGTCGATCTTTGGCAGGCGGTACTTGTTCCTAATGGTGGCCTTGTTTATTTCCCGGTAGTCTACGCACAACCGGAGGCTTCCGTCCTTCTTCCTCACGAACAGGACGGGCGCGCCCCATGGTGACGCGCTTGGTCTGATAAAACCTTTGTCCAAAAGGTCCTCCAGCTGTGCCTTCAGTTCTTTCAACTCAGCGAAGGCCATCCTGTACGGTGCCTTGGTGATGGGCTTGGTGCCGGGGAGTAGTTCAATAGGGAAGTCAACTTCTCGTTCGGGCGGCATCCCAGGGAGTTCCGCCGAAAATACATCCGGGAAATCCCTTACGACTGGGACGTCATGCCTAACCTAGATTATGGACCCACGCGACCAAACGATCTCTTGGGTCCTTAATCGCTAGGTGGAGGGGTGGGGCCCATCTATTCCTCACGTGACCACTAACAGGTCTCACTAGGTACAATAGGGTCTCTTATACTCTGAAACCCGCCCGCGCGCATAAGCCGGGGAGGTTTCGCCTAGTACTTAAGGATTCCTTCCCCAATCCGCACTAGGCGTGTCCGGGAATAGGGGAGGGAAAAGACGAGGGTAATTAGCTTAGGTGTAACCGGTGCTCCTAAACAGAAGGAAAAAGAAAACATCCGTTACCTGTTATCACCGGTTCTGAGACATCGCGTCTTCCGCTGTGGCAAATCGGGGAGTACGCCCACAACCCTCCGGCCAGCGTCGTACAGCATGTTGAGGTAGGGGCTTGGTGTCTGGAGAGTCTGCGGAGTGCTGGTCGCCGGGTAAGTCCTTTGGCTGAGCCGGGGCTGCAACACTCTCTGGTTCTCCCGGCTGTGGTGTGGCGGGGGTAGGGGTTATCCCCTGAGGGCAGGAGGCACGGGTGTGGTCCGGTGCGCCACAAAGATCACAGTAATCGTACCTCCAAAGACATCTCGTCGCTGAGTGTGCACTCCCGCAGATAACGCAGGGTTCCTGTTGCGATTCCGGGCTTCCCGATGGCGCTCGCTCGTCCTTCCGCGCTTCCTTCGGGCGTTGATTTGCCCGGCTCTCTGGATTGGGGCCCCCTCGAGGGGTGGGGGTAGCGGTTTTCTTTATTTTGTCCGGTCTCGGCGCCGGGGGTCTAGTGAAAGCCTGCTTCCGAGGGCACGAGAAACGTGAGTGACCCGGCTTGCCGTACTTGAAGCAGTGGTCGTCCTTCCAGGGGCAGCTCATAAGTTGGTGTGCACCGTCGCATATGACGCACGGCTTCCACTGTGGTTCGGGTCCCCCCTTTGTTGTTGGCCCCGCCTTCCATTCTGTCCTTGGGCGCTTGGGCGCCCGTTTGTCTTGGGAGGGACCCCCCGTCGGACCGGGGCGGTGAAATCTTTGTCCCCAATGGTAACCGGGGTGACCCTGCCGAGCTCGTGCCTCGGCGAGATCCCGCTCAGCCTGCATGGCCAGGCCGACCGCCTCTTGGAACGTGGGGTAACCTGGCGGCGGCATTCCCCGATAGGCGTCATCCCTGGCGTCTTGCTGAGTGCGGTCGATACCCTCGAAGTCTCGAGTCAGTAGGCATAGGCGCTCAGTGAGAGTTAACATTTGCCCTGCCACGTCACGTAGCTGGTTTCGGAGCAAGCGATTGGCCGCGGCTGCGGGATCCATCCTGTCCATTTAAAGAGTTAGCGCTCGGTGGCCGAATCCTGGTCGCTGTCCGCTGTAAACAAAGAAGCCGCGTTAACCCTAATATTAACACCCTAGCACCTTGACTTACAACGCACTTATATTAAACCCCGTTTCCCCGTACTCTCACGTACTACCGCACCTATACCTTGGTTATCTCGTGTCCCAATTTGCTTGTGGCATCATACACTGTGGATGTGGATCCCCGACTACTGTGGTTATGGTTGTTATTCTCTGATACCATATAATCTGTCACGCCCCAGGAGGTTTTAGTATAAGCGGAAAAACGTGTATTATATATATTTTTTTTCTTTTTCTTCACACGTGAAGATCAACCTCGCCCCCGGTGCATGACAGACCGCCACATATACAAATTCACTCTGCAATCGGACAGAGTCTCCTTTGTATATGCACGGCGTCCCATTTACAATATCAACCATCAACCATACAGTCGTCATCATACATAGTGCGGAAGAAATAATTACCTACGGTTTTGCAAACGGTGTCCACCCGACACCCAATTTTTAAAACAGTTACACATTCAAACAAGAGAGCGACGACATCGTTTAGAAAGGATAAATCCAGAGGTTTACAAAATCTGTGCCCACACGACACTCTGCTTTTGAAAACGTTTTCGCAATCACTTTTATGATGATAAAAACATGCCGTGCCCAAGATCACGAAAGTATGTCTGAACCGTAATAGTGCATCCAATCCACAGTGCTAACAATAACTAATATGATCCACAGATGCAAATTAAGCTAAGAATAGTTAAGAAAGAGTTGAGATAATTCCAAGGAACCAGGAGTGGAAAGCCTCCTACGACTACGGTCCTCTCGACGCAGTCTCATCACCGTCCCGACTAATGTCCCTAGTCAAACCTGTCACGGAGTGGGTAAAGTCAGCGACAAACAAAGTAGATGTCTTAACAATTAACGTTGAATTAAAAACAAACCGTTTATACCGGAAACTTTCGCTAAAAACCCTGTTACAAAAATAAGCTGGGCCCCAACCCCAGAGTACCTGTCGGAGAGACGGAAGTCTCCCCTCGTGCACAGTCACAATACCCCTTCGATGTTTTTAACCCCTTCACGGTGCTAGTGCGGCGCCCTTAGCAGGCGTGAAGAGGTCCTCACCCCATACACGTGAGGCACACGGGTCACTCGGACCACTTCTCCGGAAAAGTACACCCATGCGGAGGCCAATCCGCCTGTGTACGTGCAACATCCAAAACCGAAATTGCCGGAGTCGGCTTGTGATAAGCCCCGCGACCGCAGCCGCCACAATTATTAATAAAAAGTATTAACCCCCGCGACCGCAGCCGCCACAGTTATTAATAATAAATATTCATGCGAAGGTATAAAAGTCCATCTACTTTATTAGACAATTTAACGAGCCTTTTACGATGATATGGTGCACTTACTGCACTCGTTGCACTTATAGCAAGGGTACCCACCTGGTTGCGAGCGGATCGGAGCACCCGGATCTTTCGCACACTCCCATTGCGTATCTGGACCTAAGAAGGGTCCATAAGGGTAACCAAAATCAGAACCACGCATTAACTCTACAAAACGAAAGCCCGACATTACCCGTCCGACGAAAACCTAAAGAAATCGTCAAACCCGCCGGTCGACGGATTTCCCCCCGCGAAGCCCACCAAAACCATGCGGCGATCCTCTGCGGGCGGCACCCGCGCGGGTGTGATCCGCGCGGTGCCCGCGTGGTGCCCGCGCGGGTGCGGTGCCCGCGCAGTGCCCACGCGGGAGCGGTGCCCGCGCGGTGCCCGCATTGTGCCCGCGCGGGTGTGGTGCCCGCGCGGCGCCCATGCGAGTCCGGTGCCCGCGCGGTGCCCGCATGGTGCCCGCGCGGGTGCGGTGCCCGCGCGGCGCCCATGCGGGTGCGGTGCCCGCATGGTGCCCGCATGGTGCCCGCGCGGGTGCGGTGCCCGCGCGGCGCCCATGCGGGTGCGGTGCCCGCATGGTGCCCGCGCGGGTGCGGTGCCTGCGCGGCGCCCATGCGGGTGCGGTGCCCGCGCGGTGCCCGCATGGTGCCCGCGCGGGTGTGATCCGCGCGGTGCCCGCGCGGGTGCGGTCCGCGCGGAGCTCGCGCGGCTCCCGTTGTTGCCGCCCACGCGATGCCCTAGCGGCATCGCGCGTCTCCGCCGCCCGTGCCGTGCCCTAACTTGCGCAACGACGGCGGCGGTGACGGATACGATGATGACGACCGAAACCCTAAACAAGAACTTAAAAGAAGACCCCGAAAAACCACAACGAGGATTGCACTCACCAAATTAATCCACGGGGGAGACGTCCGGTCGCGCTCTTGTCTCCGGTTCGTTGTTCGGGGTGATCGGACTCCTTCGTTTCCTCCCTTTTCTCCTTTCTTTCCTTCGGCTAGGGTTCCATCTTTTTTCTTTTCTTTCTCTTTCGCATTCTTTCTTTTTGGCTAGGGTTTCTCTTTTTTTTTCTTTGTACGTATTAATTTATCCCCTTTTAAATCCTAGTCGCCGATTAATTAATTTCCCCATTTTAATTAATCATAGCAGATAAATACCCCAAATTTAATTGTACACAACCGATTAATTAATTTCCTTAATTAATTAATCACGGGAATATCCAGATTCCCCTAACAAACTTGCCAGATATTTTATGCGGATTTCGATGCACGACTTAAGTCATCGTGATCTTAAAAACCCCATTCTGGGAGATCCGTACATCGGATTCCCGATCCGATCGCGCCATCGGTCTTCGTTTTCCGGGCCCTTCGACGAAAAAATACCTGCACCACACATCGACCGAGTTTCAAATGTTAAATAATTTTATTCACTTAAGGGCATAAATAAGTAACATGTGAGTCACAATCAGTCGTAAAAGCCGAATCTCTACACCATCCGCTCAAGTGATCAAGTTGTCTGCATCGGCAAGAAATGAGCGGACTTCATGAGTCGAACAACGATCACCTAAATGACATCTGCACCTCCCTAGGCCCTCGGTAAACCGACCACAAAAATCCAACGTGATGTGGCCCCATTTCCACCCAGGGATTGTCAGACTCTGTAACTTACCAGCCGGCACCCGGTGCTCAGCTTTTACCTGCTGGCAAGTTAAACACAGTGCTACAAATCTCCCGATATCCCTCTTCATGCCGCTCCACCAGAAGTGTGCCCTGAGGTCCTTATACATCTTAGTCCCACCACGATGGAGGGTGTAAGGAGTATAATGGGCCTCTCCCTATAACTGCTCTCAAATCTCTGGGTCCACAGGCACACACACTCGGTCCCTGTATCGCAGTACTCCTGTAGCATCAACTCCAAGTCCCTAGACTGCTCGCTCGAAATTAGACCTCTGATCCTGGTCAAACGGTGTCCTCACTCTGTCTCTCTCTCTGGTCCTATCCAGCAGAGTGGGCTGCACGACTAATGACGTCAGTCTAGCAGAGAACCCAGGGGACACAACCTCTAAGTCAAGCCGCCTCATCTCCTCACGCAGTGGCGCCTGGTCGGTAATCATCAGCGATAAGCTTTGCACTGCTCTCCTACACAGGGCATCAGCAACCACATTGGCCTTGCCAAGATGGTAAAGTATGTCCACATCAGAGTCCTTCAACCGTTCCAACCATCTGCGCTGCCTCAAGTTGAGCTCCTTCAGTGTAAACAGGTACATCAAGCTCTTGTGGTCGGTGTAAATCTCGCAGTGTTCCCCATACAAGTAGTGGCGCCACAACTCAGTGCGAAAATCACAGCAGCAAGCTCCAAGTCAAGGGTAGGGTAATTCTTTTCATAATCCTTAAGTTGCCGTGAAGCATAAGCGATTACCCTACCCTCCTGCATCAGCACGCAACCAAGTCCACTGTGCGATGCATCACTGTAAATCACATATCCTTTCCCCATAACAGGCAGGGAAAGGATAGGAGCCGACATCAATTTGTTCTTCAAATCATCAAAGCTCCTCTGGTAATCCTCACTCCAGATAAACTTAACTCCTTTACGCGTCAGACGAGTGAGGGTTGTGGAAAGTTTCGCAATACCTTCCACAAACCGACAGTAATACCCGGGCAAGCCCATAAAACTGCGAACCTCTCATACCGTCGTCGGTCGGGGCCAATCCTTAACTGCCTCAATCTTCCCCGGGTCCAATGCCACTCCTGCGGCTGAAATCATATGACCCTAAAAGACAACTTTCCGAAGCCAAAACTCGCATTTAGGTAGCTTGGCATACAACTTCCTCTCTCGTAGAAGTTGCAGCACAATCCTCAAGTGCTCCTCGTGCTCCGCATCACTCCGGGAATAAACCAGGATATCATCAATGAATACAACGACAAACCGATCCAGGTAAGGTCGAAAGATCCTGTTCATTAAATCCATAAAAGCGGCAGGGGCATTAGTCAATCCAAAAGGCATGACGGTGAACTCATAATGCCCGTACCGTGTCCTGAATGCCGTCTTTGGGATGTCGTCGGCCTTCATCTTTAATTGGTGGTAACCTGACTGTAAATCAATCTTCGAGAAGACACAAGACCCTTGCAGCCGATCAAATAAATCATCAATGCGCGGCAAAGGGTACTTGTTCTTGATGGTCACTTTATTCAACTCTCGGTAATCCACACAAAGCCGAAGTGAACCATCCTTCTTTTTCACAAATAGCACCGGCGCTCCCCAAGGCGATACACTTGGTCTCACAAAATCTTTGTCCAATAAATCCTGAAGTTACGCCTTTAACTCTTGCAGCTCAGCCGGTGCCATTCGATAAGGAGTCTTAGAGATTGGCGCAGTTCCTAGGACTACGTCAATCAAAAACTCGATCTCCCTATCCGGCGGCATACTAATCAACTCCGGGGGAAAACATCCGGGAACTCGTGGAAAATAGGGATATCCGCGAGTCCCGATGCCGCCGTAGGCTCCTCCACCACACTAGCCAAAAAGGCTATGCATCCCCCCCCCCCCCCCCCCCCCGCGGATCATCTGCCTCACTCGAGGAGTCGAAACTACCGAGGCGAAGAAAGCACTCTGGCACCCTCTAAACACAAACACCTCCTGGCCTGGCTCGCTAAAGGTAACAGTCATCGCGGCATAACCTATAGTCGCAAAGTATCGAGCCAGCCAAACCAACCCAAGAACCACATCAAAGTCTCTCAGCTGACTCAAGACCAACAGGTCCACTGGCACAATCCAGGACTCGATCCGAATCGGGCAGGACCAACAACACTCCTCCACGTGCAAAGTGTGATCGGGAAACTAAACCTCTCGTGCACGTGGTAAAAGCCCTACCTCTTACCCATGTGATGATGCAACTGATCTACTCATGAAAGAATGCGATGCTCGTATAACAAATAAAATATGAATCAAAATGCCAGAAATAGACCATACCTGCCACCACACAGTCAGCCGTAGCAGAATCCCCCGCCTGCGCTAAGCCATCCTGACCGCTCAACAACGGCTGTCTCTCACCAGAAGGGTGTGGTGGCGAAACTCGGTCTGCCTGGAGACCTGTCGGTGAAGCTCCCGGTCGCAGCTGGGAAGTGGTAGGAACAGATGCTGAAGTCAGTGCTGCACATGTCGGCTGGGGGCACGAAGCCCGCAAATGTCCAGACTGGCCACAAAGATAGCAGCGTCCCTGCCGGTGATCACAAGTACTGACGAAGTGCTGACCTCCACAAAAAATACACTTGCCAGCCTACTGGGGCTGCCTCTGCTGCTGCTTCCATCTCTGTAGTCGTGACCGCGACCTCTGCTGGGATGCGGTAGGGGCCAATGCTGAAGAAGGTGCTACTAAGGTCCGAAAGGGGCATGTAGCTCGGATGTGGCCTGGCTTCCCACATCGGAAGCATCGACCCTCCCTCAAGCCACAGGTATCAGATGGATGCTGCCCCCTACAGAAAACACACCGGACCGACGCTCGAGACTGTCGAGACTGCTGCTGCGATGGCCTCTGAGATCTACCAGGTCCTCGTCGATTAAGACGCCCAAGGCTAGAAGACTGGGGCCGCGGCGGTCGTGGCGGTCTCCCTGAACTGGCCTGTCCATCATCCTCTTGGGTTAGGCGTTTCCTCTCTGGATGTTGCTTTGAAGCCCCGGCCCCCTCGTCAACCGCCAAGTCACCCCTCTGCGCCAACAACTGCTCCAGGCGCTGGTCCTGACGAAAGCTCCTCGCCACCAACTGGGTCACCAAGGCCCGCAGTTCTCCCAACTCGGCGGATACCGCCCGCTCAGACTCCTCGGGAGGTGTAGGAGTACCCCAGGAGAACGACGACGGGGCGACATCCTGCACAGGAAACTAGAAATCAGCAACAAAACCCCACACGACCCAATCTAGTGAAAGTCAAAGACATCCCTCTATTTCTGTAACTCTATGTTGTCTGCAGCCAACATAATTGTTCAACAGAAATAGGATATGTCGATCCCTCTTCACTCACTGGAAGAGTCAAATGACTAAAATCACCGACTTTCGCAAAATATCACGCCACTCACGCCCTATCATCCTAGGGTCTGCCAAAAGCCTAGGGTTTTCCTAAGTCCCAACTGACCTATCCCTAAGATCTGATACCAACCTAATCTGTCACGCCCCGGGTGTAAACCAGAACCCGAGCCCGTCCACAGATCCGCCGTGCACACAGAATTTTTCGTGTACACGAAGCACTGGTAACCTCCTCAGATATAAAAGATATAATAAAGGAGCATAAAACAGAGCTAAACTAAAACTAATGCATCTCAGACCACAACTGGAAAGTAAAAGTACAATAAAACTCTCAAAATATACAAGTGTCTCTCCCAGCTCACCAAATAAGTACAAACTGCTGGCTAGAGCCAGACCCAAAATAAACTACAACTGTCTGAGAAATAAAGGGTACAACTGATACACAACTAAGCTCGCAGTCGGGGTAGAAGTGCTATCTAATCCGCTATCCTCTTTCCTCGTTCTGCCCAAGGCGGCCCTGCAACTCCCGTAGAAGACTCTACAAAACAAAGGGGGAAAAGAAAAGAGAGACAATGGGGGTGAGAACTACTATATAAAACAGTAGCCTCCCCTAGTGGGAAAAGCCTCAAACTCTTATGTGCCCACTAGGACTACTAGAGGCAAAAAGCAGAAGAACAGTAGTAAGCTATAAAGGAAACTACCACTACTATGCCTCTAACTCAGTATCAAAAGAAATGACTGTATGAATGCATCAGAAAACTGTCTCTGTCCAAATAAACCCAATCTTGTGCCACCAGTAAAACTGGTATTTCCTGCTCTGCTGTCTCAAGTATCTGCGAACCAATCGGTACTCACTGAACTATGCTCACTGTCTGGCACTCACTGGCCAATATATCAATCGCCTACTCCGGAGTGGCACTCAAGGGGAGCAACCGACACGCGTAAAGTATCTATGTCATCAGTATCACAAGTATCTCTATATAGCAGGACTGGATCATGACTATGATGAAAGTAGGAAAATCCATCCACTAAAGAAACCCGAACCCCCAATCAATGCAATAACACTCAATCAGTGGGAAACCCCATCCACTAGAGGAATCCTATCCCCAATCTGATGCACAAGTAAACATCCGGTCAACCGCCCAATGGCCGCGGTCGTCGCAACACCCCACAAGGCCAAAATCTGATAGAGTAATCAACATCTGGCTAACCGCCTAACATCCACGGTTACCACAATGCCCCACAATCTATAATTGAGTCTAATCTGTCCCTGACTCGATGACCTCGACTACACTATCCCAAACCCCTGCTCAAACTCGAGCAACATGCATCTGAATAAAAAGGAGAACAGCTAAACATGGTATCTCCTAAGTCAGATCCCAATATGATAGTGCAGCAGAAAAAGGTGGCCTATTTAGATGTCCATACATGCATGCAACTATCCCCAGGTAATAGTAAATACAATTATCAACTTTCTAGTGATAGGTATAACAAAATATTCCATCTCTAAATAAACAATCTCACATGCAGACTCATCACTAGAAGAATGCTCTTTAACTCAAGAAAGCATGCAAATGTTATCCCAAGGGCGCAATTAAGATATTACCAAAAAGGAGATTACTCTAATAAGCCTAGTGGGTAATCAAAAGTAGGAGGTTCACAACAACACCCACCTCAAACGCTAAATCCAAGTCCAAATTGAAGTCCTCGCCCAAGCAAATCAACCGCTAGAAACACTGTACAACATACCCCAAAAACATACACAATTAAACATACAAAGCTCCAACAAAATCTGTCCAAACACAACAGTCCAGAGTTGCCATGTTTTCACCTGCGGAAAAGGATCAAAAAATTCCAAGAAAAATACTGTCACGATCTTCGCGACGAACCGGTCGAAACGAGTAGCTGCACGTTCAAATCCGAGTTTCCTACACTGAGATACAAATTCTGCAAGGGAACCACCCCGGAATAAACCAATCTCAAAATCTGTAGCACAAAGTTCTGTAAACAGGGATTTTTCACCTTTGGGGAGAACTCAGAAAATTCCAGGAAAATTTGAGGATATTCCTTGCGCTGTGTAAATGCAAAAAGACTACAGGCGCGTCTCAATCCGACGCCTGTGCGCCAAGTTATCGCCAAAATACTACAGCGCTGTCCAAAACTCCGCGAAAGAAAAAGGGTCAAAAGGAAGCTCGGGAAACTCCAAGATAAACTCAAAAAGAGAGGGAGCTCAAAACAGAGAAGTTGGAGTCCTACCTGTTGTGAGTCCAATAGCGTAAGAATCGCTTGAATCGGAGGTCGGAGTAAGCCGGGGGAGTCGTCGTACTGAAACGCGACGAGGCGGTCACCAATGAACGAGCGTCGCGCCGCGCCGTAAAAATGAGAACCTCGGGATCTGTGCCACTAAAAATCCCAGGAATGCTCTGTGGGGTGTAGCTCAGAGGGAGGAAGAAAACTCCTGAAGAACGCTCTGTGAGAAGCAGCTCGGAAAAGGGTGAAAAGGTGGCCCGAAAGTCCTATTTATAGGCCTCAGCCCACTACATGGGCCTGGCGGATTCGGGCCCAACTTTCGGGCGCCCGAATCCGCCAGGAGGGGTCGAATGCCTCCCGTCCGACGCGCCCGAATTCACCCCGGGCTGACACATGTCCCGCACAGCAAACAGTTGTGCGGGGCGCGTCAACTGCCTCCGCGTGGCCCTCCCAGGTGAAGGACGCGTGTCCCGCACAGCAAACAGCTGTGCGGGCGCGCCTGGTGCCGACTAGTGGCACCGCCCGGTCCGCCGGGTAGGTGGCGCCCGCGAATGGCCGGGCGCCACGTGTCCCCCGCCCTGTCGCGGTCACATGTGCGGGTAGGCGCAGCCTGGCCGCGTGCCATGCACGCGCCCCGAGGCGCCAGCCCGCGCCCCCGTGCGCCGCGCCTTGCGAGCCCGCCAATGGCATGCCGCCACGTGTCCCTACACCGGGTCCATGCATCCGTGCGGGGAACTCTGTGGACCGCGCACCCAGTGCCAACCAACCGGGGGTCGAAACGTGTCCCCCCGCCCAAACCCATGCACCGCCGCTCAAACTCTGTGGACCGCGCACCAAAAGCCATCCAATACACGCCTGCCACGTGTCCTGCGTCGGGCTCATGCACCCACTATGTGGACCGAGCGCTGCGAACCGGCCAATGACAGGCCGCCACGTGGCAAGCCGGCGGTCCACGGTCCCCCCCATGCACCAAAAACTACTGAAAACTTCCGGGAGTCCGTTTTTGAGCATCCAGACTCAGAAATTAACAAGCAAATTGCCGTTTTTAAGCGTTTTTCCGCACTGAATCCAAATCCGACCTCTGTTTGGCCCAGAACCTTTTCTAAAATTCGGCAAAGGCAGCCGAAGGCCAATCTGACAATAAATACCTCAATGGGTCCATCCGTGCTATCCCTTTGATACACTATGGACCAGACACACCATCAACAGGTGTTTTACACATTGGATTCACGGGAAATATAGCATGGAAATCTGGACCATTACACGGTAAGACTTAACTTTACTTGTAGATAAATCGGGGTCCCGAACACGCAAAAGAAAGACGAAGACTCAGCGGTGGCGGCGGTAGCGGCGTGCGACGGACGACGCGACCGTGCCCCACGCGGCACCTGCCCCGCGCGGCACCGAATGCGGTGCGGCCGCGCGGGTCCCAGCCCCGCGCGGCTCCGCATGCGCTGTGGCCCAGCCGCCCGGGGTGCGGCGGCGGTCACAAGGCGGCGGCGGTGCTCTAGGGCATCACGGCGGCGGTGGTGCTCTCGGGCATCGTGGCGGCGGCGGTGCTCTAGGGCATCGTGGCGGCGGCGGTGCTCTAGGGCATCGTGGCGGCGGCGATGACGGCGAGACCGAAACAGAAAAAGCAAAAACCCTAAAGGCCGAAAATACTCGACTAAAGTACCAAAATAACACACCGCTTACCTCGATCGACCGGAGAGGACGATCCGTTCACCCACCCGGCTTCCGGCACCTTGATCGAAGAAGATCGGGATCTCCGCCTTCCTTTTTCCTCTTTTCTCTCTGGCTAGGGTTTTCTTTTCTTGAAGGGGAAATAATTTATTTATTTATTTTTTTGTGCGTACAATTAAAACCCCCCATCCGGATATTTTAATGTTAAAAGAGAAATCCCAATCTCCTCGAAAAGTGTGCCAAACAATTAGCACGGATTCCGGCGCACACTACGGATACCGCGACCTTCAAAACCCTATTCCGGGAGATCCGTAAGTCGGATTCCAGATCCGATCGCACTGTCGTTCATCATTTTTCGGGCTCTATCATAGAAAAATACCCGCAATTCCCGACGATCAACACAAGGAAACTCGATTATTCAACTCCTCTTAACAAAGACTTTATTAGCAAGGAAGTAAAAGAGTACAACAAAAATCACGACATTACAAAAGGAGCTGAACTTGAGGCAACGCCGGTGGTTAGAGCTACTGAAGGATTATGATGTGAGCATCTTGTATCACCCCGACAAGACCAATGTAGTGGCAGATGCTTTGAGCAGGAGGACAGTGCAGGGCTTGAGTATGATGATTACACAGCACAACATTTCACCCACAGACCGATGGACAGTCTGAGCGCACCATACAGACCCTCGAGGACATGTTGACAGCGTGCGCCCTGGATTTTGGAGGAGGGTGGTACCGGCACTTAGCATTGGTTGAGTTTGCGTACAACAACAGCTATCAAGTGAGCATTTAGATGGCACCGTTTGAAGCGTTGTATAGACGCAAGTGTCGGTCGCCCTTATATTGGAGTGACGTTGGTGAGAGGAGGACTTTAGGATCTGATTTACTGCTGGAGGCAGAGGAAAAGGTCAGATTGGTTCGCCGACATCTTGAGACAACCCAGAGTCGACAAAGGAGCTACGCTGATACTCGGCAGCAAGACCTAGAGTTTCAGGTGGGTGACCATGTCTTTTTGAAGGTCTCGCCATCAAAAGGGGTTCGGAGATTTGGAGTCCGTGGGAAGCTCAGTCCCCGTTTTATTTGACTCTTTGAGGTGCTTGAGAGAGTAGGCCCTGTTGCTTACCGTGTTGCCCTTCCTCCACGCCTGGCCGGAGTTCATGATGTTTTCCACGTCTCGATTCTGAGGAGATACGTCTTCGATCCTTCGCACGTGATTGACTTCACTTCCCTAGAGGTCGGCGAGGACCTTGGTTATGAGGAGCGCCCGTTGCGAATTTTGGCTTGTGAGGTGAGGGAATTGCGCAACCGGGCTATTCCATATGTGAAGATTCTATGGAGCAATCACGAGGAGCATGAGGCAACTTGGGAGCTATAGACGGTGATGAGAGATACCTATCCTTTCATGTTCGAGGCTTCTGGTTGAGGTACGTCTGTTTTGTTTTCTTAGTTTCGAGGATGAAACTTTCCTTTAGTGGGGGATGATGTAGTAGCCCCGATCCCCGAGTAGCTTTCCCCATGACCCATGATGTGGAACACCTATTATTGGTGTGTCGGACCCGCAACGCGTCAAATAGATGCGTTGGACGGACTATGTGAGGCTTCTGGATTGAGCCCGCCTTTTGGCTATTTTTGTCGGAATTTAGAAAGGGCTACAGGCTAATCCGAGGTCATATTTGAATTCAGCGTGAAAAAAGTCGAAAATCGGCTATTTACTTGCCTTGTTCGGAGTCCGGATGCCCAAAAAGGGACTCCCGGAAGTTTTCTGCCCATTTTGGTGCATGGGGGAGACCGTGGACCGGTTGGATGCCACGTGGCGGCCTCTGATTGGCCAGCGCACGCGACGCGGCGCGGTCCATGGAATTGGCGCGGGTGCAGTGGACCAGACGCGGGGGACACGTGGCGGCTCCTGGTTGGCGGGCTCACGCGGCGCGGTCCACGGTCGCGCGCGGCGGGTGCAGTGAACCAGGGCGGGCCACATGGCGGCCCCGAGTTGGCTGGTCCACGTGCGCGCTGTCCACGCGCCAGGGGGAAGCAGGCGGGGCAAGTGGGGCAGGTGACCGCCGACTTGGGGGCGCCACGTGGCGCCCTGCGATTGTCGGGCGCCACCGCCCCACGTTCGCCGGTCGGGGCCACGCGGCGCCAGCCCACTGGCTCCGCACGCGCTGTCCGCTGTTCGGGACATGCGTTGGAGCCAGGAGGATTCGGGCGCTGCGCGTGGGCCGGGCCGGCGGGCTTTTCGGGCAACTGTTGGCGCTCGAAAGCCCCGGGCGCCCGAAAAATGGGCCCGAAAGCCCATTACTTGGATTTTTTTTGGGGCTTTTTGTGAGAGGGCCTATAAATAGGCCTCTTCCTCTTTAGTTTTGAGCATTTTCCTGAGCTCAAACCCTCTTGAGTCCTAAAGCAAGTTTGATCTTCTTCTTTTTCTGCATCTTGTGAAGGAGGCTCGGATTTTTTGGAGGCCGCGGCATCGACGTCTTCGGCGAGTTAGCGCAGTGCGACGTTCTTTCTTCGGTGGCCATTTCCGTCGTGTTTCGGTCCACGAGGTCCCCAGAGCTACTCCAACAGAATTTTTGGACGATTTTCATGGCGCCGGATTCACGAGAGATAAATCTACGATTTTTTGTATCTCCCAGATTTGAGTTTTTACTGGGGTTTCTGGTACATTTTCAAGTCCTTGGTTTGCTGGTGGGTTTTTTGGATAGCAGCGCATTGTCGGATTTTTATCTCTGTGCTTGAATATTGGATTTCAACGTTTGAGCACTCGATCGACATCTACGCATCGCGAGGATCGCCGTCATATTTTTATTGGGATTTTTGGAGATTATCTTGGAGGTAGTATTTTTGCATCTTCTGGACTGAATTTTCAGCAGCTTGTAATCTTGGGAATTTTGTGTTGATTGCAATGTTTGGGCTATAACTTTGTACGCAGGAGGAGTTTTTGGATGTTTTTGGACCCGTTGGAATCGTGGGAATCCAAGGATTGTCCCCGTGCAGTTTCAGCCTTTTTGAACTTTGGATCGATTTGCACTTCTAGGTGGGTTGCTTCGTCTTCAAAATAGGTGGACGGTTCATTAACTCTATTGTGTAGTGAACATGCATGATTGTGAGATGTATTAGAAAGCATGCTAGAAAGAGAGAATTGAGGCTCCTTGTGTTGCTATGATGATCATGTTGATTTACTGCTTCCTCATTACGTTAAATTAAATGCTAATTATTGGAACTTGACCTAGCACCCTGTCATATGATGCATGTCAACCAGACTAGTAGAAAACTCCAACTTGGGCTAGTTTATTTATGCTTTAGATACTCCCACACTTTTATTCATTCTTTCACCTGGACTTAGAGTTTCCTCGCCCGGGTAGTGGGCTGAGTGGTCGGGTTGTTGTGGGATGCATATTACACTCGTGCCTGGGGGCCGAGTGGAGTCTAGTAGCTGTGTTTAGATCAGTATTTTGTTCTGGGAGCCGTTGAGTCGACGGTGGGTCCCGACTGTGTGGTTTTCCAGCCTGTGAGTGAGAGTTGGTATTGTTGGTTACTGTCGATCTTGTTGATCGTGGATTTGGACTATAGCCTGCATAAGCCGCATTGAGCTCGACAGAGATGCGCGGATACTTTCCTCGGTGGGGTCGCGCCCCTCGAGTGCCACTCCGGAGTTGGGCCTGTTACTTTGCTATCGCGACTTGTCGACGCAGTCCCTCTGGCTGGGCCAGTTTTGGCAGTCATGGATGCCCTATATAAGTCCGGTCCTCCTTGGATGTAACGACAGTAGGTGTGTCACGCCCCGGGGGTTTAAAAGAGCGGAAAAACGTGTAATAATTTTTTTTTTTTTGAATCATTCCCATCCCCCGGAACGTGCCCAGACCCGCCACACATACAAAGTTACCCCACTAACGGACAGAGTCTCCTTTGTATATGTACGGCGTCACAATCACAATTTATACTTTAACCACACCAATCAAGATGAAGACTAAAAGAGGAACTATTAAACGTTAAACAATCACAATGACCAACATAGGTTTGAAAGGATAAAGCCACGGGTTTGGAAAACGGTGTCCACACGACACCTGGTTTTTAAAACGTTTTCGCAATCTCTTTTCCGGACAGCATTACAGCTTGAAAGGATAAAACCACGGGTTTGCAAAACTGTGTCCACACGACACCCAGTTTTTAAAACGATTTCACAATCTCTTTTCTGTATTTTAAAACAGCCGTCCAAAGTTCGTAACTAGAAGCATAAATAAAACGGTCAATCACAGAGTCACAAGTCCACCCCATCATCGACATCATCCACGAAAATAAAAGTCACATGCATCAAGTCTAACCAACTGAAATAAACAACTAAGTGAGAGGGAAAAAGTCACCGGCCAAGAATAAAGCCAAATCCTTCTAGTCGCAGCCTCACCGTCATCCCAGATCCCACCCCTGACCGAACCTGTCACAATGTGGGAAGTCAGTGACACGAAGAATAATGACAAAAGTGATGCTAAAAGTGTTGGGTTATGTATAATTGGATCTAAATAGGGGAAAAAACACCTAGAGGGGGGTGAATAGGTGTAAACAATAAACACTCAAAAATCTTTGCGATATAAAACCCAATGCGGAAAAATAAATAACACGCATAGATTTTTACGTGGAAAACTCCAAACCGGAGTAAAAAACCACGGGACCGATAACACGGTGAAATCCACTAGAATTATAACACGTACAAAGGTGATATACCGTACTCACAGACGACTCAACCTTTTTCCATACGCTCCTAGTTGATCTTCTCTGCTCGCTCCGCAACGCTTCTCGAATCCACGATCTGCGTCCAACGCCAAATCCACGACGTCCAACGTCGACTCCACGACGTCTGACCGAATCCACGGTCTTCACCCAGTAGCACGCTTCGAATCCACGAACGTACCTCGCTCCGAATCCACGAGAGCGGTTGCACCTTGAATCCACAAGGCTACGCGAGTCCACGCGCCGATTTGGGATAAATCGTTGTTTTTGGGTGGTGATGATCCGCCGAATACTTAGATTAGAAATAGATCGGAAATACCATCTAAGTATTCATTGATTTGATTCTACTCAAAATATGAGTATGAAAACCTAGAATCAAATCAATCAATATAGACGAAGAAACATAAGATTAAATCTATTGATTTCCTTTCTTCTCTATAGGTGGATTGATATGGCCGTCTATTGATATATTGGCTTTTGAGACTTATACGGCTTCCACGGCTTGCCCTAGAAAAAGAATCATAGGGTCTATTTATAGGTTAGAAACTATTGGAAGAAGATAAGAATCAAAAACTATCCTTTTCTGGAATTTTTCAGGACGACGATCCGGATCGGATTTCGGCGATCCGGATTGCAGTAACGAGATAGACAATTTCCTGAAAAGCAAAGATTCGGGATCCGGATCGAAGTGCCTGATCCGGATTGTTCATACAATTCACCAAACACCACTGTTTGGGATCCGGATTGAAATGCCTGATCCGGATCGTTCATATATTACGATAAGAACCAGTGTTCGGGATCCGGATCAAGGAAGGCTACGATCCGGATTGCAGTTGCGTATGAACTAACACCCTTCGGGATCCGGATTGGAATATCTAATCCGGATCCTGAACATGTCCCATGTCCAGTTTTTGATTTGTATGCAATTAAAAATTCATCCAAGTGTTTCTACACTATAAGAAGTATTCGGATCACCAAAGATAAATAGTTAAACATACCTGATCCTTTTGAATTCTTCTTTCTTGAGATTGAGTTATATGATCTAACCTTCTTTACCTTCAATCTTCAAGACTTAACCGAATTCACGAAATACGCCAACTTAAATTCCATAACAATCTCCCCCTTTGGCGGTTTCGTGACAAAACACAAATCCACTAAAGAAAATTCAAAAAGATATTATTGTTGCTATCACCATACAACAAAAATTTACAATGAGATCCAAATAACGATAGATACATGAGTTAAACTCCTAAAACAGACTCTAGACTTAGACATCTGTACTCTCTGCAAAAGAAATCATTCTTGACAAAAGAAATCGTTAGATACCTCAAGAATTTTATGTCATTCAAAAACCACACACAGAGATGAAGTTTATACTCATTTATACTTACCATGACATTTATACATTCAGATATGTAATCGGATCATAGTTAAAAACCAACATATCTTCTATGCAATCAAAATCCAAATGTCACAGCATTGTTAGTGAACATCAACTTGTTAGTTATATTACATGCCCAAATAGTTAATAGAATAGTTAGTCGAGGCATGCATGCAATCACAAATGAGAACCGAAAACCAAAAGTTGAAGTTCTACTTACCTTCATGGTTCACAACTGGACAATCGATCATAGTATCATTGTTCAATGTTCTAATATTCTCTCCCCCTTTTCGTCACAAAGTTAGCCAAGATTACAAGAATAATAGGGAGAGTTAAAAAGTTCGAGAACCAAAAGTTTGAGAACGAACAGCAAAAATTAATACCTGGACAAAGGAAGGAATTAGAAGGATAAGGATTACTCAGATTCATCCGAACTGATGCAGCCGAGTATATGGAAGATTTTCTTTAATCGTTTGTTCATGGATGACTGCTTCTTGTTGACCTCTTTTATTTCTTCCTTTACATCAATAAGTTCATTCGATATGCGTTCTTGCTCGTTGGAGAGCCGTTGCTGTTCTTTATAAATAGAGGTAACCGATGCATCATCATCGGATGTTGATGGAGGTGCCTGTTGTGCTGCATGTGCTGGTGGGACTGGAGGTGGTGCTGCTGGTGCAGAGGTTGTTGCTTGTTGTTGTGCTCTTCGTCGGTGAGGAGGTGATGGGGGCTCATCTTGTTTTGTTGAGAGAGACTTTACAATAGTTGTTTCATTGATCGTTCCTAGACTGTGCATGTAGGAACTCGCACTTGTGTCAACTTTAAATTTACGAAAAATGCGCATAATGATCATTGGATAGGGAAGTCTCTCTGAGGGGTGAGCATGTTCCACATAACGTGCCATCCTTGACCAGATGACGTAAGGAATGTTTAAGTTTGCTCCCATTGCCGCTGTGGGGTTTCCAAGAAGATAAAGGAATAACATCCTATCCCACCGAAGAACCTTTGTATTCATATTTGGAAGGACGTTATAACAAACAATGAAGTTCAAGTAGCGAAACTCTGGTCGAAGCTCTTTTGAAAAGACGGAGTTTCCTGCCGACCGAGTATCTAGAAGACAGATTCCATCAACTACCACTCTCCAGGAGTTGGTGGTGAAGGTTTGACTCTTCAAATAATGAGCGCCATCAGCTCGGGCCTTCATCCCTAACGCCTCTCCAATCAGTTGAGGGGTTACTTTAATCTTAACATTCTTAACCAATGTTTGAAATTCTCGACGTCCACTCTCCTGATCGACTAGATAGCAAGCATTTTGATAAAACATCCTTACTGAGTGAAGACAATACCCAGTGGTCTCGGGGAAATTGCAAATGGGAGCAAGACCTGTCTGGTCATACAGAGTCCCAAATAGCGGAGATCGTTCCTTCAAGGCTTTGACATTAACATGTCTTTCGCCAATGCATTCCCTGTTCTAAAAATCCTTTATCCTAGCAGAGCTGATAAAGTCTTGTGGAGGAGGCTGGCTAGCAACTGGTTGCTCAATGGAAATTCCTCGAGCACTCCCTCTCTTGCGGGCAACACTTTTTCTTTTTGTTTTCACAGTAGTTTCTTCCATTGGAGCTTTTCCTTTTTCAGCAGCAGTGGGCGGAGCCTTTGCCTTCGATGTTTCTGCAGGCGCTTTTCCTTTCGAAGCAGTGGGTGTAGTTGCTTCAACTTGAAGCTCATCCCAATCGATCGATTCCGTTTCAGATTCCGTATCGGAATTATCCTTTGTTTTCTTCGCCTTCTTAGCCTTCTTGGGCTTGACAGTATCTCTTGTATGAACCATAGCAGCCAGAAGAAAAATGATCCAGGTGATCACCATTGCTACTAGTTCTTTGTGAGAAATAAGGTCCTGTGGGAAACAACTCAAGAACACGACAAAAATTGTTAATTTTAAACAATTTGAAAAATTGTACCCAAACAATCATAATCGTGTAGAGAGACTAAGAATCAAATTAGTTTTGCAAAAAGAATTTTAAAAGAAGATCAATCGCATGATTTTCGAAAATTCCCATTATATGCCATAAAACCGAAATTTTTGAAATCGAAGCCCAAAAATCCGTTTATCTTGAGAATACCTAGCATATAATCAAAACTAATCTACCCAGAGTTCTTATTTCAAAAGAAATTTGATCAAAAACCATCCATAAACGAAAAAGATACAGAAATTTCATCACGTTTTGAGGAAGAATATGAAAAACTGTGAAAAACCGAGATTTTGATCAATAAAACTTACTTAGAATCGAAGAACTTGAGTTTGAAAGCTTCCAAGATGGATGAATTCTACAGAGAGAAGCTCTGGAAACTTTGGAACAAAAGATTGAAGTAAAAAGAAATCAAAACCCTTTTGTTCTATATAAAACCCTAGCCGCGATCCGGATCATTTCGTTATTCCGATCCGGATTGGCTACCCGCAGAAAAAATCTGCGTTTGGGATCCGGATCGGCATGTCCAATCCGGATCGTCTGCCCGCAGAAAAATATCTGCGTTCGGGATCCGGATCGGCATGTCCAATCCGGATCGGCTCCAACTTTTTCTTTAGAATAATTCAGAAAAATTGTAAGACCCGGCCTATCTTTAACTCTTCTCGTTACCCCTCTTCTTGTAACGTCCGACCGGGGGCCTTATTTTTAGTGTTTTTTCGGACAGACCGTCGGGGCCCATGGATAATTTTAGGCGGTAGAGCTCGCGGAACGCAGCGCGCAGACGCGATCGGTTTCGGATTCCGACTCCCGGTTCACCCAGAATTAAATTTCGAAGTTCCAACCCTCCGTAAGCGCCCCAGGATGCGTGCGGGCGATCCGCACGAATCTCGAGGTAAATGTTTTAACCTTTTGGGCTGGGGTGTTTGGAAATTAGGGTTTCTTATTTTTCCCTCCTTTCGTTCTCCTCTCTTAGAATACGGCAAAGAGGAGACTCGCGAGGGAAAAAGGGACCGGCGGGGTTTTGGGCGAACGAGCCAAGGACCTTCTCGCTAGCGGAACCGGCCGAACATCGAGTGGAAGACCCCCTTCCTCCTCTTCTCCATCGGCGGACCAAGGTGAGTAGGGGTGCGTTTTATTTTTCGTTTTCCCCCTTTTTGTTTTGTGTTTTGAGGAGGGAGAGGGTACCGCCTCGGATCGGGGGGAGTGGCGAGCACCGCCGCCGTGGGGACGGCCGCAGGAGGGGCGCCCGCGCGGGCTGGTGCCGCGCGGGGTCGCCCCGCACCGCGGGCAGCGCGCCCGCGCGGCGCATGGCCGCGCGGGGCCGCCCGCAGGAGGGGCGCCCGCGCGGGCTGGTGCCGCGCGGGGTCGCCCCGCACCGCGGGCAGCGCGCCCGCGCGGCGCATGGCCGCGCGGGGCCGCCGCAGGAGGGGCGCCCGCGCGGGCTGGTGCCGCGCGGGGTCGCCCCGCACCGCGGGCAGCGCGCCCGCGCGGCGCATGGCCGCGCGGGGCCGCCTGCAGGAGGGGCGCCCACGCGGGGCCGCCTGCAGGAGGGGCGCCCGCGCGGGCTGGTGCCGCGCGGGGTCGCCCCGCACCGCGGGCAGCGCGCCCGCGCGGCGCATGGCCGCGCGGGGCCGCCCGCAGGAGAGGCGCCCGCGCGGGCTGGTGCCGCGCGGGGTCGCCCCGCACCGCGGGCAGCGCGCCCGCGCGGCGCATGGCCGCGCGGGGCCGCCCGCAGGAGGGCGCCCGCGCGGGCTGGTGCCGCGCGGGGTCGCCCCGCACCGCGGGCAGCGCGCCCGGGCGGCGCATGGCCGCGCGGGGCCGCCCAGCAGGAGGGGCGCCCGCGCGGGCTGGTGCCGCGTGGGGTCGCCGCGCACCGCGGGCAGCGCGCCCGCGCGCCGCATGGCCGCGCGGGGCCGCCCGCAGGATGGGCGCCCGTGTAGTGATCCGGCCTTTCGGGGTATTTTGACTTACATGTAGTCATTTAAGCCTTTAAGTGAAATAAAATTATTCAATTCTTAAAAGTTGTCCATTGTGAGGTGCTAGTATTTTTCTGCGATAGAGCGCGGAAAAGGAAAGCCGACGGTGCGATCGGATTTAAAATCCGATATCGGGATCCCCCGGAACGGGATTCAAAGTGATACGGTGATTAGTCATGCATCGGAATCCATGCAAAATATCTTGCACCCGTTAGAAATAACGTGGGTTATCTCGTAGGGGATAATTAATTAGTTAATTAATTATCCCAGACGGAAAATTAATAATTCTCTTACGTACGAATTAAAGAGAAATTATTAAAGCTAAAGTACGACTATATAAGGGATCCCAATTATCGGAAAGAAAAGAAAAGAAGAAAATAAAACCCTAATCGGTGAGAAGAGAAAAAGAAAGAAAAGACGGAACCTAGCCGGAAGAAAGGGAAAGGAGAAAGAGAAGGGGCCCGATCTTCCCGGACACCGAACCGATGGCAAGAACGCGACAGGACAACCTTCCCGTCGATCTTCGGTTAGTAAAATAATTGTTTTAAATTATTTGGGATTTTTCCGTCGTCTCTTTTGTTTGAGTTCTTGGTTTCTTGTTTTCTCCGTCGTATCCATCACCGTCGCCGACATCGTCTTCTTGATAGGGCACGGAACGGACGGCGGAGGCGCGCGGTGTCGCTAGGGCATCGCGCGGAGGAGGGCGGACGACGACGGCGGCGCGGGAATTCCGGATCGTCAACCCGGACGGTGTTGGACTTTTCCGTCGAAAAGAGTAAATTGGGTCTTGTGTTTTCGGATGTTAGTACACGTTTTTGACTATAGTTATCCTTGCGGACTTTTCTTTAGGTCCAAGTGCGCAGCGGGGGTGCGCGAAAGATTCAGGTGTTCCGATTTCTCTTCAAATAGGTGGGTACGGTTGCGATAAGTGCAACAAGTGCAGTAAGTGCATCTATCGTCATTAAAGTGCTCTTAATTTATCTAACAAAGTAGATGGACAGTTTAACCTTTCGCATAATTGTGTTTTTATCTAACAATTGAAGCGGCTACGGTCGAGGTGCTCATGACACGGTGATCTCGGCAAATCCGTTTTCCGATGCTGCACGTACACAGGCGGATTGGCCTCCGCATGGGTGTACTTTTCCGGAAGAGTAGTCTCTTATGACCCGTGTTCCTCACAAAGGTGTGGGTGCCGTGAGGACCTCTTCGCGCCGCTGAAAATAGCACACCAGCACCGCGAAGAGGTTAAAAGCATCAAGAGGTGTTTGCGCACGAGGGGAGACTTTAGTCTCTCCGACAAATAATCTGGGGTTGGTGCCCAATTAAATTGATAAATCTGGGGTTGGGGCCCAGCTTAATATGTGCAGGGTTTTAGCGAAATGGTTCCGGTGTATTCGGTTTGCTTCTTATTCTTTATTGATAATAGACATCTACTTTGTTTGTCACTGACATTACCCACTCCGTGACAGGTGTTACGAGGTGCGTTAGCCGGGAGGGCGGTGAGACTGCGTCGCGAGGGCCGTAGTCAGAACACTTGGTTTTCATTATCTTCATTTCTCTTACGCTTAATTTAGTTAATTTGCTTGTGGGTCGTAATATTCGTGGACATGGATTACTTAGCGCTGTAGATGAGGTGTACTTTTATATTCGTTTCTTTTGGTGATGTTTTCTATGCGGCACGTTTTTATGATAAACCGAATGATTTCGAAAAGGTTTTCTCAAAACGAAGTGCCGTGTGGGCACGGGTTTGCAACTGCTGGCTTTATCCTTTCTAAACACTAATGCCGCTTTAATATTCCGCTTGATGTTGTATGTCTATTGTATGGTTGATGGTTGGTGTCTGATGTATGTTGATGTAAATGAGACGTCGTGCATATACAAAGGAGACTCTATCCGTGGGCAGGGAGAATTTGTGTATGTGGCGGTCTGGCACGCACCGGGGATGAGGTTTAAATTACCTTGTTAAGAAGAAAAAAAAAGATACACACGATTTTCCGCTTTGATAGACTCAAAAACCCCCGAGGGCGTGACAGCCCGCGCGGGCTGGTGCCGCGCGGGGTCGCCCCGCACCGCGGGCAGCGCGCCCGCGCGGCGCATGGCCGCGCGGGGCCGCCCGCAGGAGGGGCGCCCGCGCGGCGCATGGCCGCGCGGGGCCGCCCGCAGGAGGGGCGCCCGCGCGGGCTGGTGCCGCGCGGGGTCGCCCCGCACCACGGGCAGCGCGCCCGCGCGGCGTATGGCCGCGCGGGGCCGCCCGCAGGTGGGGCACCGCGCGGGCCGGTGCCGCGCGGGGCTGTGCACAGGCGGAGTGTCACGCCCAGGTCGAAACTGCGACCCGGGCCCGCCAACAGATCCGCCACCTATGCCAACCTGCATAGGCGAAGCGTTCTACCTGCAAGAAAAGTGCTACAGCTAACAGATATCAGAGCTGTAAATAAAAATCTGCTGTAACTAAAATCAATCACTGTACAACCGGAAATAAACAACACTGTCTGCCTCCCAAAAATAATAATAATACAAATCCTCGAGTACAAGCTCTAAACCCAACCGGGAGGTAACTCCAATATATACAACAGTGTACAGTCTCTCAATACAAAATATCCCACTACAAAAGTCTCTCAAAAGAGGAAAAAGAAACAGCTAAATCTACTGATGATCTCCACAGAAGGGTACCGCTACTCTCCAACGCCGGGTAGGGATCTAGCTCGCGACTCCCACGCCACGATCAACAACCACAGAGTCGGCAACACACCTGCTAAGACTCTGCAAAACAAAGGAGAGGAGAGGAAAAGAGGGGGAAAACCCCCAAAGGGTGTGAGAACTACACCAAAAAGGGAGTTCTCAGTGGGTACCACCGCCAGACCCGACGGTCTGCCCACGCAAGTCCTCAAGAGACAAAAACTAACCAAAGCCGTGAAGACTGATAAAAGAAGCTGGGACCCTTTCAACAGCTATCAAGCCACTAAGCTTGCTATGACTGCTATGCCTGCCCTGGCCCTGCCTATTATGCCCGCTATGCCTGCCTATGCCTGCCTACACCTGCTATGCCTGCCTGCCTGCCATGCCTGCCTATGCCTGCCTACACCTGCTATGCCTGCCTGCCTGCCATGCCTGCCTATGCCTGCCTACACCTGCTATGCCTGCCTGCCTGCCATGCCTGCCTATGCCTGCTCTGCCTGCCTGCCTACTATGGCCCGCTATGCCTGCCTATGCCTGCCTACACCTGCTATGCCTGCCTGCCTGCCATGCCTGCCTATGCCTGCCTACACCTGCTATGCCTGCCTGCCTGCCATGCCTGCCTATGCCTGCCTACACCTGCTATGCCTGCCTGCCTGCCATGCCTGCCTATGCCTGCTCTGCCTGCCTGCCTACTATGCCTGCCTTACAACGGTCAACAACTCACAATGACCTTGGAACCACCGTACCCCAAAACGGTTCCCAACAACACTAGCACTGGTCCAAACACCGCCACTAGACTCCACTCGGTCCCCCCGACACGAGCGCAACTAAAAAGCAAAAGTCTGTAATAAGCCCAATCTAATGCCACCAGTAGACACTGGTACTGCCTGCTCTGCCTGCCGCGACGGGTATGCCAGCCTACGCATAACACCGAAGCAAGGGAGTCTCAAGGACTCAAAGTCTGTCTGCCGCGCACATCCGGAGTGGCACTCGAGGGGAGCGACCCACACGAGTAAAGTATCTCAATCAGCAGGACTGGATCATGACTCTGATCAAAGTGGGAAAACCCATCCACTAGAGAAATCGGATACCCAATCTGGTGCATAAATAAATATCCGGTCAACCGCCCAATATCCGCGGTTGCCGCAAAGCCCCACAACTAATCCAACCTGTCCCAGACACCAAGTCCCGACTACACTACCCAGAACCCCTGCTCGAACCTGAGCAACACAGACCACCTGACTAACAAAGAAGGAGAAAAGGATAACATGGTTTCTCCTAAGTCAAGTTCCAAAAGTAGTGCAGCGGTAAAAGATGGCCTAACTACATGTCCATGCACGCATGCTTTGTTCTCAGAAATAATAAAAGTGGGTGAAGCATAAAATAGTAAAGCATGCTAAAACATTCCTACTATGGTATACCAATCTCACCCAAGTGGGCCATTCCTTGCTTACCTCTCGCTCATATCGGTTGCACATCAAATACGCCTGTTATCGATCATAGAGGGATGATAACCCCACATGTGCACTTACATTCACCATGGTATAAAAACCTTATACAGTTATTAAATTAAGCGTACCCACCTGAAGTGCTCAATCCAAGGCAAACCTGGAGTCGGTGAAGAGGGTAGACGCCCGCGGTCCAAAATCTGCCAACATAACACCCACGGTACAAGTCGCGGAAGCCTCGGCTTCAAACAGCTGAAAACACCCCTGCTGCAAGTGCCCAGAAAAATCCAATAAAAATACCACAGTAATCCTCGCGTCGGTACCTTCGAAACGAGTACCTGCACGTCCAATTCCGAGCTTCCTACACTGAGAAACAATTCGGACAAGGGAACCACCCCGAATCAAACTACACTCAAAAACTGTAGCAACAAATACTGTTCACAGATAATCTTCACCTTCGAGAATTATTCAGAAAATTCCAAGAAAATTTGGGCATATTCCTCGTGATGTGTAGATGCAAATCGCCTCTTGAATCGCCCCAATCCGAGGCCTGTGCGCGAAGATATCGCCAAAATACCGCACCGCTGTCCCAAAACTCCGCCCAGAAAAAGGGGTTACAAGATGATCCGAAAGACCCATGAAAAGCTCGGAATGGGAAAAACCAGTAAACATGGGAAACATAGCCCTACCTGTCGTGAAGCCAACGGCGCAAGAATCGCCTCATTCGGAGGTCGGAGTAAGCCGGGGGAGTCCTCGGACCGAAATGCGACGAAGAAGAACACAAACGAACGAGCGTCGCGCCGTGCCGTAAAAATGGTAACCTCGGGATGCGTGCCACCAAAAATCCCAAAACTTTGCAGAAAGATGCAGCCAAACACGAGGATCAACTTTGCTGAAGGCACCCCGGCGAGAAGAGGCTCGGAAATGGTGGAAAAAGGGAGAAGAAGAGAGCTCGGATCGCTATTTATAGGCTGCAGAAACAAATGGGAAAATACCGGCCAGGTCCCCATTTCCGGGCGCATGCCACTTTCGGGCGCGTACTGTAGCAGCCCAAAAATCCCCAAAGGCGCGCACTGTAGCAGCCCGGAAGTCCCCTGGGCCTCCACGTCATCCGCCAAACAGGCGACAGCAACACCAGCCGCTCCCCGCGCGACACGTGGCGCCCCCAGACGCCGACACGTGTCCTCCCCAAGCGCGGGAAGCCGCCCGACCGCGCCCACGTGCGCCTGACGCCGCCGCCTGCCACCCTGCCGCGCACAGTAGCCCCACCAATCGGGGAACGCCACGTGTCAGGCCACTTTCCAGTGAACCCGGTGCACGAAATCCTGTGGACCGAACCAATGCAAACCTGCCACGTGTCCAAGCCCGGTGCACCGTAAACCATGAGCCATCCCGAATACTGCGTAGACCAACCGCCGTGAACCCTCCTCTAGGATGATGCCACGTGTCCATCCCCCGGTGCACCATGCGCCCCGCACTCTCCGTGGACCGCGCCCCGCGGGCCGGCCCACTCCTGAGCCGCCACGCGTCCCGCCCCCGGTGCACGCCTGCCGCGTGGACCGGGCGGCCCGCGCCTCCGTCCGCCGCGCTGCCTGCGGCCGCTCCGCCGCTGCCGCCGCCGCCGGAAACACTGTTCCGGCGTGAACAGTGTCCGGTGCTCAAAAATGACAAGTGGGTAGTCCGTTTTAACCGTTTTCGCGCGCTGAATCCGAATTTGATGTCCATTTCACCAAATTCCAACTCCAAAATTTGCCGAAGGCATCCGGAAAGGTAATCCTTGGTCCAAACTTCGCACTGAGTCCAATTTAAATATCCTTGGCGCGCGAAACCACTTCTGGAACTCCGACGGAGTCCGCCAAACACCCACGTGATCCATCTAACACACTGAGCCCAACACTAATGTCCAATTGGGGCACAAATCCCACCAACACGCCACATAGGCCTCCAGGAGCTGTAGATGATCCAGTAATCTCGTCGTGGGGATCCAGGTCCTCACACGGAGTGTGCGCCGCACGGGACGGTGCCGTGCGGGGAACTCCGCCGCACGAAGTCAGGAGTCGGTGTGAGTTTCGGACCCCATAGTCTTGACTTGCCCTTGTTCCTTCAGGAGTGCGGGACGTCATTGGCGACTGGAGCACGGACGCGGACGAGTCGAGCCCAGGACGACGCGCACAAGGTGGGTACATTCCCGGGGATTGAGGGAATAGGAATTTTAATGATAGAAATAGTATGTGGGGCAAGGGTGAATTGTTAGTCTCCTCCTGTTTATGCACTAACCCTGTTATATTATTGTACTTACTATCGATCTGAGGCTCTAGTTTGCTACACGCACACTGGCGGTTTGGCCACCGCAAGGGTGTGCTTTTCCGGAAAAGTGGTACGTTGACCCCTGTACCCCACGCGACAGTGGCGTTAGGAATGGGGGCCCTCATGGGTGGGGGGTGTGAGCGGTGATGTCGAGGCAGGTGCTCGGCGGCCAAGGCAGGTGCTCGGCGGTGGACACCGGGGTAGGGGCCCGGTGCGGTGGTCGGGAAAGGTGCCCGGTGTTGTTTTGGTACAGGGTGTGGTTATCGCTGACGATATATGAGAGGGATGGTTGCTCCGGTTTTTGTGGTTTGCCCCCCATTTTGGTTCTTTTATGCTTATCATACTATTTCTAGTCACTGACTTCCCACTCCGTGACAGGTTCGTCCAGGGACGAGTGCTAGGGCATCGGTGAGGCCGCGAGAGTGCTGTTCTGACACTGATCGTCTTCAGATACAGTGACTTTTACTTTCCTTTTTCCTTTATTACTCATGCTAGTTAGTTATGGATTGCGGCACCCCCGTGGGGTCGAAGTGGATGTTGTCTTTTCCTTTCTCAAATAAACGAATGATTGTTATGTCTTTCTTACTTGGCCGTTTTAAACAATGAAAAGCAAAGAAAACTGTTTGCGAAAACTACTTTTAAAACGTGGGTGTCGTGTGGACACCGGATTTTACAAACCCTGTGGATTTATGTGGCTTGGAAACAGTTTTTCCCAAAACGATGGCATCGTGTGGGTGTCGCTTTCAAAACCTTGTGATTATTTATCCTTTCAAAACAACGGCCTCTATGTCCTAAGTGCTACTAGTAGATCATGTGAGTTGTTTGGTTGTATGTGTTCGAGACCCCAACTGATGTGGTTAAAGACTGTATGTGTTACGCCTTGTGAGACACTTTGTAGTTGAGACGCCGTGCATATACAAAGGAGACTCTGCCCGTTTGCAGGGTGAATTTGTATATGCGGCGGGTCTGGACACGCGCCGGGGTGTAGTGGTTCACAAAAAAAAGAATGGCTGAATTAGGGGCATCGGTGGTTCCTCTTCCGCGCGATTAGAACCCCCGGGGCGTGACAGATTAAGATGGTATCAGAGAGGTAAACTTTAACCACAGCAGTCGGGGCCTAACATCCACGGGACGCAAGACACTAGCTAGTGATTAATAAAGTAAACTGGGGATAGATAAGTAAAACGCGAGTGCTCGTGGGGGAAAGGGGGGATTAGTGTTTTTTTTTCTTCCTTTAGGGCCAGCGTTTGCGGTGTTTCTTTCTGTTTGAACTAGGAGTAACTAGTTTGTGCAAATGTTCAGATCATGGCCAGGACTAGATCTACCGCCGAGAACACAGGGGCAGAAAGTACGGTGCGAACAGCGGCGGAGTATCAGCTTCTCCGACAACGACTACAAGAGATGGCCGGGCAGTTAGCAACCCTTATGGAACAGATGCGATAGTGGGTGCAATGGTCGACTACACCAATGGGGGTCGCCCAGGCTTCTCTGCCCGGACCAGCCGCACCAGCAACTTTGGGACCTACGCTAGGAGCCGTTACTGGGAACCCCTTGAGGGAGAGACGGCCGACCCTTGGGTCGTGGGAAAATAGGTAGATACCATGGAAAGGCTCTTCGAAGCTTTGCTAATGGAGGAGGGTGAATGGGTCCCTTTGGCAGCCCTTTTTCTTGAGGGAGACGCCCGCAAGTGGTGGAAGACGGTGCGCCCGGACCCCTCGGAGAGCACAGCCCTTCCATCTTGGACCACGTTCCGAGGAAAACTCTTTGGGGCATTTCTCTCCGACAGCATCAAACAGCAGATGGAAGATGACCTGAAGCCCATCAAGCAAGGAAGTCGGACAGTTATGGGATATCAACGGGCATTTGTGAGGTTGATCAAATGTGTTTCCCTTGTTATAAGAGATGAATCTCACAAGGCCCATCTATTTGTGAATGGCTTATGGAGCGACATCTTCAAGGTGGTGCAAACGGCGGGTTTGCACGCCTTCCAGGAGGCGGTCGATAGAGCCACCGCGGTGGAGCGCGGATTTACGATTTCACGAGCCCGACGGGAGAGCTCAGAACACAACAGGGATAAGAAACGAACTCGGCCAAGCTTCGGAAGAGAGCATACCAAGAGGAGCCGGCCTCCTAAATACTTGAGATTGCAACAAGGAACCAAGAATGCGCCGACGAGAGGACAATGGCCGGTGGACAAGTCTTGCATCATTTGCGATGGAATACACCAAGTGACCGGATGTCTCCAGAAGCAAGACCATTGTTTTCGAAGTGGAAAACCGGGGCACTATCGTTGCAACTGCCCCTCGAAAACGGGGACATCATCCGTAGCAACATCTACACCCTCGTCTCCGCAATCGGGAGGAGGGAGAGTCTATACGATGACCCACCATAGGACGGACCCATAGAGCATGATGTAACAGGTAATACTCGAGTTTCAGACCATCGTGCTAGAACTTTGGTGGCAACACCTAAGCATCCCACTCTTTCACCTCGCTTCATGTTTTCACCCTACCTTAGTTATTAGAAGAAATCCCTATCGTAGGAATAAGTTCGGTTGGACCCTCTGGCTACCTCTCGGGGCAGGCGGCTGTGCCCCTTCCAGCCCAGTGAGGGTGAGGCGGGTTCTTAGTCTCTAAGAACTAATGAGGTTCCGTTAAAGGTTGTCGGTGTAGCGCTTGGGGCCGATAGTCGCGGCAATCTTTAAGCGGTAGTTGACTGCTTGAAGTTCCAAGCGAGTCTCCGGGAACGGACTTACCGGAACTTGTAAACTTAGCTTGTAGGAACGCCTTCTGCTCGCTTTTCTTTGTTGCGGGCAAGGAGCTTGGTAGAAGTCAGTCGAGTAGCGTTCACGAGTACCGTATGGATCTCGACACGAGAAGGACAAATACTCCTCTACCTTGGATAGATGACCTACGCGATCAACTACAAGGAGAAACGGCGTTCCCAAAGAATGATCTGCGGTCCAGCTATCGCCAGCCTAGAGTCCGGAGTAATGACATACTGAAAACAGACCTGCGATCTCAGAATGGTCAACATAAGTTTACAGTTGTACCGTTTAGACTCGTTAATGCACCAGCGGTGCTCATGGGCATGATGAATAGGATATTCAAGCCCTTCTTAGACCAGTCGGTGATGGCCTTTTAGTGGACGTTCCGATCTACTCTCGCACAGACAAGGGGTATGGGGAACACTTGCGAGTAATCCCCCAGATCCTCCGGGGTCAGAAACCATATGCCAAAACTTACAAAGTGTGAGTTATGGTCCGCAAGGGGGACTTTTTGAGGCATATCGTTTCGGTGTCTGGAATTGCAGTGGATCCAAGGAGGATTGGATCAGGGATCAACTGGACTCGACCAACAGAGATGATGGAAATCCGAAGCTTCTTAGGACGGGCAGACCGCTACAGATGCCTCGTGGGAGGCCACTCCCCCAAATCGGCTAACCCAAAGGGGGGAGAGATACGTCTAGATGGCCCAGTGCCAGGAGGGCATCAAGGGACTTAAAGACGAACACGCACAGGCGCCAGTGCTCACATTGCCGAAGCCCGGAAAGGACTATAAGATTTAGTCTGACGAATCTCCAAGAGAATCTCGGGAGATCAAATAACGGACACGCGACTACAACTTGTGCGAGACAGAATGTCCTCGGAGCAAGACGGAGTTTGTATGACTGACACAGATGATGTAATAAGGTGCCGGGGACGAATTTGTGTACCCGGTAGGCTAGAAATAAGGGAAGAAAGTCTAGCCAAGGGTATATAATACATCCTATACCGTGCATCCCGGAGGTACAAAGAGGCGCAAGGATCTGTGGCAGACCTTCAGATGGCCCAAATCGAAAGAGCGATGTGGCACAAATTGTGGCGCAATATTGGGTGTGCCAACAGGTGAAAGCGAAACATCAACGACCGGCGGGAAAGTTGCAACCACTACCTGTGCCCGAATGGAAATGGGAGCAAATCACTATGGACTTCGTCACCGGATTTCCACGTTCACAGCAGGGACACGACGCCATCTGGGTCGTTGTGGATCGGCTAACGAAGTCGGCTCATTTCTTACCCATCCACACGACCTGGACACGCGACCGACTGGCTCAAGTCTACATCGGCGAGATTGTGAGGCTACACGGTGTGCCGACATCGATTACTTCAGACAGAGACACAAGGTTCGTTTCGAACTTTTGGCAGAGCCTACAACGAGCCTTGGGAACCAAGTTACGCTTCAGCTCAGCCTTTCACCCCCAGACAGATGGACAATCCGAACGGGTGATTCAGATTCTCGAGGACATGCTCCGAGCTTGTGTACTGGATTTGAGAGACGGATGGTCGCGCTACCTACCCCTTGCAGAGTTCGCTTATAACAACAGCTACCAAGCGAGCATCCAGATGGCACCGTACGAAGCATTGTACGGCAGACGCTGTAGATCCCCGATTTGTTGGGACGATCTGGGGGAGCGGAAGTTTTTGGGACCGGACTTGGTGGTTGAAACCGAGGAAAAGATACGCCTCATCAGACGGCAGTTGATGTGACACCCCCTGGGAAGTGGGGCGTCACAGTTGGTATCAGAGCCATTCACCAGCCGAAAATGTGAGATGAGTCTCGGCTGAGCCAGGGTTATATAGCGGGTAGAGCGAGGCTCCCGGCTAATGACCATTGTGAGTGGAGTGCAGCTCCTCACAAGGTCGGCTAAGGCTAGCGAGACGAGTCTCACATCGCCTGGTGCTTGTGAGTGTGCTTGAGCCTGACGTGGACATCAGGGCTTAAAGGGGGGAAGAATGTGACACCCCCTGGGAAGTGGGGCGTCACAGTTGATGACCGCCCAGAGCCGACAAAAGAGCTATGCAGATCGGAGACGCCGCGATTTGGAATTCCAGGTGGGAGAGCATGTATTATTACGGGTGTCACCGTCAAAAGGGGTGAAGCGGTTTGGGTTGAGAGGCAAGTTGAGCCCGCGGTATGTAGGGCCCTTCGAGATCCTGTGGCGCATCGGCCCTGTGGCCTATCGCCTCGCCCTACCACCGAACCTCGACCGAGTTCATGACGTGTTCCACGTGCCCATGCTTCGAAAGTATCTCCCCGATCCATCGCGAGTACTTGACGTCTCCGCAATTGAGCTTAGAGAGCACCTAAGCTTCGAGGAAGTACCGGTGCGGATCCTAGCCCGAGAGGACAAAAAGCTGCGAAGTCGGATAATTCCCTATGTGAAAGTGCTTTGGAGCAATCAGGAAGAGCGTGAGGCAACTTGGGAACCAGAATCAAAGATGAGGGAGTGCTACCCGGACCTCTTCGCCGTAGGGGAGGTTTAAGTTTCAGGGACGAAACTTGTTTTTAGCGGTGAGTGGTGTAAGACCCGGCCTATCTTTAACTCTTCTCGTTACCCCTCTTCTTGTAACGTCCGACCGGGGGCCTTATTTTTAGTGTTTTTCCGGACAGACTGTCGGGGCCCACGAATAATTTTAGGCGGTAGAGCTCGCGGAACGGAGCGCGCAGGCGCAATCGGTTTCGGATTCTGACTCCCGGTTCACCCAGAATTAAATTTCGAAGTTCGAACCCTCCGTAAGCGCCCCAGGATGCATGCGGGCGATCCGCACGAATCTCGAGGTAAATGTTTTAACCTTTTGGGCTGGGGTGTTTGGAAATTAGGGTTTCTTATTTTTCCCTCCTTTAGTTCTCCTCTCTTAGAATACGGCAAAGAGGAGACTCGCGAGGGAAAAAGGGACCGGCGGGGTTTTGGGCGAACGAGCCAAGGACTTTCTCGCTAGCGGAACCGGTCGAACATCGGGTGGAAGACCCCCTTACTCCTCTTCCCCATCGGCGGACGAAGGTGAGTAGGGGTGCATTTTATTTTTCGTTTTTCCCCTTTTTGTTTTGTGGTTTGAGGAGGGAGAGGGTACCGCCTCGGATCGGGGGGAGCGGCGAGCACCGCCGCCGCGGGGACGGCCGCGGGTGGGGCGCTCGCGCGGGCTGGTGCCGCGCGGGGTCGCCCCGCACCGCGGGCAGCGTGCCCGCGCGGCGCTTGGCCGCGCGGGGCCGCCCGCAGGAGGGCCGCCCGCGCGGGCTGGTGCCGCGCGGGGTCGCCCCGCAGCGCGGGCAGCGCGCCCGCGCGGCGCATGGCCGCGCGGGGCCGCCCGAAGGAGGGGCGCCCGCGAGGGCTGGTGCCGCACGGGGTCGCCCCGCACCGCGTGCAGCGTGCCCGCGCGGCGCATGGCCGCGCGGGGCCGCCCGAAGGAGGGGCGCCCGCGAGGGCTGGTGCCGCGCGGGGTCGCCCCGTACCGCGGGTAGCGCGCCCGCGCGGCGCATGGCCGCGCGGGGCAGCCCGCAGGAGGGGCGCCCGCGCGGGCTGGTGCCGCGCGGGGTCGCCCCGCACCGCGGGCCGCGTGCCCGAGCGGCGCACGGCCGCGCGGGGCCGCCCGCAGGAGGGGCGCCCGCGCGGGCTGGAGCCGCGCGGGGTCGCCCCGCACCGCGGGCAGCGCGCCCGCGCGGCGCATGGCCGCGCGGGGCCGCCCGCAGGAGGGGTGCCCGCGCGGGCTGGTGCCGCGCGGGGTCGCCCAGCACCGCGGGCAGCGCGCCCGCGCGGCGCATGGCCGCGCGGGGCCGCCCGCAGGAGGGGCGCCCGCGCGTGCTGGTGCCGCGCAGGGTCGCCCCGCACAGCGGGCAGCGCGCCCGCGCGGCGCATGGCCGCGCGGGGCCGCCCGCAGGAAGGGCGCCCGCGCGGGCTGGTGCCGCGCGGGGTCGCCCCGCACCGCGGGCAGCGCTCGCGCGGCGCATGGCCGCCCGGGGCCGCCCGTAGGAGGGGTGCCCGCGCGGGCTGGTGCCGCGCGGGGTCGCCCCGCACCGCGGGAAGCGCTCGCGCGGCGCATGGCCGCGGGGGCCGCCCGCAGGAGGGGTGCCCGCGCGGGCTTGTGCCGCGCGGGGTCGCCCCGCACCGCGGTCAGCGCGCCCGCGCGGCGCATGGCCGCGCGGGGCCGCCATCAGGAGGGGCGCCCGCGCGAGCTGGTGCCGCGCGGGGTCGCCCCGCACCGCGGGCAGCGCGCCTGCGCGGCGCATGGCCGCGCGGGGCCGCCCGCAGGAGGGGCGCCCGCGCGGGCTGGTGCCGCGCGGGGTCGCCCCGCACCGCGGGCAGCACGCCCGCGCGGCGCATGGCCGCGCGGGGCCGCCCGCAGGAGGGGCGCCCGCGCGGGCTGGTGCCGCGCGGGGTCGCCCCGCCCCGCGGGCTGTTACGGAATTTGAGTTGGCGTATTTCGTGAATTCGGCTCAAGAAAGAAGAATTCAAAAGGATCAGGTATGTTTAACTTAATATCTTTGTTGATCCGAATACTTCTTATAGCGTAGAAGCACTTGGATGGATTTGTTATTGCATGAATATCAAAAACTGGACATGGGACATGTTCAGGATCCGGATCAGATTGTTCAATCCGGATCCCGAAGGTGGTTCGTTCATACACCAGTTCAATCCGGATCGTAGCTTCCCTTGATCCGGATCCCGAACATTGAGTTTACCATTTTATTTGAACGATCCGGATCAGGCTACTGCAATCCGGATCCCGAACGTTGAAGTTTGGTGAACTGTATGAACGATCCGGATCAAGCACTTCGATCCGGATCCCGAACCTTCATTTTTCTGGAATCTGTTTTTCTCGCTACTGCAATCCGTATCGCCGATTTTCGATCCGGATCGTCGTCATGTAAAAACTCCAGAAAAGGTTAGTTTTTGATCCTTATCTTCTTCCAAGGGTTTCTAACCTATAAATAAACCCTATGATTCTTTTTCTAGGGTTAGTCCAGAAAGAGGCCGAAAATCCAAATAGCCGTCATAATCAAATATCATCTTATACGGCCTCAGATCCACATATAGAGAAGAAAGGAAATAACTAGATTAATTCTATGTTTCTTCATCTATATTGATTAGTTTGATTCTAGGTTTTCATACTCACATTTTGAGTTGAATCAAACTAATGAATACTTAAATGGTATTTCCTATCTATCTTTGATCTAAGTATTCGGCGGATCATCACCACCCAAAAAACAACGATTTACCCCAAAATCGGCGCGTGGACTCGCGAGGCCTTGTGGATTCAAGGTGCAACCGCTCTCGTGGATTCGGAGCGAGGTACGTTCGTGGATTCGAAGCGTGCTACTGGGTGAAGACCGTGGATTCGGTTGGACGTCGTGGACTCGACGTTGGACGCCGTGGATTCGGCGTTGGACGCACATCGTGGATTCGAGAAGCGTCTGGAGCGAGCGGAGAAGATCAACTAGGAGCGTATGGAAAAGGTTGAGTCGTCTGTGAGTACGGTATATCACCTTGTACGTATTTAATTCTAGTGGATTTCACCGTGTTATCGGTCCCGTGGTTTTTTACTCCGGTTTGGAGTTTTCCACGTAAAAATCTCTGCGTGTTATTTATTTTTCCGCATTGGGTTTTTATATCACAAAGATTTTTGAGTGTTTATGGTTTATACCTATTCACCCCCCCTCTAGGTGTTTTTTCCCCTATTTAGATGCTATTATTCATATAACCCAACAAGTGGTATCAGAGCGGGAATAGGGTTGTAAACAATGGTTGAAGGTGGAAACATCAACAGACCCCCGTTCTTCGATGGAACAAATTATGCGTACTGGAAAGTACGGATGAAAGCCTTTTTAATTTCCATCGATGAACGGGTGTGGCAATCAATTGAATTAGGATGGTCTAATCCAATTGAATTTATTGGTGATGTTCGCACCATCAAACCTAGGTCGAAATGGACCAAGGAAGAGATTGATATATCTTCTTACAATGGCAAGGGAATAAATGCTTTATTTAATGCCTTATCACAAACAAAGTTCTCTCGCGTCTCGGCATGTGAGACTGCGAAAGAAATCTGGGATGTTCTTCAAGTTACGCATGAGGAAACTAACCTTGTGAAGATTCAGAAACTGCAAATGCTTACGAGCAAGTTTGACTCTATTTTCATGGCAGAAAATGAATCGTTCACTGACTATTACACACGATTGCAGGACATCGTAAACTCATGTGCTAACTTGGGAGAGAAGATTCCAGAATTTAAAATTGTAAGAAAGATCTTAAGAACTCTTCCTGAAAGATTTCATTCCAAGGTTACAGCCATTGAAACTATTAAACACCCGGACGAAATCCGTGTAGAAGAATTAGTTGGTTCTTTACAAACTTATGAAATGACATTTCCTACTAACTATTCTTCGGGAAAGGCATCCTCTTCTAAGTCTTCAGGTTATGCTTTGAAAACAACGAAAGAAGAAGACGCGGATTCATCCTCCTCAGGCGATGACGAGAATTTATCTATGGAGGACTTTGAGAAGCAGCTTGCTCTCTTGACAAGGAAGTTTCACCGAAATTTTCGAAGAGGTAATTCAAGCAAAACTCCATCCTTCGGAAAGTGGAAGAAAGGCAAGGGTTCTTCAAGTTACAAGTCAAGAAAGCAAGAAGGCTTTTCTAAGGATAAGAAAAGCACAGAAGGACAAGTCCAATGCTTCAAGTGCCGAGGGTTCGGCCATATCTCAACGGAATGTCCAACTAAGAATCCGTCTAAGAAGAAGGCGATGCAAGCCGTCACTTGGGATGACACCTCATCGTCAAATGAGTCATCATCAAGTGAAGAAGAAGACAACGCAACTGCGTTCCACGCGTCCACATCTTCACCCTTCATGTGCTTAATGGCAAGTACATCCGACTCATTGTCCAACTCCACTGTTGAAAAGAATGCAACGGACAATGAATCGGATGATTCGGAAGGTGAAGATTTTGCTCTAGCCTACCACAGACTTTTACGGGATTCAAAGAAACTGGCTAAGCAAAACAAGGGGTTGAGATGGAGATTCCAGGATCTCGAAGAAGAAGTAAAAAGAGTAACTTCTCTCTCGACCGATCTTGAAGTGGAAAGGGATAATCTGATAAAAGCAAATGTTTCCCTTCAAGAGTCCAACGAGCAACTCGAGAAGAATTATATAGATATGGTTAACAAAGCGAATTACTTCTTGAAGCTCAACGGCGAGGCTCGACAGGAAAAATTGGAAATGACAGAGACCATTCTCCAACTCAAGGATGACTTGCAGCGATTTTCATCAGGAAGGAGTAAGTTGGATAAGCTTCTTGGTCTTGGTCAATCAAACAAGTTCGGCCTCGGATACAATCGAACTGAAGACAATTTTAGTTCGGTTGGGACAGTCTTTGTGCCTAAGTCGGTATCTCCTCCTCCGACACCGGAATTCACGACAACCAATGACAACAAACCTACTTCACCCTCCTCGGAATCGTCAAGCACTAAGGTATGTTTTCGTTGTAATTTTGCAGGGCACACTGAAAGAAATTGCAAGATTGGAGCTCAAAGATCAAATCAATCACATCTTGCAACTGCTACCAATGAGTTCACTCCCCACAAATCAAAGAAGGACTTTTCAAAAGAAAAGAACATTGGTAGTACTTCAAACAAGACAATGACAAAAGAAAAAGATCAATCATACAAGACGTCTTCATCAAGGAAAATTTCTCAAACATTGCCAACATACTCTAAAACTCAAAAGGTTTGGGTATGCAAAGGTGAAATCTTTCCTTGTCTTTAATCTTTCTACGATTAAATGTTGTGTAGTTTATGTAGACTATTTTTCTTTCTTTGGGCCGACACGTCAACCATCCTTGGGAGGTAAATGGTATATTTTCTTATTGGTTGATGATTTCTCTCGGTATTCATGGGTAGCATTTTTAAAAGAGAAAGCTGATACTTTTGATTCTTTTCACGAGATTTGCCTTCGTATTATGATTGAAAAGAATGAAAAGATCATTCGTGTTAGAAGTGATAGAGGTGGAGAATTCATAAATTCTAAATTCATTGACTTTTGCACTTCCAACGGCATTAAGCATGAATTCTCAGCACCCTATACACCTCAACAGAATGGTGTTGTCGAGCGCAAAAACAGGGTTGTTCAAGAGATGGCACGTGTTATGCTTCACAGCCGGAATTTACCGCTACATTTTTGGGCTGAAGCTGTGAACACTGCAATCTATGTTATTAATCGAGTTTATTTGCGCCCGGGAACGTTAAATACACCATATGAACTATGGTGTGGTAGAAACCCAACATCAAATATTTTCGCATCTTCGGGAGTCGGTGTTACATTTACGTGACCGTGAAAATCTTGGAAAGTTTGACTCTCGAAGTGACGAAGGGATTTTCTTGGGGTATTCTACGAATAGTAGAGCATATCGGGTATTTAACTTGGAATCTAAGACGATCGTAGAATCTATAAATGTTAAGTAGATGAAGCTTTCCACTTTGCATCTGATAAATCTACCCCTGATATCTCTCTTGATGATGATACTCCTGTAAGTGCATCTTCTCATGATAATACTTCCAATATTAATGATGCATCTAATGGTTCTTCAAGTTTATCTGATGTGCAGGAATCATCTCATGTACCTCCGAGTACTCCATTACAATAAACGTTACGCATCTCCAAGGATCATCCTAAATCAAACAACATTGGAGACCCACAAGAAGGAGTCAAAACTCGGAGACAGTTGGTTTGTGGATTCGCATGTTATGTTTCCACGATCGAACCAAAGAACGTAGATGAAGCTCTTCAGGATGACTACTGGATTGAAGCAATGCAGGAAGAGCTCCATCAGTTTGAACGCAACAAAGTCTGGGAATTAACGACGCCTCCGAAGCTACACAATGTGATTGGTACTAAATGGATTTTCAAGAACAAGAAAAATGAGGATGGTACCATCATCAGGAACAAAGCACGTTTAGTTGCTCAAGGCTACTCTCAAATAGAAGGTATAGACTTTGATGAAACGTTCGCCCCTGTAGCTAGACTCGAGTCCATTCGTATCTTATTCGCTATTGCTTGTCACTTTAAAATAAAACACTTTCAAATGGACGTTAAGAGCGCGTTTTTAAATGGGTTTTTAAATGAGGAAGTTTATGTGGCTCAACCGAAAGGTTTTGTAGACTGTAAACTACCTAACCATGTTTTTTTGTTTGAAAAAGGCTCTTTACGGTTTTAAAACAAGCACCGCGAGCATGGTACGAAAGGTTGACAAAGCACCTTTTGGAGAAGGGCTATACTCGAGGGGGAGCAGATCGGACTCTCTTTGTGAAGCATTATCAAAATAACTTCATTGTTGCACAAATCTATGTCGATGACATTGTGTTTGGAGCAACAAAGGATAATGATGCTTCTAAATTCGCAGAAACCATGGAAAGCGAATTTGAGATGTCTATGATGGGCGAACTGACATACTTTCTTGGATTGCAAGTGAAACAAAATGATGAAGGCATTCATCTGTGTCAATCCAAGTACGCAAAGGAGTTGGTAAAGAAATTCGGATTAGAAGATTCTAAAGATTTTCCTACTCCTATGGGAACTAGCAATAAGGGATTAGGAAGTGAATCTCTTAGTGATAATGCAGACGAGAAACTCTATCGCAGCATGATTGGAAGTCTACTTTACCTCACAGCTAGTCGCCCGGATATATCCTTTAGTGTTGGGATTTGCGCGAGATATCAATCAGCACCAAAGGAGGTTCACCTGAAAGCGGTGAAACGGATCATCCGGTACGTCAAAGGAACTGTAAACTTCGGAATTTGGTATCCTATGGGAACAAGTTTAGATATTTTTGGATACTCAGGTGCCGATTGGGCAGGATCTGTGGATGATCGAAAAAGTACGAGTGGTGCATGTTTTTATCTTGGCCATTGTCTTGTTGCATGGCATAGTAAAAAACAAAACTGCATTACACTCTCGACTGCCGAAGCGGAATACATCTCAGCGGGTAGTTGTTCAACTCAACTTATTTGGATGAAAAGCGTGTTGAGCGACTTCCAGATTTCAGCATCTTCGGTAACTGTTTTATGTGACAACACAAGTGCTATAAACATTTCAAAAAACCCTGTGTTGCACTCTAGAACAAAACACATTGAACTTAGATATCATTTTCTTAGAGAGCTAGTTGAATCAAATATTCTTCAAATTTCCTACATTTCAACTGAAGATCAATTAGCTGACATTTTAACAAAACCTTTGGATCAAAAACGTTTTATTCATTTGCGTAAAGCAATTGGAATGCTTTCCTTGAAATAACCTCTTTTTGAAACTCTTGTTTAGGTTAGGTTTTGTTTTTGTGTTTTTGTTCATTATCTATGCTTAGACATAGAACATTAATTGAGCATTAGTTTTATTGACTTTAACTGCATCCTTTATATATTTAGAAATCTATTATGCCTTAGATATCATAATATTTTATTTGATGCAATGATCATTTATGTCAATTAACTCATCTTTGTTTTGATCAAAGTCAATTTCTCTCTCGATGATCTCTTGGTATAGTTTTTATCTTATTTGACTGTTTAGTCGAGTATGAAATCGAGATCAATATTTGGCTAAATACTTTATATCTTAGATAATTGATAGCCAATTGAGGGGGAGTCAAAGAAAAAGTATTATGCTCAAAAGATGTGGAAAGAGTTACATCCCAATGAGGAGTGTGAAAACTACCACCACATGGAGGAAAGAGCTACCACCTCGGTCGTCCGAGTACTGTGTGCAGCTACCACATGTATACCAAGCAAGGTTTTTCAAGTTTGATTAATTAAAATGCATGTTGAAATACTTGACTCTGTCAAAATTTCAAGGTTGGTATAAGATGGGATTTTTAATGAAAGATGCTCAAAGAGCCACTCTCTTCAATAAATTGACTAGATATATTATCTAACTTATCGGGGATGTTAGACATCTATTGATCTTTGTATTTCATTTTCTTTACGAATTGATGATTTGATAAAGGCATTACTCATAAGATCAAGTTAGATGTAATTGAGGTTGTTCAACTTTAAGGGATTTAATTTTTATAAATTTTCGTTTCATTTGTTGGATGTTATTGATAGATTTGGTATAATCTATTTCTTGTTGTATGAAACGATGATTTTCGTTTAAAGTTGATACACAAAAGTGCTTATAATCTTTTTCTGGTTTTTCTAGAATTTCTCTAAAATTTTCTAAAGAAAAAGTTGGAGCCGATCCGAATTGGACCTGCCGATCCGGATCCCGAACGCAGATATTCTTCTGCGGGCAGCCGATCCGGATTGGACCTGCCGATCCGGATCCCGAACGCAGTTTTTCACTGCGGGTAGCCGATCCGGATCGCAATCACGAACTGATCCGGATCGCGGCTAGGGTTTTATATAGAACAAAAGGGTTTTGATTTCTTTTACTCCAATCTTTTGTTCCAAGTTTCCAGAGCTTCTCTCTCTAGATTTCATCCATCTTGGAAGCTTTCAAACTCAAGTTCTTCAATTCCAAGTAAGTTTTATATGATCAAAATCTCGGTTTTTCACAGTTTTTCTTATTCCTCCTCAAAACGTGACGAATTTCTTGTATCAATCTCATTTGTGGATGGTTTTTGATCAAATTTCTTTTGAAATAAGAACTCTGGGTAGATTAGTTTTGATTATATGCTAGGTATTCTCAAGATAAACGGATTTTTGGTCTTCGATTTCAAAAATTTCGATTTTAGGGCATATAATGGGAATTTCCAAAATAATGCAATTGATCTATTTTTAAATTTCCTTTTGCAAAACTAATTTGATTCCTAGTCTCTCTACACGATAATGATTGTTTGGGTACATTTTTTCTAATTTTTGAAAATTAATAATTTTTCGTGTTCTTGAGGTGTTCCTTACAGGATTTCTTTTCACAAGAAACCAATAGCAATGGTGATCACGTGGATCATTCTCCTTCTGGCTGCTATGGTACATACGAGAGATACTGCCAAGCCCAAGAGGGCTAAGAAAACGAAGAAGCGAAAGATGATTCCGATACAGAATCTGAAACGGAATCAATTTATTGGGATGAGCTTCAAGTTGAAGCAACAACTGTTCCCACTGCTTCAAAGGGAAAAGCGCCTGCGGAAACATCGAAGGCTCCGCCTACTGCTGCTGAAAAGGGCAAAGCTCCAATGGAAGAAACTTCTGGGAAGACAAGAAGAAAAAGCGTTGCTCGCAAAAGAGGGAGTGCTCGAGGATATCTCCATTGAGCAACCAGTTGATAGCCAAGCACCTCACAAGACTTATCCAGCTCGGCTAGGATAAAGGATTTTGAAAACAGGGAATGCATTGGCGAAAGGGCATGTTGATGTCAAAGCCTTGAAGGAGCGTTCTCGGCCATTTGGGACTTTGTTTGACCAGATAGGTCTTGCTCCCATTTGCGACTTCCCGGAGACCACTGGTATTTGTCTTCACTCAGTGAGGATGTTTTAACAGAATGCTTGCTATCTAGTTGATCAGGAGAGCGGACGTCGAGAACTTTTCAAACATTGGTCAAGAATGTTAAGATTAAAGTAACGCCGCAACTGATTGGAGAGGTATTAGGGATGACGGCCCGAGCCGATGGCGCTCATTAACCAGAAGAATCAAGTTTTCAACACCAACTCCTGGAGAGTGGTTGTTGATGGCATCTGTCTGCCCGATACTCTGTCTACAGGAAACTCCGTCTTTTCAAAAGAACTACGACCAGAGTATCGCTTCTTAAACTTCATTGTTTGTTATAACGTCCTTCCAAATATGAACCACGAAGGTTCTTCGGTGGGATAGGATGTTATTCCATTTATCTTCTTGGAAACCCCACAGCAGCAATGGGAGCAAACTTAAACATTCCCTACACCATCTGGGCGAGGATGGCTCGCTATGTGGAACATGCTCACCCTTCAGAGAGACTACCTTATCCAATGATCATCATGCGCATTCTTCGAAATTTAAAGCTGACACGAATGCGAGTTCCTACATGCACAGTCTGGGAACGATCAATGAAACAACGATTGTAAAGTCTCTCTCGACAAAGCCAGACGAGCCCATATTACCTCCTCACCGACAACGAGCACAACAACAACAAGCGACCAACCTCTGCACCGGCAGCAACTCCTCCAGTCCAACCAGCACAACAAGGACCTCCATCAACTTCTGATGATGATGCATCAGTTACCTCAATCTATAAAGAACAGCAAAGGCTCCCAACGAGCAAGAACGTATATCAAATGAGCTCATTGAGGTAAAGGAAGAAATAAAGAAGTAAATAAGAATCAGGCCACAATGAACAAGAGCATTAAAGAAAATCTTCCAAAATTCTTGGCTGTATCAGTCAGAGGAGTCTGAATAATCCGTATCCTTCCAATTTCTGTTTATTATGCAATGCTTTAATCCTTTCTTGTGCAGGAACTTCATTTTTTTACTTTCTGTTGTGCAGGTTCTTAAGTTTAGTTTTAAGTTTTAATTCTCAAACTGTGGTACTTGATATGTAAACTTTCTCTCCATTTTGGTATTTTTTGGCTAATTTTGTGACAAAAGGGGGAGAGTAGAAAGTTGATAAACAATTGATACTATGATACATGGTTACTGAGAAAACTTGAAAACTATAGAGGAAGTATAACCTCAACTTGAAAGGTAAGTAGAACTTAACTTTCGGTTTTCATTTGTGGTTTGAATGCATGCCTCGACTAACGTATCGACTAACTATTTGGCATGTAATATAAAACTAACAAGTTGCTGTTCACTAACATGACATTTGGTGATTGATGCAAGAAGATGTTAGGGGTTTTAAACTATGATCAGTTTACATATCTGAATGTATAAATGTTCATGGTAAGTAAAATGAGTATAAACTTCATCTCTGTATGTGGTTTTGAATGATATAAAATCTTGAGGTATCTAACGATTCTTTTGTCAAGACTGATTTTTGGCAGAGAGTACAGTGTCTAAGTCTAGAGTCTGTTTAGGAGTTTAACTAATGTATTTTATTTTGGATCTCCATTGTAATTTTTGTTTATGGTGATAGCAACAAAAATATTTTTGATTTCTTGAGGGTCTATGTTTTGTCACGAAACCGCCAAGGGGGGATGTTACGGAATTTGAGTTGGCGTATTTCGTGAATTCGGCTAAGTCTTGAAGATGAAGGTAAAGGAAGTTGGATCATATAACTCAATCTCAAGAAGAAGAATTCAAAAGATCAGGTATGTTTAACTTAATATCTTTGGTGATCCGAATACTTCTTAAGCGTAGAAAACATGGATGGATTGTTATTGCATAAATATCAAAAACTGGACATGGGACATGTTCAGGATCCGGATCAGCTTGTTCCATCGGATCCCGAAGGGGTTCGTTCATACACCAGTTCAATGCGGTGTTAGCTCTCCTTGATCTGGATCCCGAACATGAGTTTACCATTTTATTTGAACGATCGGATCAGGCTATGCAAAGGATCCCGAACGTTGATGTTTGGTGAACTGTAGAACGATCCGGATCAGCACTTCGATCCGGATCCCGAACCTTGTTTTCTGGAATCTGTTTTTCTCTGCTACTGCAATCCGGATCGCCGATCTCCGATCCGGATCGTCGTCATGTAAAAACTCCAGAAAAGGTTAGTTTTTGATCCTTATCTTCTTCCAAGGGTTTCTAACCTATAAATAGACCCTATGATTCTTTTTCTAGGGTTAGTCCAAAAAAGCCGAAAATCTCAAAAGCCGTCATAATCAAATCATCATTTATACGGCCTAGATCCACATATAGAGAAGAAAGGAAATAACTAGATTAATTCTATGTTTCTTCATCTATATTGATTATTTGATTCTAGTTTTCATACTCACATTTTGAGTTGAATCAAACTAATGAATACTTAGATGGTATTTCCTATCTATCTTTGATCTAAGTATTCGGCGGATCATCACCACCCAAAAAACAACGATTTACCCCAAAATCGGCGCGTGGACTCGCGTGGCCTTGTGGATTCAAGGTGCAACCGCTCTCGTGGATTCGGAGCGAGTACGTTCGTGGATTCGAAGCGTGCTACTGGGTGAAGACCGTGGATTCGGTCGGACGTCGTGGACCGACGTTGGACGCCGTGGATTCGGCGTTGGACGCACATCGTGGATTCGAGAAGCGTTGGAGCGAGCGGAGAAGATCAACTAGGAGCGTATGAAAAGGTTGAGTCGTCTGTGAGTACGGTATATCACCTTGTACGTGTTAATTCTAGTGGATTTCACCGTGTTATCGGTTCCTGGGTTTTTTACTCCGGTTTGGAGTTTTCACGTAAAAATCTCTGCGTGTTATTTATTTTTCCGCATTGGGTTTTTATATCGCAAAGATTTTTGAGTGTTATGGTTTACACCTATTCACCCCCCCTCTAGGTGGTTTTTCCCCTATTAGA
>CM055067.1:20301272-20389350 GCA_029204045.2 Tillandsia leiboldiana | reverse complement strand
GCATTTTTTCACTGCGGGTAGCCGATCCGGATCGTGCAATACGAACTGTCCTATCGCGGCTAGGGTTTTATATAGAACAAAAGGGTTTTGATTTCTTTTACTCCAATCTTTTGTTCCAAAGTTTCCAGAGCTTCTCTCTCTAGATTTCATCCATCTTGGAAGCTTTCAAACTCAAGTTCTTCATTCCAAGTAAGTTTTATTGATCAAAATCTCGTTTTTCACAGTTTTTCTTATTCCTCCTCAAAACGTGACGAATTTCTTGTATCAATCTCATTTGTGGATGGTTTTGATCAAATTTCTTTTGAAATAAGAACTCTGGGTAGATTAGTTTTGATTATATGCTAGGTATTCTCAAGATAAACGGATTTTGGTCTTCGATTTCAAAAAATTTCGATTTTAGGGCATATAATGGGAATTTCCAAAACTAATGCAATTGATCTATTTTTAAATTTCCTTTTGCAAAACTAATTTGATTCCTAGTCTCTCTACACGATAATGATTGTTTGGGTACATTTTTTCTATTTTTGAAAATTAATAATTTTTTCGTGTTCTTGAGGTGTTCCTTACAGGATTTCTTTCACAAGAAACCAATAGCAATGGTGATCACGTGGATCATTCTCTCCTTCTGGCTGCTATGGTACATACGAGAGATACTGCCAAGCCCAAGAGGGCTAAGAAAACGAAGAAAGCGAAAGATGATTCCGATACAGAATCTGAAACGGAATCAATTTATTGGGATGAGCTTCAAGTTGAAGCAACAACTGTTCCCCTGCGTTAAAAGGGAAAAGCGCCTGCGGAACAGCGAAGGCTCCGCCCCCTACTGCTGCTGAAAAGGGCAAAGCTCCAATGGAAGAAACTTCTGGGAAGACAAGAAGAAAAAGCGTTGCTCGCAAAAGAGGGAGTGCTCGAGGAATCTCCATTGAGCAACCAGTTGATAGCCAAGCCCTCCACAAGACTTTATCAGCTCGGCTAGGATAAAGGATTTTGAAAACAGGGAATGCATTGGCGAAAGGCATGTTGATGTCAAAGCCTTGAAGGAGCGTTCTCGGCCATTTGGACTTTGTTTGACCAGATAGGTCTTGCTCCCATTTGCGACTTCCCGGAGACCACTGGTATTGTCTTCACTCAGTGAGGATGTTTTAACAGAATGCTTGCTATCTAGTTGATCAGGGAGAGCGGACGTCGAGACTTTCAAACATTGGTCAAGAATGTTAAGATTAAAGTAACGCCGCAACTGATTGGAGAGGTATTAGGGATGACGCCCGAGCCGATGGCGCTCATTACCAGAAGAATCAAGTTTTCAACACCAACTCCTGGAGAGTGGTTGTTGATGGCATCTGTCTGCCCGATACTCTGTCTACAGGAAACTCCGTCTTTTCAAAGAACTACGACCAGAGTATCGCTTCTTAAACTTCATTGTTTGTTATAACGTCCTTCCAAATATGAACACGAAGGTTCTTCGGTGGGATAGGATGTTATTCCTTTATCTCTTGGAAACCCCACAGCCAGCAATGGGAGCAAACTTAAACATTCCCTACACCATCTGGGCGAGGATGGCTCGCTATGTGGAACATGCTCACCCTTCAGAGAGACTACCTTATCCAATGATCATCATGCGCATTCTTCGAAAATTTAAAGCTGACACGAATGCGAGTTCCTACATGCACAGTCTGGGAACGATCAATGAAACAACGATTGTAAAGTCTCTCTCGACAAAGCCAGACGAGCCCATATTACCTCCTCACCGACAACGAGCACAACAACAACAAGCGACAACCTCTGCACCGGCAGCAACTCCTCCAGTCCAACCAGCACAACAAGGACCTCCATCAACTTCTGATGATGATGCATCAGTTACTCAATCTAATAAAAGAACAGCAAAGGCTCTCCAACGAGCAAGAACGTATATCAAATGAGCTCATTGAGGTAAAGGAAGAAATAAAGAAGGTACAATACGAATCAGTCCTCAATGAACAAGAGATTAAAGAAAATCTTCCAAATTCTTGGCTGTATCAGTTCAGAGGAGTCTGAATAATCCGTATCCTTCCAATTTCTGTTTATAATGCATATGTTTAATCCTTCTCTTGTGCAGGAACTTCATTTTTTTACTTTCTTTTGTGCAGGTCTTTAAGTTTTAGTTTTAAGTTTTAATTTCTCAAACTTGTGGTACTTGAACTGTTAACCATTCTCTCCATTTTGGTATTTTTTTGGCTAATTTCTGTGACAAAAAGGGGGAGAGAGAAGTAGAAACAATGATACTATGATACAATGGTTACTGAGAAAACTTGAAACTATAGAGGTAAGTATAACCTCAACTTGAAAGGTAAGTAGAACTTCAACTTTCGGTTTTCATTTGGGTTTGAATGCATGCCTCGACTAACTATTCGACTAACTATTTAGGCATGTAATATAACTAACAAGTTGATGTTCACTAACATGACATTTGGTGATTGATTGCATAGAAGATATGTTGGTGTTTTAACTATGATCAGTTTACACATCTGAATGTATAAATGTCATGGTAAGTATAAATGAGTATAACTTCATCTCTATATGTGGTTTTTGAATGATATAAAATTCTTGAGGTATCTAACGATTTCTTTTGTCAAGAATGATTTCTTTTGCAGAGAGTACAGATGTCTAAGTCTAGAGTCTGTTTTAGGAGTTTAACTCATGTATTTTATTTTGGATCTCCATTGTAAATTTTTGTTGTATGGTGATAGCAACAAAAATATCTTTTTGAATTTTCTTGAGTGGATCTATATTTTGTCACGAAACTGCCAAAGGGGGAGATTGTTATGGAATTTGAGTTGGCGTATTTCGTGAATTCGGCTAAGTCTTGAAGATTGAAGGTAAAGGAAGTTGGATCATATAACTCAATCTCAAGAAAGAAGAATTCAAAAGGATCAGGTATGTTTAACTTAATATCTTTGGTGATCCGAATACTTCTTATAGCGTAGAAACACTTGGATGGATTTGTTATTGCATAAATATCAAAAACTGGACATGGGACATGTTCAGGATCCGGTTCAGATTGTTCAATCCGGATCCCGAAGGTGGTTCGTTCATACACCAGTTCAATGCGGGTCGTAGCTTCCCTTGATCTGGATCCCGAACATTGAGTTTACCATTTTATTTGAACGATCCGGATCAGGCTACTGCAATCCGGATCCCGAACGTTGATGTTTGGTGAACTGTATGAACGATCCGGATCAAGCACTTCGATCCGGATCCCGAACCTTCGTTTTTCTGGAATCTGTTTTTCTCGCTACTGCAATCCGGATCGCCGATTTCCGATCCGGATCGTCGTCATGTAAAAACTCCAGAAAAGGTTAGTTTTTGATCCTTATCTTCTTCCAAGGGTTTCTAACCTATAATTAAACCCTATGATTCTTTTTCTAGGGTTAGTCCAAAAAGAGGCCGAAAATCCAAATAGCCGTCATAATCAAATATCATCTTATACGGCCTCAGATCCACATATAGAAGAAAGGAAATAACTAGATTAATTCTATGTTTCTTCATCTATATTGATTAGTTTGATTCTAGGTTTTCATACTCACATTTTGAGTTGAATCAAACTAATGAATACTTAGATGGTATTTCCTATCTATCTTTGATCTAAGTATTCGGCGGATCATCACCACCCAAAAAAACAATGATTTACCCCAAAATCGGCGCGTGGACTCACGTGGCCTTGTGGATTCAAGGTGCAACCGCTCTCATGGATTCGGAGCGAGGTACGTTCGTGGATTCGAAGCATGCTACTGGGTGAAGACCGTGGATTCGGTTGGACGTCGTGGACTCGATGTTGGACGCCGTGGATTCGGCGTTGGACGCACATCGTGGATTCGAGAAGCGTCTGGAGTGAGCGGAGAAGATCAACTAGGAGCGTATGAAAAAGGTTGAGTCGTCTGTGAGTACGGTATATCACCTTGTACGTGTTTAATTCTAGTGGATTTCACCGTGTTATCGGTCCTGTGGTTTTTTACTCCGGTTTGGAGTTTTCCACGTAAAAATCTCTGCGTGTTATTTATTTTTCCGCATTGGGTTTTTATATCGCAAAGATTTTTGAGTGTTTATGGTTTACACCTATTCACCCCCCCTCTAGGTGTTTTTTTCTCCTATTTAGATCCTATTATTCATATAACCCAACACGGGCAGCGCGCCCGCGCGGCGTATGGCCGCGCGGGGCCGCCCGCAGGTGGGGCACCCGCGCGGGCTGGCGCCGCGCGGGGCTGTGCACAGGCGGAGTGTGCGCCGCACGGGCCGGTGCCGTGCGGGGAACTCCGCCGCACGAAGTCGGGAGTCGGTGTGAGTTTCGGACCCCATAGTCTTGACTTGCCCTTGTTCCTTCAGGAGTACGGGACGTCATTAGCGACTGGAGCACGGACGCGGACGAGTCGAGCCCAGGACGACGAGCACAAGGTGGGTACATTCCCGGGGATTGAGGGAATAGGAATTTTAATGATAGAAATAGTATGTGGGGCAAGGGTGAATTGTGTTACGGCATTTTGGTGTTGGCATATTTCGTGAGTCAAGTCAGTGAGTTGAGTCGGAGTCTTAAAGGGATCAAATTGTCAATCAGCAATCAAAGACTTAGAGAAGATTCAACAAGAGCTCAAGTTGACACTCAGTGTCTTGAGTCTTGAAGATTGAAGTTGAAGAATTGTGGATCAGTTACATCAATCTCAAGAAGAAAGTATTCAAAAGGATCAGGTATGGTTAACTAAATAATTTTGGTGATCCGAATACTTTCTTATAGTGTAGAAACACTTGGATGAATTTTTAATTGCATAAAAATCAAGAACTGGACATGGGTCATGTTCAGGATCCGGATCAGACAGTCCAATCCGGATCCCGAAGGGTGATTGTTCATTGGCAAATCCAATCCGAATCATGGCCATTTCGATCCGGATCCCGAACATGGGTATTTGCTGGAATACATGAACGATCCGGATCGGGCTTTTCAATCCGGATCCCGAACCCTTGTTTTTCTGGAATTGTCTAACTCGCTACGACGATCCGGATCGCAGTAAATCCGATCCGGATCGCCGTCCTGAAATTTTCCAGATAAGGTAAGTTTTTGATTCTTATCTCTTTCCAAAGGTTTCTAAACTATAAATAGACATTTAGGGTTTCTCAAAAAGGCGGGTTCTCTACCGATTAATTAATTAAACACTTGAGAGCAACCCTAGAGGCTAGGTTTTTATCGTTCTTCTTTATAGCCTCTTTTAGGTCAATTCGACGGTTCTTTCAAGAACAAATCTTTTGTCGAATTGATCTAATCTTTGTTTAGAGATTTTTCCCATGGATCTTCATTGATAATCTAAACAAAGGATCACCATTGAAGCCAATATTCTTACCGGCTGAGTTTGCGTCGTGGATTCGACGTGGCATCGTGGATTCGGTGTGCTAAAGGCGTTTCGTGGATTCGAAACATGTGCTCGTGGATTCGAGTGGCGTTCATGGATTCGAACGTGTGCAGTGGATGTGCAAAATCGTTGGAGCGCAAGGTCCGAAGAAGTTGAAGGAGGGGTTAAATCCGTGGAGACGGTAATCACCTTGTTATTCTTCTTTTCTTAGTGGATTGTTATTGCGTGGACATCCAATCGGTGAGCGCAAGATCCGAAGAAGCTGAAGGAGGGGTTGAGTCCGTGGAGTCGGTAATCACCTTGTTATTCTTCTATTCTTAGTGGATTGTTATTGCGTGTTGGTCCCGTGGTTTTTCTCCTGGATTGGAGTTTCCACGTATATCTCGGTGTGCTGTTTTTATTTTCCGCATTGGTTTTTATTTTGCACTGAGATTTGGTTTTATAAGTATTACACCTATTCACCCCCCCTCTAGTTGTTTGATAGTACCTATTTAGATCCTTGTGGATCCCCTAAAAACCTACAATTGGTATCAGAGAGGGTTTTAGGTTTATCTATCATGTTGGGTGAAAATGGTAATATTTATAGACCTCCTCTTTTTGATGGGACTAATTATGCTTATTGGAAAGTGCGGATGAGAGCTTTTCTCATCGCAATTGATGAGCGAGTATGGCAATCCGTGGAATACGGTTGGGTGCATCCTGTTGAGGAAGTAGGAAATTCTACTACCCCAAAACCTCGCTCTAGATGGTCCAAAGAGGAATTTGAAAGATCTTCTTACAATGGGAAAGGTATGAACGCTTTATTTAATTCTCTTTCCTCGACTGAGTTCACAAGAATTTCCGCATGTGAAACCGCGAAGGAAATTTGGGATATTCTCAAAATTACACATGAGGGTACTAATCTTGTAAAAATTCAAAAGCTCCAGATGCTTACAAGTCAATTTGACTCTATTCATATGGAAGAGCATGGATTGTTTACAGATTATTACACTAGACTTCAAGATGTAATAAATACATGTGCTAATTTAGGAGAAAAGATCCCGGAGTCGAAAATTGTAAGAAAGATACTTCGGACTCTTCCAGAACGGTTTAGGGCAAAGGTTACCGCCATTGAAACCGTTAGTCATCCGGATGAGATGAGTGTAGAGGAATTAGTAGGTGCTTTGCAAACTTATGAAATGACTTGTCCTACTAATCAAGTTTCTTCCAAGTCTTCTTCTAAGCTTACAGGTATTGTATTCAAATCAATAAAGGAAGAAGATAGCGAATCAAGTACCGACGATGAAATCTCTTTTGCCGATTTTGAAGAACAATTGGCGCGGATCACAGAGAAATTACGTCGGAAATTTTGGAAGAATCGAACCGATGGATCTTCATCCACGAAACCTTCTAAAGGATCATCGGGTTCTGAATCCTCTAACCTCAAAAGCTTTGCAAAACCTTCTAAAGAAAAAGAAAAAGATGATTTCGAAGGGGAAATCCAATGCTATAGATGCAAAGGCTACGGCCATTTTTCAACGGAATGTCCTTCTCCGAAATCATATAAAAAGAAGGCTTTGCAAGCAAAAACTTGGGACGATTCTACTTCTAATGAATCGACCTCAAGTAAAGAGGAAAAAGTCGTTAACTTACATGCCTCTCATATTCCCTCTTCTAATGTTTGCTTATCATCTTTAATCACTGACTCTATTCCTTTGATTTTGCATGAAACATCAACATCCGGCGGAGAGTCGTCAAGTGAGGGGGAGTCGACGAAGAAGAACTCGTTGAGGCATATCAACAACTTCTTACGGAATCAAAGAAGATGGCCAAGCATATTAAGAAGTTGAGGAAGCAACGACTTGAGAATCAAGACGAGAATCATGCTTTAAAGATAAAACTTCATGATCTCGAGGAGGAACAAGGACGTTTATTGAATAACAATAAAATCCTCCAAGAAAAGCTAAACCAATCGGAGACAAACGCTAAATCATATATGGACAAGATTGGTTTTCTAGAAAAACAGTTTGAGGAGATTCATGTCACCAACCAAGTTTTGACCAAGCAAGTTCATGAACTCAAATTCGACATACAAAGGCTTTCAACCGGTTCCAAGAAACTAGATTGTATGTCTGGATTAGGTCAAACAAGCAAGGTTGGTTTGGGATTTAAAAAGGATCAAACTGTGCATGCTTCAAGTTCCACATTCAAATTGAAAGCAAGAACGTGTCACCTTTGTGGACTTGAAGGACATTTGGTGAAGAATTGCCCGAAAAAGAGAAAGAAGAGTCCTTCGGCAACTTCATCTACGGAGCGAACTCAACGGAATCAAAAGACACATCAAGTCAAAGGAGTTCACTCAACCCACCAAAGGTCCGAGCCACAATATCAATCATACAAGTGGATCACTACGAGGCAAAGACCTAAGGTGGACCAACAGTCAAAGCGGACAACCCCCGGCCACAACGAATCAAGACAACCCAAAATCCAGCGATTTTTGATTCGGAAAGGTGATATCTTTCCTTGTCTTAAGTTCTAAATAGCTTATGACTGTATGTAATGCTTTGATTGGTTTTCCCTTCATATCTTTCTTAGTCTCTGCATTACATGTTTTTTTCAATGCTCTTCGTTTTTATGTTTTGTTTTTTTTTAAACAAAAGGATTTTAACGAACAAGTGCATTGAATAAAAAGGGTTTTCACTTTCAATCACTCCAATTTAATTTTATTTGAATTATCAACTTTACTCCATAATCATAAATCTTGAAGATACTTCATTATAGGAGTTTTTGATATTATAAGCATCAAATTTTAGTAATCATGTGTGATCTTTAGATGCTTAATCTATCTCGGTTGTGTGAATTCATTGTGATAAACGTGAGACAACCGATAGACTAAAATTTGGGATTTAATTCTTTCACGTAAGAGATTGCATTCTTACAAGGGTATTGAAATAATTTGCAAAAGATGTGGAAAGAGTTACATCCGAAAGGAGTGTGAAAACTACCACCACATGTTGGAAAGAGCTGCCACCCCGGTCGTCCGGTTTGTGTGTGAAGCTACCACATGTTATGGATGCTTGAAAATTATTTATGAAATTTTGTTTAGTTGAAGCATTCGGAGATTTAAATTTAAAGCTCTTATTTTGAACGATCTCCTGGTTGGTATAAGGTGGGATAGTTGAAAGATGCTCAAAGAGCCACCCTTAGGTATTTTAGTGCTTATCTCAAATTTGAAAGGGTAAGAAATCAAATTGATGTCATTTGGAAATCTCTGTAAGTCATCTTTGTATATCCGTTACATCTTGATAGACTTTGGATCTCAAGATTATTTTTGATGACTTGTGTTTGATGAATATAACATGAAAAACAGTTTATAATGTTTTACCTTTATTTTTCATGATTGAGGAGTAAATCTTTTTAATTTTGTGAAATTAATTGGATTGAATGGCATCTGTGTGAATTCATTGTTTAAAGCACTTAAATCGTTTTCTTGATGGAATACAAATCGGTAATTCAAATATTTCAAAATCTAGATTTGTTTCAAGAAATTATTTGATTTTTGCTTTCTGGTACAGGTACGCAATCTGCATTTTTGTTATATACCGGAACTGAGCCTTTATCTCTCTTTCTCTATGAACTAATGCTGTTAGTGATTTCCTTTTGTCTAGTATGTTCACTGTTTGACAATTTGTGACAAAAAGGGGGAGAACAGAAAATAATGATCGTATCACAAAGGGGGAGAACATGGAGAACATGGAGAACATGTTAGAGATGCTCATGATAGAGAACATGGAGAACATGGAGAACATGTTAGAGATGCTCATGATAGGGGGAGATAAAGAAAAGATTGAAAGAGCCGAAAAACAAAAGAACCAAAAGGACGAATCAAATGTAGGATTTTAATTTCTAACGACTAACGTTTGATTTTGTTTGGAGTTTTGTTTTGCAGGAATTACATCACTTTAAGACTCCAAGTCCTAAGTCATAGAGTATGTTCTAGGACTGTTTGGTTCAAATGTAATTTTGTATTTATTGGATCTTTCACGCAAAGAAAATCAATGTTTTGGTGATAACATTGAATTTCGACTTTTTGGTTTAAGATGAGTGACTTGAGCGCTTTTATGTATTTTTGGGTTTTGTCACGAAATTGCCAAAGGGGGAGATTGTTACGGCATTTTGGTGTTGGCATATTTCGTGAGTCAAGTCAGTGAGTTGAGTCGGAGTCTTAAAGGGATCAAATTGTCAATCAGCAATCAAAGACTTAGAGAAGATTCAACAAGAGCTCAAGTTGACACTCAGTGTCTTGAGTCTTGAAGATTGAAGTTGAAGAATTGTGGATCAGTTACATCAATCTCAAGAAGAAAGTATTCAAAAGGATCAGGTATGGTTAACTAAATAATTTTGGTGATCCGAATACTTTCTTATAGTGTAGAAACACTTGGATGAATTTTTAATTGCATAAAAATCAAGAACTGGACATGGGTCATGTTCAGGATCCGGATCAGACAGTCCAATCCGGATCCCGAAGGGTGATTGTTCATTGGCAAATCCAATCCGGATCATGGCCATTTCGATCCGGATCCCGAACATGGGTATTTGCTGGAATACATGAACGATCCGAATCGGGCTTTTCAATCCGGATCCCGAACCCTTGTTTTTCTGGGATTGTCTAACTCGCTACGACGATCCGGATCGCAGTAAATCCGATCCGGATCGCCGTCCTGAAATTTTCCAGATAAGGTAAGTTTTTGATTCTTATCTCTTTCCAAAGGTTTCTAAACTATAAATAGACATTTAGGGTTTCTCAAAAAGGCGGGTTCTCTACCGATTAATTAATTAAACACTTGAGAGCAACCCTAGAGGCTAGGTTTTTATCGTTCTTCTTTATAGCCTCTTTTAGGTCAATTCGACGGTTCTTTCAAGAACAAATCTTTTGTCGAATTGATCTAATCTTTGCTTAGAGATTTTTCCCATGGATCTTCATTGATAATCTAAGCAAAGGATCACCATTGAAGCCAATATTCTTACCGGCTGAGTTTGCGTCGTGGATTCGACGTGGCATCGTGGATTCGGTGTGCTAAAGGCGTTTCGTGGATTCGAAACGTGTGCTCGTGGATTCGAGTGGCGTTCGTGGATTCGAACGTGTGCAGTGGACGTGCAAAATCGTTGGAGCGCAAGGTCCGAAGAAGTTGAAGGAGGGGTTAAATCCGTGGAGACGGTAATCACCTTGTTATTCTTCTTTTCTTAGTGGATTGTTATTGCGTGGACATCCAATCGATGAGCGCAAGATCCGAAGAAGCTGAAGGAGGGGTTGAGTCCGTGGAGTCGGTAATCACCTTGTTATTCTTCTATTCTTAGTGGATTGTTATTGCGTGTTGGTCCCGTGGTTTTTCTCCTGGATTGGAGTTTCCACGTATATCTCGGTGTGCTGTTTTTATTTTCCGCATTGGTTTTTATTTTGCACTGAGATTTGGTTTTATAAGTATTACACCTATTCCCCCCCCCTCTAGTTGTTTGATAGTACCTATTTAGATCCTTGTGGATCCCCTAAAAACCTACAAATTGTTAGTCTCCTCCTGTTTATGCACTAACCCTGTTATATTATTGTACTTACTATCGATCTGAGGCTCTAGTTTGCTACACGCACACCGGCGGTTTGGCCACCGCAAGGGTGTGCTTTTCCGGAAAAGTGGTACGTTGACCCGTGTACCCCACGTGACGGTGGCGTTAGGAATGGGGGCCCTTATGGGTGGGGGGTGTGAGCGGTGATGTCGAGGCAGGTGCTCGGCGGCCGAGGCAGGTGCTCGGCGGTGGACACCGGGGTAGGGGCCCGGTGCGGTGGTCGGGAAAGGTGCCCGGTGTTGTTTTGGTACAGGGTGTGGTTATCGCTGACGATATATGAGAGGGATGGTTGCTCCGGTTTTTGTGGTTTGCCCTATTTTGGTTCTTTTGTGCTTATCATACTATTTCTAGTCACTGACTTCCCACTCCGTGACAGGTTCGTCCAGGGACGAGTGCTAGGGCATCGGTGAGGCCGCGAGAGTGTTGTTCTGACACTGATCGTCTTCAGATACAGTGACTTTTACTTTCCTTTTTCCTTTATTACTCATGCTAGTTAGTTATGGATTGCGGCACCCCCGTGGGGTCGAAGTGGATGTTGTCTTTTCCTTTCTCAAATAAACGAATGATTGTTATGTCTTTCTTACTTGGCCGTTTTAAACAATGAAAAGCAAAGAAAACCGTTTGCGAAAACTACTTTTAAAACATGGGTGTCGTGTGGACACCGGATTTTACAAACCCTGTGGATTTATGTGGCTTTGAAATAGTTTTTCCCAAAACAATGGCATCGTGTGGGTGCCGCTTTCAAAACCTTGTGATTATTTATCCTTTCAAAACAACGGCCTCTATGTCCTAAGTGCTACTAGTAGATCATGTGAGTTGTTTGGTTGTATGTGTTCGAGACCCCAACTGATGTGGTTAAAGACTGTATGTGTTACGCCTTGTGAGACACTTTGTAGTTGAGACGCCGTGCATATACAAAGGAGACTCTGCCCGTTTGCAGGGTGAATTTGTATATGCGGCGGGTCTGGACACGCGCCGGGGTGTAGTGGTTTACAAAAAAAAGAATGGCTGAATTAGGGGCATCGGTGGTTCCTCTTCCGCGCGATTAGAACCCCCGGGGCGTGACAAAAATTCTAGAAAATCTAGAAAAAGATTGTAAGCACCTTTGTGTATCAACTTTAAACGAAAATCATCGTTTCATACAACAAGAAATAGATTATGCCAAATCTATCAAAAATATTCAACAAATGAAACGAAAATTTATAAAAATTAAGTCCCTTAAAGTTGAACAACTTCAATTACATCTAACTTGATCTTATGAGTAATGCCTTTATCAAATCATCAATTTGGTAAAGAAAATGAAATACCAAGATCAATAGATGTTTGAACTCCCAAATATGGTAGATAATATATCTAGTCAATTTATTGAAGAGAGTGGCTCTTTGAGCATCTTTCATTAAAATTCCACCTTATACCAACCTTGAAATTTTGACAGAGTCAAGTATTTCAACATGCATTTTATTCATGTTTAATGCCATTGGAAGTGCAAAAATCAATGAATTTAGAATTTATGAATTCTCCACCTCTATCACTTCTAACACAAATGATCTTTTCATTCTTTTCAATCATAATACGAAGGCAAATCTCGTGAAAAGAATCAAAAGTATCAGCTTTCTCTTTTAAAAATGCTACCCAAGAATACCTAGAGAAATCGTCAACCAATAAGAAAATATACCATTTACCTCCCAAGGATGGTTGACGTGTCGGCCCCATTAAATCCATATGCAGTAATTCCAAGGGCAGTTTGGTGCCGACGTGATTCAAGGATAAAAGAAGAATTCACCTTTGCGTACCCAAACCTTTCGAGTTTTGGTGTACGTCGGAAATGATTGTGAAGTTGATACCTTTGGTGAAAGCGTCTTGTTTGATCCATCACTTTTCCTTGACGTCGTCGTCTTGTTTGATGAACTACCGAGGTTCTTTTCCTTCGAATAACTTGCATTTGATTTTCGAGGAATCACCCTTTTGGTAGTCGTTGCAAGAAGTGCTTGAGTTGAGCGTTTGGCTCCCATCTTGCAATTTTTCCTTTTGTGCCCTGCAAAATTACAACGAAAACATACCTTAGTGCTTGACGATCCCGAGGAGGGTGAAGTAGGCTTGTTGTCGTTGCTTGTCGTGAATTTCGGTGTCGGAGGAGGAGATACCGACTGAGGCACAAAGACTGTCCCAACCGAAGTAAAATTGTCTTCAGTTCGATTGTATCCGAGTCTGAATTTGTTTGATTGACCAAGACCAAGAAGCTTATCCAACTTACTCCTTCCTGATGAAAATCGCTGTAAGTCATCCTTGAGTTGGAGAATGGTCTCTGTCATTTCCAGTTTTTCCTGTCGAGCCTCGCCGTTGAGCTTCAAGAAGTAATTCGCTTTGTTCACCATATCTACATAATTCTTCTCGAATTGCTCATTGGACTCTTGAAGTGAAGCATTTGCTTTTATCAGATTATCCCTTTCCACTTCAAGATCGGTCGAGAGAGAAGTTACCCTTTTTACTTCTTCTTCGAGATCCTGCAATCTCCCTCTCAACCCCTTGTTTTGCTTAGCCAGTTTCTTTGAATCCCTCAAAAGTCTGTGGTAGGCTAGAGCAAAATCTTCACCTTCCGAATTATCCGATTCATCGTCTGTTGCATTCTTTTCAACAGTGGAGTTGGACAATGACTCGGATGTACTTGCCATTAAGCACATGAAGGGTGAAGATGTGGACGCATGGAACGCCGTTGCGTTATCTTCTTCATCACTTGACGATGACTCATTTGACGATGAGGTGTCATCCCAAGTGACGGCTTGCATCGCCTTCTTCTTGGACGGATTCTTATTTTGACATTCCGTTGAGATATGGCCGTATCCTCGGCACTTGAAGCATTGGACTTGTCCTTCTGAGCTTTTCTTATCCTTTGAAAAACTTTCTTGCTTTCTTGACTTTTGGCTTGAAAAACCTTTGCCTTTCTTCCACTTTCCGGAGGATGAGGTTTTACTTGAATTACCCCTTCGGAAGTTTCGGCGAAAATTTCTTGTCAAGAGAGCAAACTGTTTCTCAAAGTCCTCCATAGATAAGTTCTCGTCATCGCCTGAGGAGGATGAATCCACGTCTTCTTCTTTTGTAGTTTTCAAAGCAAAACCTGAAGACTTAGAAGAGGATGCATTTCCAGAAGAATAGTTAGTAGGAAATGTCATTTCATATGTTTGTAATGAACCAACTAATTCTTCTACACGGATTTCGTCCGGGTGTTTAATAGTTTCAATGGCTGTGACCTTGGAACGAAATCTTTCAGGAAGAGTTCTTAATATTTTTCTTACAACTTTAAATTCTGGAATCTTCTCTCCCAAGTTAGCACATGTGTTTACGATGTCTTGCAATCGTGTATAGTAATCTGTGAAAGATTCATTTTCTGCCATGAAAATAGAGTCAAACTTGCTCGTAAGCATTTGCAGTTTCTGAATCTTCACAAGGTTAGTTCCCTCATGTGTAACTTGAAGAACATCCCAGATTTCTTTCGTAGTCTCACATGCCGAGACGCGAGAGAACTCAGTTTGAGACAAAGCATTAAATAGAGCATTAATCCCTTTGCCATTGTAAGAAGAAAAATCTGTCTCTTCCTTGGTCCATTTCGACCTAGGTTTGATGGTGCGAACATCACCAATAAATTCAGTTGGATTAGACCATCCTAATTCAATTGATTGCCACACCCGTTCTTTGATGGAAATTAAAAAGGCTTTCATCCGTACTTTCCAGTACGCATAATTTGTTCCATCGAAGAACGGAGGTCTGTTGATGTTTCCACCTTCAACCATTATTTACAACGCTATTCCCTCTCTGATACCACTTGTTGGGTTATGTATAATTGGATCTAAATAGGGGAAAAAACACCTAGAGGGGGGTGAATAGGTGTAAACAATAAACACTCAAAAATCTTTGCGATATAAAACCCAATGCGGAAAAATAAATAACACGCAGAGATTTTTACGTGGAAAACTCCAAACCGGAGTAAAAAACCACGGGACCGATAACACGGTGAAATCCACTAGAATTATAACACGTACAAAGGTGATATACCGTACTCACAGACGACTCAACCTTTTTCCATACGTTCCTAGTTGATCTTCTCCGCTCGCTCCGCAACGCTTCTCGAATCCACGATCTGCGTCCAACGCTGAATCCACGACGTCCAACGTCGACTCCACGACGTCTGACCAAATCCACGGTCTTCACCCAGTAGCACGCTTCGAATCCACGAACGTACCTCGCTCCGAATCCACGAGAGCGGTTGCACCTTGAATCCACAAGGCCACGCGAGTCCACGCGCCGATTTGGGATAAATCGTTGTTTTTGGGTGGTGATGATCCGCCGAATACTTAGATTAGAAATAGATCGGAAATACCATCTAAGTATTCATTGATTTGATTCTACTCAAAATATGAGTATGAAAACCTAGAATCAAATCAATCAATATAGACGAAGAAACATAAGATTAAATCTATTGATTTCCTTTCTTCTCTATAGGTGGATTGATATGGCCGTCTATTGATATATTGGCTTTTGAGGCTTATACGGCTTCCACGGCTTGCCCTAGAAAAAGAATCATAGGGTCTATTTATAGGTTAGAAACTATTGGAAGAAGATAAGAATCAAAAACTATCCTTTTCCGGAATTTTTCAGGACGACGATCCGGATCGGATTTCGGCGATCCGGATTGCAGTAACGAGATAGACAATTTCCTGAAAAGCAAAGGTCCGGGATCCGGATCGAAGTGCCTGATCCGGATTGTTCATACAATTCACCAAACACCACTGTTCGGGATCCGGATTGAAATGCCTGATCCGGATCGTTCATATATTACGATAAGAACCAGTGTTCGGGATCCGGATCAAGGAAGGCTACGATCCGGATTGCAGTTGCGTATGAACTAACACCCTTCGGGATCCGGATTGGAATATCTGATCCGGATCCTGAACATGTCCCATGTCCAGTTTTTGATTTTTATGCAATTAAAAATTCATCCAAGTGTTTCTGTACTATAAGAAGTATTCGGATCACCAAAGATAAATAGTTAAACATACCTGATCCTTTTGAATTCTTCTTTCTAGAGATTGAGTTATATGATCCAACCTTCTTTACCTTCAATCTTCAAGACTTAACCGAATTCACGAAATACGCCAACTTAAATTCCGTAACAAAAAGATAACTGGTAATAAACCAAAACGTAAAGACCAGAGCATCCACAATCCCCATCCTACACTCAATCATATCATCCCTGGTGAAACGCACTAAACACCTTGCCATGTCGGTCCGAGGACCTCAGGCAAAAGAAAACCACACCGCTCTCACCTTTGGTGCATGTAAACCCCCCATATATCACCGCGAGGGGTCCCCACTACGTCACCTTGTGGGGTACACGGGTCAACGTACCACCCTTCCGGAAAAGTACACCGATGCGATGGCCAAACCGCTGGTGTGCGTGTAAGCGCCATGAGCATAGTAACCATAATAAAACGAGTGTCCACCTGCGACACTCGTTGCTCCAATAAAATGAGTGTCCACCTGCGACACTCGTTGCTCTGATAAAGTATAAGTGCTGATACACGTGCAGAACATGGGGTTAGTCATCAACTCATAATATTGTAACTGTAATCACAAATGTGAGGACCCGAAATTCCCACGTATGGTTTATTGTTTCATCTGCAGCTTCTGGAGGTCTTTGTGGCACGTCGGCGGTGTTTGTGCTCAAATAGGGGACAAGTGATGGACTCAGTGTGTTAAATGGATCACAAGTGTGAGGACCCGGATCCCCACGACGAGATTACTGGTTGACCAGCAGCTCCTGGAGGCCTATATGGCTCGTCGGCGGGGTTTGTGCACAATTTGGACGCAAGTGATGGACTTCGGGCTTAAGATGGATCACGTGGGTGATCGGTGGACTCCGTCGAAGCTTTAGAAGTGGTTTCGCGCGCAATGGATATTAAAATTGGACCCAGCGCGAAGTTTGGATCAAGGAACACCTTTCCGGATGCCTTCGGCAATTTTTAGAGTTGGAATTTGGCAAAATGGACTTCGGATTTGGATTTAGCGCGCGAAAACAATGAAAATGGACTATTCACTTGTATTTTTCGGAGCCCGGATGACGCACGCAATTTTCGAGGCTTCTTGGTACTGTTCCGGCACCGGCGGCGGCGGCGTGCGGCGGCGGGCAGCATGGAGGCCCGCGGGAGTTTCGGGCTGCTACAGTGCGCGCCCAGGGGAGATTCGGGCTGCTACAGTGCGCGCCCGAAAGTTCCTTGCGCCTGGAAATTAGGACACGTTCGGTATTTTCCGAATTGTTTCCTGGAGCCTATAAAAGGGATCCGAGCTTCTTTCTTTCCCCTTTTTTCAGCATTTCCGAGCCTCCTCTCGCCATGGCGCCTTCAGCAAAGATGATCCCCGAGCTATGCTGCATCCATCTGCAAAGTTTTGAGATTTTTGGTGGCACGCTTATCGAGGTTTCCATTTTTACGGCGCGGCGCGACGCTCGTCCATTTGGGTTCCCCTTCGTCGCGTTTCGGTGTGCAAGCTCCCCCAGCCTACTCCGACCAACTTTTCGAGCGATTTCTTCACCGCTGGATCCGCTACGGACAGATCTACGATCTAGATATTTTTGGCTTTCCCTCATTTCGCGCTTTTCGTGGTGTTTGTTCGAGCTTACTGTGACCCCATTTCTGTGTTAGAGATTTGGGCAGCGGCATGGTTTTTCGGCGATATCTCCGCAACCGGGAATCGTATGGCAACGTGCCTATACACTTTTTTCATCTACTCGACGCGAGGATTGTCACCATATTTTTCTTGGATTTTTCAGAGACCTCCCCGGAGGTATACCTTTTTCTTCTTATCTGTGCTAGAGCTTACAGTTATGTGGATGTGAGAGTTTGCGCACCTGTACTGTGGAATTTATAACTCGGCCTACGGGGCTCGGAATTTGGCGTGCCGGTACTCGTTTCGAAGGTATCGACGCGAGGAACGCGATACTATTTTTGTTGGATTTTTTTGAGTTCTTGTTGCAGGTGAAAAATCTGCATCATTGGGACTGTTCCAACAGAATTGTACGTACTTGGATATTTTGGAATAAAAATGTAATCTTGAACCTTATTGTTGTACCCAGGAAGGTTAGCGACCGTTTCTGAACCTGTTGGAACTGGGGAAAATTGGAGATAGTGAATTCTGGGTGTTTTCAGCTGTTTGGAGCCAAGGCTCGTTCAACATATACCGAGGAAGCAGTTTTAGCAGATTTTGGACTGAGAGCGTCTACACTCTTCACCGACCCCAGGTTTGCCTTGGATTGAGCACTTCAGGTGGGTAAGCTTAATTTTGGTAACTATATAAGGTTTTATATCATGGTAAATGCAAGTGCACATGTGGGGATATCACCCCTCTATGATTGATAACAGGCATATTGTTGCACAACCGATATGAGCGAGAGGTAAGCAAGGAATGACCTACTTGGGTGAGATTGGTATACCATAGTAGGAATATTTCAGCATGCTTTACTAATATATGTTTCACCCACTTTTATTGTTTCTGATGACAAAGCATGCTTGCATGAATATGTAGTTAGGCCATCTTTTACTGCTACACTACTTTTGGAACTTGACTTAGGAGAAACCGTGTATTTCTTTTCTCCTTCTTTGTTAGTCAGGTGGTCTGTGTTGCTCAGATTCGAGCAGGGGTTCTGGGTAGTGTAGTCGGGACTTGGTGTATGGGACAGATTGGATTAGTTGTGGGGCTTGCGGCAACCGTGGATATTGGGCGGTTGACCGGACATTTATTTATGCACCAGATCGGGTATCTGATTTCTCTAGTGGACAGAGTTTCCCACTATTTGAGTATTTTTGCATCTGATTGAGGACCGATGCTTTCTTTAGTGGTTGGGCTTTCCCACTTTGATCAGAGTCATGATCCAGTCCTGCTGATTTATGATACTTGTTACTGAGGCACTTTACTCGTGTGGGTCGCTCCCCTCGAGTGCCTCTCCGGAGTGTGCGATTTTCAGACTTCGAGTCCTTGAGACTCCCATCCCCTATCGGTGTTATGCGTAGGCTGGCATACCCGATTTGGCAGGCACAGCAGGCAGTACCAGTTCTACTGGTGGCATTAGATTGGGGTTATTACAGACATTTGCCTTATAGTTGCACTGGTGTTAGGGGGACCGAGTGGAGTCTAGTAGCTGTGTTTAGACCAGTGCTAGTGTTGTTGGGAACCGTCTGGGGTTACGGTGGTCCCAGGGTCATTGTGAGTTGTTGACCGTGGCATAGGCAGGCATGGCAGGCATGGCAAGCATGGCAGGCATGGCAGGCATGGCAGGCATAGCAGGCATAGGCAGGCATAGGCAGGCATGGCACGCATGGCAGGCATAGGCAGGCATGGCAGGCAAGGCAGGCATTGGCAGGCATGGCAGGCATAGGCAGGCATGGCAGGCATAGCAGGCATAGGCAGGCATAGGCAGGCATAGGCAGGCATGGCAGGCATAGCAGGCATAGGCAGGCATAGGCAGGCATGGCAGGTATAGCAGGCATAGGCAGGCATGGCAGGCATGGCAGGCATAGGCAGGCATGGCTGGCATGGCAGGCATAAGCAAGCACAGGCAGGCATGGCAGGCATAGCAGGCATAGGCAGGCATAGGCAGGCATGGCAGGCATGGCAGGCATAGGCAGGCATGGCAGGCATAGGCAGGCATAGGCAGGCATGGCAGGCATAGGCAGGCTTACCAGGCATAGAGGCTTGATAGCTGTTGAGAGTCTCCAGCTTCCTTCTTTTTCTGTCTTTACGATTTTGGTTAGCTTTTTATATTTTGAGGACTTAGTGGGCAGACCGTCGGGTCTGGCGGTGGTACCCACCGAGAACTCCCTTTTTGGTGCAGTTCTCACACCCTCTGGGGGTTTTCCCCCTCATTTTCTTTCCTCTCCTCTGTTTTGCAGAGTCCTAGCGGATGTTGCTGATTCTGCGATTGTTGATCGAGGCGAGAGAGTTGCGAGATAGATCCCTACCCGTCGTTGGAGAGTAGCAGTACCCCTTCAGAGGAGATCTACATCAGATTAGTTGTTTTACTTTTTTTCTTTTGAGAGACTGATGTAGTGAGGACATTATGTATTGATAGACTGTACACTGATGTATTTATTCGAGTTACCTCCCGGTTGGGTTCAGAGCTTGTATTTGAGGATATTGTATTATTATTATTCTTTTTGGGAGGCGGACATTGTTGTATTATTTCCAGTTGTACAGTGATTGATTTTAGTTATACAGCAGATTTTTATTTATAGCTCTGATATCTGTTAGCTGTAGTACTTTCTTTTAGGTAGGACGCTTCGCCTATGCGGGTTTGGCATAGGTGGCGGATCTGTTGGCGAGCCCGGGTCGCAGTTTCGACCCGGGGCGTGATAGATTAGAGTGGTATCAGAGCCTAGGTTGTAGGTCATGGTGGACTTAGAAACCCTAGGCTTATGGTTTGACCCTTGGTTGACTTCGTGAGAGTCGTGATTTTTAGCGAGAGTCCTGATTGAGTTTTATACCTCTCCCAAGGGACGGGAGGAGTGATTGGCATGTTTATTCTCCTAAGTGATTATGTTGGCTGCAGACAACATAATGCTGTGGAACGGGTGACATGCTTTAGACTTTCGCTGGATTGGGTCGAGCGCTGTTTTGTGTTGTTTTGTGGTTCCGTCGTGGCGAGCGGTGTCTCCCCAACGCTGGGTTTTGACCCGTGTGCATCCTGTCATAGCAGTTGAGCTTGAGCAGTTGGTTTTGGGCCGGATACCCGGATTAAGGTCAGAGAACTCCGGACCCAGATGACAGGATTGTCAGAGGCTTATCAGCGACAGAGTGAGCAGCTGGTCTTGGTGACACAGTTGTCGGAGCACTGAGTAGCCCCCTCTGTGCCAATGTTTAGTGCCGAGGCACCGAGGTAGGGTGGATAGCTGACAGCAGAGGAGCTGTGGGACATGATCGATCTATTGAGCCAGATTTGGCAGATGATCCACCCCGACTCGTAAGATTGAGTTTGGAGCCTTTGGAGGCAGAGTCGTGGTTGGTGGTGACGGAGTGATTAATTGAGAGCCTCCCTGTGCTAGAGAGTGTATGCAGTTGTTGAACTGCGCGCTCCAGGTTTCGAGGGACGAGGCGCATAGGATATGTGAGACTGGGAGTGGATTGCGCCAGGATACCTTTCAGTTTATTCAATCCCCCCGTTATAGGTTTTGGACGACTCGTTGGAGTAGGTGTTGTGTTTGGAGCGTAGCGTTGCAGTTCCTTTGGATAGGGATCTGCCGCCAGAGGCGAGTTCTGGATTTTGGCGCTTGGCGCCGGGTGATGGAGGACAGATCGGCCGGGAGGGGCATTCCGATTTCTTTTTCCTGGATAACGAGTTCCCGAGATATCAGAGGTCGGGTGGACCCCGATGGCAGTATCAGTATTTATATCAGAGTGGCGCAGCGGTAGCGGGGATTTGTTATCTGCGGAGGACCTTGTTCATCACCTCAGTAGGAACAAAGACAGAGGTCGTGCTCCCTATGTGGATAGTTCTGATTTTCTTTATTGATTGAGCGACAACCCTTTGCATCGTGCGGATGAATCTGTGCCGCCCGGTTGGAGGGCGCCACGGTAGTGGATTAAGTTGGCACAGGTGTGATTTCATCACAGCAGTCGGAGTTTGAGCATGTTGTTTTCCTGCATGGACTAGAGGCAGATTTGTTACCATGTGCACTGGAGGTGCAGGTTTCTGTTGTCGTTGTACATGTGGAAGAGGCTTTTGGATCATGTCCAGTGCAGCTGAGGCTGCGAGTTACCGACAGATTTATTGGTAATTGTGGCAGCTCGGTATTTGGACCATGTGCTTGAGATTGATTGGCACAATGCCACAAAATGTTTGACTGCGGCGAGAGAGGACTTGGACCTTCGGCAAAGCGGACAAGATGAGGCTTGCTTGTTGAGATTATTAGAGCATGCATGTTATAGCGACAGTATGAGAGGTGCTTACGGCGGCACCGGGACTCAAGGATATCTCGGTTGCCCACGAGATCCCGAGTGTGATTCCACCTGAGCTGTTGTCGATGCCGCCGGTTAGGGAGATAGAGATTGCGTTTGACGTGGTTCGAGGGACCGCGTCACCCTTGACAGCACCTCATTGGATATCGCCTGTAGAGCTGAGAGAGCTGATGGCACAGTCGCAGGATCTGAGGGATCAAGGGGTCTGTTTGGCCTAGTGCCACGTCTTGGATAGACGATGATGAGGGTTTGTTACGATTTGAGCACAGGCAGGTTCAGGTATTATCAGGGACCTTTTGTTGGAGTTCTACTCCGGCAATTATTGTATGATGCGAGTACCTACTTGGGATTTGACAGCCGAGGGCTGTGCCTGGATGGCATTCAGGGTCCGGTAAGGGCAATATGAGAGCATGGTGAGGCCAAATGGAATGACTAATGCCCTGTGGCTTCAAGATTTGAGGAATTGTGTGTCCTAGTTGTACTTGGACGGATTGGGAGTGGTGTTTCCCGAGGATATTTTGATTTACTCCTAGAGCGACTTGGAGCACTTGCGGATGAAGCTGTATGCCAAGTTATTGTGATACAAGTTCTAGCTCCAAGTGCATGCCTTCTTGGGTCGCTTTGTGTTAGCCGTAGGGGCGGCAGTGGAAATCCGGCCAATGTGGATACTAATTGGGAATTGGCCAAGATCAATATTTATGGTCAAGGTAAGGAGCTTTTTGGACTGGGCTGTGCTAGGAGAGCTTGGCAATCGGTTGATGAGACTGATACCGCGCCAATACTAGCATTTCCAGTGTTGGGAGAGAGATCTGCGAGTTTGAGTGATACCTCCCATAGTGATTGTGGAATTACCGCTGGGTTATTAGTGAGCATTCTGGATTATCCCGACAGGGCCACTGTGATGGCAGATACCTGGAACAGGAGAGCTGGCTGGGGTTGAGTTGGATGATTCCACAGCTGGCGCCGTGTGGGCTGTTGCGGCAAACATGGCTTGCGGTTGTGTCCCTGAGGGTTCCTTTTATGGTAGACCGTGGCTGAGTAGTTCACTCGGATGGTCAGGATTCGGGAGTAACCGAGTGAAGACCCCAGCTTATTGGATGAATGTGTGGGTATGCTTCGGGTCACCTTGTTGAGATTGGCACCAGGATGTGGTTTGGTGCGTGTTGCACTGGTGGTTATTTTGTTTCCCCCAGCTTTTGATGGAGCCCCTGTATTGTTTCACGTCTCAGCTCAGGAGTGTTTGCTTTTAGATCCCTCGCCCGTGATTGATTCGCACCATTTGAGCGCTAAGAGTGTTTGGAGTACGAGGGACGCCCGTTGCGAATTCTGGCTCGAGAGTTGAGGGAATTGCACAATCGGGCCATGCCGTACTGGGTATTGTTGTTGTTGAGGAGTAATCACGGGGAGTGAGTGATGACTTGGAGCTGATGATGATGATGTTGAGTACTTACCCTTGTTGTTTGTGACTCCTGGTGGAATTGAGCTTGTTTCGAGGACGAAACTTTCTTTAGTGGGGGAGGATGTGAGGACCCGGATCCCCACGACGAGATTACTGGTTGACCAGCAGCTCCAGGAGCCCTATATGGCCCGTCGGCGGGGTTTGTGCACAATTTGGATGCAAGTGATGGACTTCGGGCTTAAGATGGATCACGTGGGTGATCGGTGGACTCCGTCGAAGCTTTAGAAGTGGTTTCGCGCGCAATGGATATTAAAATTTGACCCAGCGCGAAGTTTGGATCAAGGAACACCTTTCCGGATGCCTTCGGCAATTTTTAGAGTTGGAATTTGGCAAAATGGACTTCGAATTTGGATTCAGCGCGTGAAAACAATGAAAATGAACTATTCACTTGTATTTTTCGGAGCCCGGATGACGCGCGCAATTTTCGAGGCTTCTTGGTACTGTTCCGGCACCGGCGGCGGCGGCGTGCGGCGGCGGAGCGCGGCGGGGCAGGCGCGGGCAGGTGGGCGGTCCACCGCGGAGGCGTGCACCGGACGCGGGCCATGTGGCGGCTACCGGTTGGGCCGACGCAGCGGGCGCGGTCCACGGGGAAAAGCGGTTGTACGGTGGACCGGTGGGGGGACACGTGGCGCACACCGGTTGGCCGGTCCGCATGCACTCGGTCCACGGAGCAGGTGCGGCCGCCTCGCGGTGCGTGCCTGGCAGGGGGCGCAGGCAGCGCTGGCAGCGCGCACGTGGGCGCGGCAGCGAGGTGTTGACCAAGTGCCTGCCACGTGTTGAGCCCTCGTTGGTCCACGTGTCGTTCGGCGGGAGGCCGGTTTTGGCTGTCGCCTGTTTGGCGGGCGACGTGGAGGCCCGCGGGAGTTTCGGGCTACTACAGTGCGCGCCCAGGGGAGATTCGGGCTGCTACAGTGCGCGCCCGAAAGTTCCTTGCGCTCGGAAATTAGGACACGTTCGGTATTTTCCGAATTGTTTCCTGGAGCCTATAAAAGCGATCCGAGCTTCTTTCTTTCCCCTTTTTTCGGCATTTTCGAGCCTCCTCTCACCATGGCGCCTTCAGCAAAGATGATCCTCGAGCTATGCTGCATCCATCTACAAAGTTTTGAGATTTTTTGGTGGCACGCTTATCGAGGTTTCCATTTTTACGGCGCGGCGCGACGCTCGTCCATTTGGGTTCCCCTTCGTCGCGTTTCGGTGCGCAAGCTCTCCCGGCCTACTCCGACTACCTTTTCGAGTGATTTCTTCGCCGCTGGATCCGCGACGGACAGATCTACGATCTAGTTATTTTCGGCTTTCCCTCATTTCACGCTTTTCGAGGTGTTTGTTCGAGCTTACTGTGACCCCATTTCTATGTTGGAGATTTGGGCAGCGGTGTGGTTTTTCGGCGATATCTCCGCAACCGGGCATCGTATGGCAACGTGCCTATATACTTTTTTCATCTACTCGACGCGAGGATCGTCGCCATATTTTTCTTGGATTTTTCAGAGACCTCCCCGGAGGTATACCTTTTTCTTCTTATCTGTGCTAGAGCTTACAGTTATGTGGATGTGAGAGTTTGCGCACCTGTACTGTGGAATTTATAACTCGGCCTACGGGGCTCGGAATTTGGCGTGCAGGTACTCGTTTCGAAGGTATCGACGCGAGGAACGCGTTACTATTTTTGTTGGATTTTTCTGGGTTGTTTCTGCAGGTAAAAAATCCGCATCTTTGGGACTGTTCCAACAGAATTGTACGTACTTGGATATTTTGGAATAAAAATGTAATCTTGAACCTTATTGTTGTACCCAGGAAGGTTAGCGACCGTTTCTGAACCTGTTGGAACTGGAGAAAATTGGAGATAGTGAATTCTGGGTGTTTTTAGCTGTTTGGAGCCGAGGCTCGTGCAACATATACCGAGGAAGCAGTTTTAGCAGATTTTGGACTGAGAGCGTCTACACTCTTCGCCGACCCCAGGTTTGCCTTGGATTGAGCACGTCAGGTGGGTAAGCTTAATTTTGGTAACTATATAAGGTTTTATATCATGGTAAATGCAAGTGCACATGTGGGGATATCACCCCTCTATGATTGATAACAGGCATATTGTTGCACAACCGATATGAGCGAGAGGTAAGCAAGGAATGACCCACTTGGGTGAGATTGGTATACCATAGTAGGAATATTTCAGCATGCTTTACTAATATATGTTTCACCCACTTTTATTGTTTCTTAGGACAAAGTATGCCTGCATGAACATGTAGTTAGGCCATCTTTTACTGCTACACTACTTTTGGAACTTGACTTAGGAGAAACCATGTATTTCTTTTCTCCTTCTTTGTTAGTCAGGTGGTCTGTGTTGCTCAGGTTCGAGCAGGGGTTCTGGGTAGTGTAGTCGGGACTTGGTGTCTGGGACAGATTGGATTAGTTGTGGGGCTTGCGGCAACCGTGGATATTGGGCGGTTGACCGGACATTTATTTATGCACCAGATTGGGTATCTGATTTCTCTAGTGGACAGAGTTTCCCACTATTTGAGTATTTTTGCATCTGATTGAGGACCGATGCTTTCTTTAGTGGTCGGGCTTTCCCACTTTGATCAGAGTCATGATCTAGTCCTGCTGATTTGCGATACTTGTTACTGAGGCACTTTACTCGTGTGGGTCGCTCCCCTTGAGTGCCGCTCCGGAGTGTGCGATTTTCAGACTTCGAGTCCTTGAGACTCCCATCCCCTATCGGTGTTATGCGTAGGCTGGCATACCCGATTTGGCAGGCACAGCAGGCAGTACCAGTTCTACTGGTGGCATTAGATTGGGGTTATTACAGACATTTGCCTTATAGTTGCACTCGTGTCAGGGGGACCGAGTGGAGTCTAGTAGCTGTGTTTAGACCAGTGCTAGTGTTGTTGGGAACCGTCTGGGGTTACGGTGGTCCCAGGGTCATTGTGAGTTGTTGACCGTGGCATAGGCAGGCATGGCAGGCATGGCAGGCATGGCAGGCATGGCAGGCATGGCAGGCATGGCAGGCATAGCAGGCATAGGCAGGCATAGGCAGGCATGGCAGGCATGGCAGGCATAAGCAGGCATGGCAGGCATAGGCAGGCATAGGCAGGCATGGCAGGCATAGCAGGCATAGGCAGGCATAGGCAGGCATGGCAGGCATGGCAGGCATAGCAGGCATAGGCAGGCATAGGCAGGCATGGCAGGCATAGCAGGCATAGGCAGGCATAGGCAGGCATGACAGGCATGGCAGGCATAGGCAGGGATGGCAGGCATAAGCAGGCACTGGCAGGCATAGCAGGCATAGGCAGGCATGGGCAGGCATGGCAGGCATGGCAGGCATAGGCAGGCATAGGCAGGCATGGCAGGCATAGGCAGGCATAGGCAGGCATGGCAGGCATAGGCAGGCTTAGCAGGCATAGAGGCTTGATAGCTGTTGAGAGTCTCCAGCTTCCTTCTTTTTCAGTCTTTACGGTTTTGGTTAGCTTTTTGTATTTTGAGGACTTAGTGGGCAGACCGTCGGGTCTGGCGGTGGTACCCACTGAGAACTCCCTTTTTGGTGTAGTTCTCACACCCTCTGGGGTTTTCCCCCTCATTTTCTTTCCTCTCCTCTGTTTTGCAGAGTCCTAGCGGATGTTGCTGATTCTGCGATTGTTGATCGAGGCGAGAGAGTTGCGAGATAGATCCCTACCCGTCGTTGGGGAGTAGCAGTACCCCTTCAGAGGAGATCTATAGCAGATTAGTTGTTTTACTTTTCCTCTTTTGAGAGACTGATGTGGTGAGGACATTATGTATTGAGAGACTGTACACTGATGTATTTATTGGAGTTACCTCCCGGTTGGGTTCAGAGCTTGTATTTGAGGATATTGTATTATTATTATTCTTTTTGGGAGGCGGACATTGTTGTATTATTTCCAGTTGTACAGTGATTGATTTTAGTTATACAGCAGATTTTTATTTATAGCTCTGATATCTGTTAGCTGTAGTACTTTCTTGCAGGTAGGACGCTTCGCCTATGCGGGTTTGGCATAGGTGGCGGATCTGTTGGCGAGCCCGGGTCGCAGTTTCGACCCCGGGGCGTGACAACAAGTGTAGTCGGATGTCCCCGTCGAATGTTTAGTAGTGTTTTTGCTCGGAACAGACATCAGAATTGGACTCAGCGTGAAATTTGGGTTAGGAACACTTATCTGGATGCCTTTGGAAAAATTGAGGGTTGGAATTTGGCAAAACGGACAGCGGATTTGGATTCAGCGCGCGAAAACGATGAAAATGGACTATTCACTTGTATTTTTCGGAGGCCGGATGCCGTGCACGGATTTAGAGGCATTGGGCACTGTTCCGGCGGCTGGGGGCAGTGCCGGCGGCGGCGGGCAGCGGCGGCGCGGGCCCGGGCAGGTGCCGGAGTGGGGGCGGGCAGGCGCGCGGCGCAGCGGGGACGAGTTCCACGTGGCATTTTTCTATTTGTTGGGTGCGGACACGTGGCGGGCTAGGATTGGGTGGTGCAGTGGTCACGGTCCACGGAGGAGCCCAGGACTGCCTCAGGATGCGTGCTTGGCAGGGGGGCAGGCGCAGCGCGCACGTGGGCTGGCAGGCGGCGCAGAGCCAGCGGCCGTTCACGGTGTCCGCCGTTTTGCGGTGACGTGGTACAACCACAGCAATTCGGGCGCGCGATGGACGGTTGGATTTGGCGGCACGGAAAATGCACCAGGAAGTGTATTTTTTATCCGGATTTCAGCCTATAAATAGGCAGTAGAGGCTTTGGGCAGAGCACTTCACCATTTTCTCCTCCACCCTTTGATGGATCTTGGGCATTTTTTGAGGCCGTAGCATCGACGTTTTCTACGACGCGGCGCACGTCGACGCACCTTGGATTTTTGGCTTTTACCGTCGCTCTTCATTCCGTGAGACACACCGGATCACCCCGATGGAGTTTTGAGCCGATTTTCTCGGCAGTGTGTTCAGGAGAGGTAAGGCTTTGATTTCCATGTTGATCACTTCTCCCCATTTCGAGTTTTCGGCATAGTTCCTGAGGTGTTTTTGTGACCCCTTTTTCTGCTGTGAGATTTTGGACAGCAGAGGCTTGTCGATTTTCTATCTTGACCTACGAAAATCGGAATGAGGCGTTTAAGGACTCGATTGACATCTACTCTTCGAGAGGAACGCGCTCGTATTTTTATTGGATTTTTCTGAGGACTCTTCGAAGGTGAGATTTAAGCTTCTTTGGGGTTGTATCCCGCAGTTTTCGCAGTGTTGTGGTTTGCCGACGCACCACCTTGTTTAATTTGTATCTTGGCCTACAGGTGTCGGAATTGGGCGTATAAGTACTCGTTTTGGGGCTACTCGTCGCAAGGATCGCAACCGTGAATTTTCTGGAATTTTTGGAGCACTGTACACAGGTGAAAGTTCCCTTTTCCCTCTGTTGGTTTGTGCTTGTATGGACATCTAGATAGGCCATCTTTTACTGCTACACTATCATATTGGAACTTGACTTAGGAGAAGCCATGTTTTGCTTCTTTTCTCCTTATTGGTTAGTCATGTGGTACATGTTGCTCGGGTTCGAGCGGGGGTTTGGGATAGTGTAGTTGAGACTTTGAGTCTGGGACAGGTTGGTCTTGATTGTGGGTTGTGGGGTGTCACGGCGACCGCGGAGATTGGGCGGTTGGCCGGGTGTCGGTTATTGTATTAGATTGGGCATCAGTTTTCTCTAGTGGACGGAGTTCCCACTTATTGAGTATTATTGCATCCGTTTGAGGACCAGGGTTTTCTTTTGTGGATTGGTTTTCCCACTTTGATCAGAGTCGTGATCAAGTCCTGCTAATTTATGATACTTATGATACTTGTTACTGAGATACTTTACTCGTGTGGGTCGCTCCCCTCGAGTGCCACTCCGGAGTGTGAGACAGACAGGCTTTGAGTCCTTGAGACTCCTTTTCCCTATCGGTGTTATGCGTTGGCCAGCATACCCGATTTGGCAGGCACAACAGGCAGTACCAGTTCTTACTGGTCCATCTGATTGGGTTTGTTTCAGGCAGGTACTTTATTGTTGCTCTCGTGTCAGGGGGCTGAGTGGAGTCTTGTAGCTGTGTTTAGACCAGTGCTAGTGTTGTTGGGAACCGTCTGGGGTTACGGTGGTCCCAGGGTCATTGTGAGTTGTTGACCGTGGCATAGGCAGGCATGGCAGGCATGGCAGGCATGGCAGGCATAGGCAGGCATAGGCAGGCATGGCAGGCATGGCAGGCATAGCAGGCATAGGCAGGCATAGGCAGGCATGGCAGGCATGGCAGGCATAGGCAGGCATGGCAGGCATAGGCAGGCATAGGCAGGCATGGCAGGCATAGCAGGCATAGGCAGGCATAGGCAGGCATTGCAGGCATGGCAGGCATAGCAGGCATAGGCAGGCATAGGCAGGCATGGCAGGCATAGCAGGCATAGGCAGGCATAGGCAGGCATGACAGGCATGGCAGGCATAGGCAGGGATGGCAGGCATAAGCAGGCACAGGCAGGCATGGCAGGCATAGCAGGCATAGGCAGGCATGGGCAGGCATGGCAGGCATGGCAGGCATAGGCAGGCATAGGCAGGCATGGCAGGCATAGGCAGGCATAGGCAGGCATGGCAGGCATAGGCAGGCTTAGCAGGCATAGAGGCTTGATAGCTGTTGAAGGTCTCCAGCTTCCTTCTTTTTCAGTCTTTACGGTTTTGGTTAGCTTTTTGTATTTTGAGGACTTAGTGGGCAGACCGTCGGGTATGGCGGTGGTACCCACTGAGAACTCCCTTTTTGGTGTAGTTCTCACACCCTCTGGGGGTTTTCCCCCTCATTTTCTTTCCTCTCCTCTGTTTTGCAGAGTCCTAGCGGATGTTGCTGATTCTGCGATTGTTGATCGAGGCGAGAGAGTTGCGAGATAGATCCCTACCCGTCGTTGGAGAGTAGCAGTACCCCTTCAGAGGAGATCTATAGCAGATTAGTTGTTTTACTTTTCCTCTTTTGAGAGACTGATGTAGTGAGGACATTATGTATTGAGAGACTGTACACTGATGTATTTATTGGAGTTACCTCCCGGTTGGGTTCAGAGCTTGTATTTGAGGATATTGTATTATTATTATTCTTTTTGGGAGGCGGACATTGTTGTATTATTTCCAGTTGTACAGTGATTGATTTTAGTTATACAGCAGATTTTTATTTATAGCTCTGATATCTGTTAGCTGTAGTACTTTCTTGCAGGTAGGACGCTTCGCCTATGCGGGTTTGGCATAGGTGGCGGATCTGTTGGCGAGCCCGGGTCGCAGTTTCGACCCCGGGGCATGACAACAAGTGTAGTCGAATGTCCCCGTCGAATGTTTAGAAGTGTTTTTGCTCGGAACAGACATCAAAATTGGACTCAGCGTGAAATTTGGGTTAGGAACACTTATCTGGATGCCTTTGGAAAATTTGAGGGTTGGAATTTGGCAAAACGGACAGCGGATTTGGATTCAGCGCGCGAAAACGATGAAAATGGACTATTCACTTGTATTTTTCGGAGGCCGGATGCCGTGCACGGATTTAGAGGCATTAGGCACTGTTCCGGCGGCTGGGGGCAGTGCCGGCGGCGGCGGGCAGCGGCGGCGCGGGCCCGGGCAGGTGCCGGAGTGGGGGCGGGCAGGCGCGCGGCGCAGCGGGGACGAGTTCCACGTGGCATTTTTCTATTTGTTGGGTGCGGACACGTGGCGGGCTAGGATTGGGTGGTGCAGTGGTCACGGTCCACGGAGGAGCCCAGGACTGCCTCAGGATGGGTGCTTGGCAGGGGGGCAGGCGCAGCGCGCACGTGGGCTGGCAGGCGGCACAGAGCCAGCGGCCGTTCACGGTGTCCGCCGTTTTGCAGTGACGTGGTACAACCACAGCAATTCGGGCGCGCGATGGACGGTTGAATTTGGCGGCACGGAAAATGCACCAGGAAGTGTATTTTTTATCCGGATTTCAGCCTATAAATAGGCAGTAGAGGCTTTGGGCAGAGCACTTCACCATTTTCTCCTCCACCCTTTGATGGATCTTGGGCATTTTTTGAGGCCGTAGCATCGACGTTTTCTACGACGCGGCGCACGTCGACGCACCTTGGATTTTTGGCTTTTATCGTCGCTCTTCATTCCGTGAGACACACCGGATCACCCCGATGGAGTTTTGAGCCGATTTTCACGGCAGTGTGTTCAGGAGAGGTAAGGCTTTGATTTCCATGATGATCACTTCTCCTCATTTCGAGTTTTCGACACAGTTCCCGAGGTGTTTTTGTGACCCCTTTTTCTGCTGTGAGATTTTGGACAGCAGAGGCTTGTCGATTTTCTATCTTGACCTACAAAAATCGGAATGAGGCGTTTAAGGACTCGATTGACATCTACTCTTCGAGAGGAACGCACTCGTATTTTTATTGGATTTTTATGAGGACTCTTCGAAGGTGAGATTTAAGCTTCTTTGGGGTTGTATCCCGCAGTTTTCGCAGTGTTGTGGTTTGCCGACGCACCACCATGTTTAATTTGTATCTTGGCCTACAGGTGTCGGAATTGGGCGTATAAGTACTCGTTTTGGGGCTACTCGTCGCACGGATCGCAATCGTGAATTTTCTAGAATTTTTGGAGCACTGTACACAGGTGAAAGTTCCCTTTTCCCTCTGTTGGTTTGTGCTTGTATGGACATCTAGATAGGCCATCTTTTACTGCTACACTATCATATTGGAACTTGACTTAGGAGAAGCCATGTTTTGCTTCTTTTCTCCTTATTGGTTAGTCATGTGGTACATGTTGCTCGGGTTCGAGCGGGGGTTTGGGATAGTGTAGTTGAGACTTTTAGTCTGGGACAGGTTGGTCTTGATTGTGGGTTGTGGGGTGTCACGGCGACCGCGGAGATTGGGCGGTTGGCCGGGTGTCGGTTATTGTATCAGATTGGGCATCAGTTTTCTCTAGTGGACGGAGTTCCCACTTATTGAGTATTATTGCATCCGTTTGAGGACCAGGGTTTTCTTTTGTGGATTGGTTTTCCCACTTTGATCAGAGTCGTGATCAAGTCCTGCTAATTTATGATACTTATGATACTTGTTACTGAGATACTTTACTCGTGTGGGTCGCTCCCCTCGAGTGCCACTCCGGAGTGTGAGACAGACAGGCTTTGAGTCCTTGAGACTCCTTTTCCCTATCGGTGTTATGCGTTGGCCAGCATACCCGATTTGGCAGGCACAACAGGCAGTACCAGTTCTTACTGGTCCATCTGATTGGGTTTGTTTCAGGCAGGTTCTTTATTGTTGCTCTCGTGTCAGGGGGCTGAGTGGAGTCTAGTAGCTGTGTTAGACCAGTGCTAGTGTTGTTGGGAACCGTTTGGGGCTAACGGTGGTCCCGTGGTCGTTGTGAGTTTTTGACCGTTGTGCTAGACGTAGAGGATCTTGAGTCTATCCGTTCTGAGAGAGAGCGTGAATTTCGACTATAGCCTGCATGAGCCACTATTCGTTAGCGAGTTAATCCGACTGGACACCCTATGTTGATATACTAGGGAGGCGCAGGCTTGACTGGACCCGATGTGGCAGTCAGCTCGATTGGGTCGATTGTGCACCTCGTGTGCGAGTGGTTGCATACCTTTCATTGATTTTCCCCATTTGAGTATTTAGATAGAGGCATGGTAGCTGTTGAGAGTCTCCAGCTTTCTTATTTCAGTCTTTACTACTTGGTTATCTTATGCCTCTAATGGACTTAGTGGGCAGATAGTCGGGCCTGGTGGCGGTACCCACTGAGAACTCCCTTTTTGGTGTAGTTCTCACACCCGTTGGGGGTTTTTCCCCCTCCCTTTCTTTTCTCTCCTTTGTTTTGCAGAGTCTTAGCGGGTGTTGCTGATTCTGCGGTTGTTGATCGAGGCGAGGGAGTCGCGAGCTAGATCCCTACCCGTCGTTGGAGAGTAGCGGTACCCCTTCAGAGGAGATCTTCAGTAGATTAGTTATTTTATTTCCTCTTTTGAGAGACTGATGTAGTGAGGATATGTTATGTATTGAGGGCATGTACACTGATGTTTTATTGGAGATACCTCCCTGTTGAGTTTTGGGTTTTGTATTTGAGGATATTATGATTATCTTTTTGGGAGATGGACATTGTTATTATTATTTCCAGTTGTACAGTGGTTGGTTTTAGTTTACAGCAGATTTTTATTTATAGCTCTGATATCTGTTAGCTGTAGCACCTTTTCTTGCAGGTTGGATGCTTCGCCTATGCGGGGTTTTGTATAGGCGGCGGATCTGTTGGCGAGCCCGGGTCGCAGTTTCGACCCCGGGGCGTGACAACAAAAGACGTCAATAACGAGGAAAAGGGAAAACTCGATGTGCCTAATTCGACGACATCCCCTTTTTCAGAAGAGAGTACCCACCTTAGAAAGCGTCAACCGAAACACCTAAAATCGTCCCACGCCTTCGTATGATTCCCGGACGTAAAAAGAGTCCCCCAAAAAGAAACATCAGTAAACCAAACCGTGCCCGGCGAAAACAGTAGTCCCGACCCCTGTCCGACAAAAGACGGATAACACCAAAACCCGACCTGACGCAGCGCCAGAACAACGCGGCGCAGCGGCGCGGTGCAAATGACAGCCCCGCGTGGGCACTTTCCCCGCGCGGTGCATGCTGCGCGACGCGGCAACAGACCCGCGCGGGTGCGTCCCCCGCGCGGGCGCGCGCGGCGCCAGTGGCAGCACCGCGCGGGCACCAGCCCCGCGCGGGCGCGCAAGCTGCGCGGCAACAGAGGCTGCCCCGCGCGAGGCACCTGCCTCACGCGGGCGCGCAAGGGGCGCAGCAGCAGAGGCTGCCCCGCGCGGGCACCAGCCCCGCGCGGGCGCGCAAGTGGCGCGGTAGCAGAGGCTGCCCCGCGCGGTCACGCAAGCGGCGCGGCAGCAGCCCCGCGCAGGTGCGCGCGGCGCCAGCGACAGCCCCGCGCCGGCACCAGCCCCGCGTGGGTGCGCAAGCAGAGCGGTAGCAGCGGCTGCCCCGCGCGGGCAGCAGCCCTGCGCGGGCGCGCAAGCGGCGCGGCAGCAGCCCCGCGCGGGTTGCCTCCCCCGCGCGGGTGCGCGTGGCGCCAGCGGCAGCCCCGCGCGGGCACCAGCCCTGCGCAGGTGCGCAAGCAGAGCGGCTGCCCCGCGCGGGCACCAGCCCCGCGCGGGTGCGCAAGCAGAGCGGTTGCCCCGCGCGAGCACCAGCCCCGCGCGGGCGCGCAAGCGGCGCGGCAGCAGGGGCTGGGCCAGAGGCTGCCACGCGCGGGCACCGGCCCCGCGCGAGCGCGCAAGTGGCGCGGCAGCAGAGGCTGCCCCGCTAGGGCACCAGCCCCGCGCGGGCACGCAAGCGGCGCGGCAGCGCCCCGCGCGGGTTGCCTCCCCCACGCGGGTGCGCGCGGCGCTTGCTCCCGCACGCAGGTCCTGTCCCTGTGTGGCTACAAGCGGCGCGGTGCAGTGCTGTTTCCCTGTGCGTAGCGTGATGCGCGGCCCCCCCTTCAGCGGCGCGCGGGTAGCACGCGCCTTATCCGCGAGGCGGCGGCGAAATGGCGGCGCGGCGGAGGCTAGGGCATCCTAGCTTTGCGCGACAACAAGACCCAAATCGAAAAACCTAGCGGTCAAGAATACCCAAACAAAAACCATCAAAAAGCGAAAGAGGAATGCCGCTTACCTTGCTCCAACGGAGAAGACGACCCGATCTCGCTCCTCGCAGGCAAAGGGAAAACCCGATTCGCTCCAGTTCTCGGCCTCCGGCACGTACGATCGAAGAAGATGGAAGAACCGATCCACTTTTTCTTTCTTTCTTCTCTATTCTATGGTTAGCGATTCTTTTGAAAATATTAATTAATTAAAACTTAAATTCTCTTCTACCTACGAATCCCCAAAATTCCGATAAAAGAAATTCTCCAACCAACTTCTTGATAAGAGTGCCACCTAAGTCACATTCTAAAACAGCCGGCGCGGATTTTGGTGCACCAAGGTCTTAACGGGTTCGACTTATCCTATCGTACCCGTTAACTCCAAAGACTCATTCCGGGAGATCCGTAAGTCGGATTTCAGATCCGATCGCTTTGTCATTCTCCATTTTTCGAGCTCTATCACTAAAAAATACTCGCAAGCACCGATGTTCTACCCAAGAAAACTCAATAATAAATCTCCTAACATCTATTTTATTCAAAAGAATTAAAAAGAAAAACAAGAAAGGTCGTGATACTACAAGGTGGGCGCAGGTTTGACTGGGCCCCATGTGGCAGTCAGTATAGATTGGGTGATTGTGTCTTGAGAGATAGTAGATGCATCACGTTTCCATATGTATCACTCCTTGAGGATTTAGATAGAGGCATAGTAGTTGTAGAGTTATTTTCCAGCCCTTTTAGTTTCAATACTGCATTTGTTACTTTATGCCTCTAGTAGACTTAGTGGGCGGACCGTCGGGCTTGTTGGCGGTACCAACTGAGAACTACTGTGGGATGTAGTTCTCACACTCGCCGTGGTGACTTTTCCCCAGGGACCTCTACTCCAGTTCCTGCTGCTCCAGTTGCTGATCCTGCTGATCGAGATAAGGGAGTCGCGAGCTAGATCCCTACCAGTCTTCTTCCAGTGAGAGTAGATGTACCATTTTGGTGATGTACTAGTACTGTCAGTGATTTTGGGATTGTATCATGTACTTTTTACTTTTGAGAGTTTTAGTTTTGGAGTGACTTCTGTATTGTGAGGACCTGGCATGTACTATTTGAGGAGTTGTATATATTTATTTTAGTAGTTTACTTTTCAGCTCTGATATCTGTATAGTGTAGTTGATCTTTTGAAGGTTAGTCACTTCGTCTATACGGGGCTTCCCGTATGGGCGGCGGATCTGTTGGCGAGCCCGGGTCGCAGTTTCGACGCTGGGGCGTGACAACCTGCTCAGATATAAAAGATATAATAAAATAGCATAAAAACAGAGAAGAACTAAAACTACTACATCTCAGACTGAAGCTGGAAATAAAATAAAGTACAACTGTAAATAAAATACAAGTGTCTCTCCCAGCTCACCAAATATATACAACCAGCTGGCTAAAACCAGACCCAAAAGTAAAAGTATAACAGCCTGAGATAAAGGGGGTTACATCAAAAGTCCAGCTAAACTCACTGTTGGGGCAGACGATCTATCTAATCAGCTATCCTCTTACCTCGATCAGCCGCTGACGGCCTAGCAACTCCCACAGAAGACTCTGCAAAACGAAGGGAGAAAAAGGAAAAAGGACAATGGGGGTGAGAACTACTATAACGCCAGTAGCCTCCCCTAGTGGGTTAAGCCTCAAACTCTGACGTGCCCACTAGGTCTACCGGAGGCAAAAAGGGAAAGAAATGTGGTAGGCTATAAATAAAAATGCCGATAGAAGAAACTACCACTACTATGCCTCTAAATGCAGTGCCAAGAAGAATAGCTAAATTTACGCATCAGTATATGTGTCTGCTTGAATAAACCCAATCAATGGACCAGTAAAAAGCGGTACTGCCTGCTCTACTGTTGAACTCAAGAACTCAGTTGCGGGATCGGCACACATGGCTCGCATCCCAAAACAACTAACAGACCGGCACACAAGGCTCGACCATAAGCCTACCTCCGAAGTGGCACTCGAGGGGAGCGACCCACACGAGTAAAGTGTCTCTGTCACAAGTATCACAATATAGCAGGATTGGATCACGACTATGATCGAAGTGGGAAAATACTTCCACTAAAGAAAACCCGATCCCGAATCTGATGCAATAGTACTCAATAAGTGGGAAACTCCATCCACTAGAGAAATCCGATCCCCAATCTGATGCACAAGAAAACATCCGGTCAACCGCCCAAGGTTCGCGGTCACCGCAATACCCCACAATCCACAATCTAGTACAACAACCGACATCCGGTCAACCGCCCAATATCCGCGGTCGCCGCAATACCCCACAAATCCACAATCGAGTACGACCAATCCAGACTCGATAAACTCGGCTACACTATCCTACAACCCTGCTCAAACCCGAGCAATAAACAACATGTATCTCAATAAAAGGAGAAAAGAGGCCAACATGGTTTCTCCTAAGTCAAATCCCAATGTTAGTGTAGCAGTAAAAGATGGCCTATCTAGATGTCCATACAAGCATGCAATTATCCTCATGAAGAATAAAAGAAAGACATCTAACAGTGTTCTGGCATTTATTAGAGCATGATATCCCAATTTTAATAATCGATCTCATAGGAATGTTAAACACTAACAGGGCATATATCAAATCCATACAAGCATGCAAGTTAACCACAATGTGCTAATCAACATTTTAATTCGGGGATTACTCTAATATCCCTAGTGGGTAAGTCAAAAGATGAGGTCCACAACAACTACCCACCTCGATCGCGAAGCACGGATCCAAATATGCCCTCTCCCGGGAAAAACCACGGCTCACCGTGAAACTGCAATAATAACCCACACGACGCACAATTAATCCCAATAATCCACAATCTGCCGCTGTACGCGCAACCAATCCAGAAAATGGTAAATTTTTACCTGCGAAATGACCACGAAAAACTCTAGAAAAATCACCGCTGCGATCGTTGCGTCGATTAGATGCAAATCGAGTACTCGCACGTCCCGTTCTGATACCTGTAGGTCAAGATACAAATTAAACATCGTGGTAAGCACGAAACTCCTCAAGAACACAACTCTGCAGCATTCCGCCCAGAAAAAGCTAAATTATCACCTTCGAAATAATCTTCAAAAAATCCAGAAAAATCATGACAACGTTCCTCGCGAACTCTCTCAAAGTCCGTAAAACAATCCTCAGATGATCCATATGCTCCTCGTCAGTACGCGAGTAAATCAAGATGTCATCAATAAAAACCACTACAAACTGATCCAAGTAAGATCTGAACACTCTGTTCATCATGTCCATGAGTGCTACCGGTGCATTTGTAAGTCCAAAAGGCATGACAATGAATTCATAATGACCATACCGGGTTCTGAATGCAGTTTTGGGAACATCCGTTTTCTTTACCCTAAGTTGATGATATCCAGATTGCAAATCAATTTTTGAGAAAACAGTAGCACCTTGCAATTGATCAAATAAATCATCAATTCGGGGTAAAGGATACTTGTTCTTAATGGAGATTTTATTCAATTCCTGGTAATCTATGCACAACCTCAAACTGCCATCCTTTTTCCTTACAAATAAAACCGGAGCTCCCCAAAGCGAAACACTTGGCCTCACAAAACCCTCGGCCAACAACTCTTCCAACTGTGCCTTGAGCTCTTTCAACTCTGCAAAAGCCATGCGGTACGCTGTCTTTGAAATAGGTTGAGCGCCGGGATTAACTCAATAGTAAACTGAATCTCCCTCTCAGGTGGCATCCCGGGCAACTCCTCTGGAAAGACATCTTGAAACTCGCTCACCACGGGTATATCCAACGCTAACGATATAGGTCGTGTGATCAAATCCACTGAAGCCAAATATGCCGAACAACCACCCTGAATCAAATTCCTTGCCCGCGAAGCTGAGATGACAGTTGCAAAGTACGTGCTCTTGCACGCCTAGAAAACAAGTCCGGGGTGTCCAGGTTCTTGCAACCGCACCTCCCTTTCACAGTCAATAACCGCAAAGTGACGAGTCAACCAATCCATGCCCAGAACCACATCAAACTCTCGAATCGGGATAACCATAAGATCAATCGGATACACACGGTCACCCAAAACTACCGGGCCCGAAGGTACAAAAGTGTTGGCCTCCAACGGAGGCCCTGGTGTCAACACAGATAACACAGAAGGAAGGGCCCTTTCCTCTAATGCATGAGAATAGGTAAAGGTACGAGAAATATATGAATGGGTGCACCGGTATCGAAAAGTGTCCTAGCACGAATGCCAAAAATAGTAGTCATACCTTCAACCTCATCCGCCGGTGGCTAAGTACCTGAAGGTGCCATGGAGTAGAGCCTCCCTCCTGCCTATGGCTGCTGTACCTGTGGCTGTGGTACCCTCTCCTCCCGTCGAGGGGTCTCAGGGAATCCTGCCTGCCCTGTGGATGGCCTCCCACGGCCCTGTCGCTGCGGTGGTGGTGTCAATGCTGCTGAAGAAGAAGCCTCCTGACCCAATGGGCACCCTGATATGAAATGCCCCTATTTCCCGCACTTGAAACAGTGATCTTGCCGCTGTGAACAGGCCGTCATTCGATTCGCTCCTCCACATATGATGCAAGGTCTCTCTCCCGTCCTCTGTCCCGAAGTCGATGGGCCCCTGGCCCCCTGCTGTGTCCTCGGGTACTTGGGTGGTCGGCCTCCACCAGATTGCACTTGGGACCGCTTCTTATCCTTGCTACGGTCCCATCCATCACTCCGAGCGCGAGCCAAGACCGCTCCTCGCTCAACCAATGTGGCCCGGTCGACCACCTACTTGAAGGTGTGCAAATCTGCTGATTGAACAAGCCTGAAAATATCTCCTCTCAATCCATCAACAAAGAGACGAGCTTTATGAGACTTGTCCCGGATCACAAAGGGAACACACTTAGCCAGTCTCACAAACTCACTTTGATATTCCATCACCGACCGGCAACCCTGCTTTGTCTTCAAATCATCCTCAAGCTTCTGTTTAACGCTATCCGAGAAGAAGGCTCCGAATAACATCTCCCTGAAAGTAGACCACGAATGAAAGGAAGTGCCGCTAGAAGGTCGCACAGTCTTCCACCAAATCCGAGCTGTGCCCTCCAAAAAGTGAACTGCTAGAGGAACCCGCTCGTCCTCCTCCATGATGAGATCCTCAAATAGCTTTTCCATAGTGTCCACCCACTTCTCCACTACCCATGGATCAGTGGTCTCACCCTCAAACACGGGTGACTTGTACTTTCGGAACTCCGCCAGGCTTGCCGTCACCCTAGCCCGCTCCGGTTGAGCCACCGGATCTCTACAGGCCACGGCCGCAGACTGAGTGGGGGGAGCTGTGACGCCTGCACCCCTCGTCGAATCCCCAACCATAGCTCCCGGCCTCGACCCCTGATGTCACGCCCCGGGGTCGAACTGCGACCCGGGCTCGCCAACAGATCCGCCGTCTGTACGGAAACTGCCGTACAGACGAAGCGTCTATCCTGCAAAAGAGATCTATAGCTAACAAGTATCAGAGCTGAAAGGAAGCTGAAACACTAAGCGGTGAAAAGTCCAAGTACACCAGTCCACTAGCACCCACAACATAAGTACAAAAGTGGAAACTAAAAGTACAAGAGACACAACACCGACACCACCGACTCGGGTAGGAGCTAGCCAGCCACGCGCAAACCTCGGTCAGAAAGCTCCGAATGAGCCAAACCTGGAACGGTCGCCTCAGGAACACCTGTCATCACAGCGGGTGTGAGATCTACTGCAACAGTCAGATCTCAGTGGGCACCAAAGCTAAAACCCACGGTACACCCACTCAGTCTGCTGGAGACAAAAACACAGATAGATAGATAGATAGATAGATAGATAGATAGATAACTGGAAATGAATCTATCGCTACATGTCTCAATGCAATGCTGGAAGTAAGTTCTCAGTCTCTCTCACGGGAGGCCTGGAAACTACGAACGTCTGCGCCCCCTACAGCCCTTATCAAACAAGAACATGCTGTAGGTTTAGGCGCCCATAGTTTCCGCCCCCGCACTGGGACTGCTAGAACTCTACAAGACACTAGAAGGCCACCTCAATCCCTTCTAGTAACCACCTGGTGACTCGGCCAGGGCATAACTGTCTATCTGGTAACTCAGCCAGTGATATCTACACTTCTGGTAACTCAGCCAGTGATTCATACCCAGCTGGTAACTCTGCCAGTGGTATCTACTCATCTGGTAACTCAGCCAGTGATCTATACCCATCTGGTAACCCAGCCAGTGGTATCTACTCATCTGGTAACTCAGCCAGTGATCTATACCCATCTGGTAACTCAGCCAGTGGTATCTACTCATCTGGTAACTCAGCCAGTGATCTATACCCATCTGGTAACTCAGCCAGTGGTATCTACTCATCTGGTAGCTCAGCCAGTGATCTATACCCATCTGGTAACTCAGCCAGTGGTATCTACTCATCTGGTAACTCAGCCAGTGATCTATACCCATCTGGTAACTCTGCCAGTGGTATCTACTCTGTTGGTAACTCAGCCAGTGATCTCGTATACTCTAACAATGCTACTAACACTCGTGTCCAAGTCGGAAACGACAACCCTCGACTTACACGACTGTTCCGCAACTACCTGATAGCAAGGATACGATACCTTTGCATTCGGAAGCATAAAGGGCAATCCGTAGCTCATTGGGAGAAACCAACCCACCTGCGATCCATCCGCGAAAACCGTGCGCCAAACGGAGGTCCCGATGCGATCCCGCAGCTCCACGCGGCAAAACACGCGCCACCGGCCACGTGAGAAGCTAACACCATGCCACAACTGCGAGATAAGAAGAGGGACCGGGATCAGAAAACATGCGGCTAAAACCGCGCTCACAAAGGGCAAAAGAAACCAAACCGGCGACGAGAAACGCCGCGCGTTGCGCGGAAACCCATCGCGCACGCACGCCGCGGCGCGTCGTCAAGTCACAGCCCGCGCGGCAAAGGCGAAGGGAAACCCTCCGGCGACGAAGAGCGTCGGGCGACGCGCGGAATCCCATCGCGCATCCGCCGCGGCGTACCGCCGAGCCGCAGACAACGCGGCACAGTGCGGCCCATGGCCGTACTGCCCAAAGAAACCAACCCCACGCGGCAAAGGCCAGCCGCGTGGCCAGCAGCGCCGCGCGGACCCAAGTCCGCCCGTGTGGCCTGCAGCAGCGCCGCGCGCCTAGCGCGCGGCCTGCAGGGCCGCGGGGCCCAAGGGCCACCCACGCGGCCTGCAGCAGCGCCGCGCGCCTAGCGCGCGGCCTGCAGGGCCGCGGGGCCCGCGGCACAGGGGCCGCCCGCGCGGCGCCCTGCCATGCCGCGCGGGGCCCGCGGCACAGGGGCCGCCCGCGCGGCGCCCTGCCATGCCGCGCGGGGCCCGCGGCACAGGGGCCGCCCGCGCGGCGCCCTGCACTGCCGCGCGGGGCCCGCGGCACAAGGGCCGCCCGCGCGGCGCCCTGCCATGCCGCGCGGGGCCCGCGGCACAGGGGCCGCCCGCGCGGCGCCCTGCACTGCCGCGCGGGGCCCGCGGCACAGGGGCCGCCCGCGCGGCGCCCTGCACTGCCGCGCGGGGCCCGCGGCACAGGGGCCGGCCGCGCGGGGCCCGCAGTGCCGCGCGCCCAGCGCGCGGCCAGCGCACCGCGCGGGGCCCGAAGGCCGCCCGCGCGGGGCCCGCAGTGCCGCGCGCCCAGCGCGCGGCCTGCGCACCGCGCGGGGCCCGAAGGCCGCCCGCGCGGGGCCGGCAGGGCCGCGCGCCCAGCGCGCGGCCTGCGCACCGCGCGGGGCCCGAAGGCCGCCCGCAGCGGGGCCCGCAGTGCCGCGCGCCCAGCGCGCGGCCTGCGCACCGCGCGGGCCCAAGGGCCGCCCGCGCGGGGCCTGCAGTGCCGCGCGCCCAGCGCGCGGCCTGCACACCGCGCGGGGCCCAACGGGCCGCCCGCGCGGGGCCTGCAGCGCCGCGCGCCCAGCGCGCGGCCTGCACACCGCGCGGGCCCAAGGGCCGCCCGCGCGGGGCCTGCAGCGCCGCGCGCCCAGCGCGCGGCCTGCACACCGCGCGGGGCCCAACGGGCCGCCCGCGCGGGGCCTGCAGCGCCGCGCGCCCAGCCGCGCGGCCTGCACACCGCGCGGGGCCCAACGGGCCGCCCGCGCGGGGCCTGCAGCGCCGCGCGCCCAGCGCGCGGCCTGCACACCGCGCGGGCCCAAGGGCCGCCCGCGCGGGGCCTGCAGCGCCGCGCGCCCCGCGCGCGGCCTGCACACCGCGCGGGCCCAAGGGCCGCCCGCGCGGGGCCTGCACCGCCGCGCGCCCAGCGCGCGGCCTGCACACCGCGCGGGGGCCCAACGGGCCGCCCGCGCGGGGCCTGCAGCGCCGCGCGCCCAGCGCGCGGCCTGCACACCGCGCGGGGCCCAACGGGCCGCCCGCGCGGGCCTGCAGCGCCGCGCGCCCAGCGCGCGGCCTGCACACCGCGCGGGCCCAAGGGCCGCCCGCGCGGGGCCTGCAGCGCCGCGCGCCCAGCGCGCGGCCTGCACACCGCGCGGGGGCCCAACGGGCCGCCCGCGCGGGGCCTGCAGCGCCGCGCGCCCAGCGCGCGGCCTGCACACCGCGCGGGGCCCAGGAGGCCACCCGCGCGGGAGGGGGAGGGGTCTGCAGTGCCGCGCGCCTTGCGCGCGGCCTGCAAGCCCCGCGGCACTGCGCCTGCACCGCAGTGCCGCGCGCGTGCCGGCGGTGCTGCGCGCCTTGCGCGCAGCCCGCCGCTCGCGCCGCCGCCCAGGCGATGCTGCCGGCGGCCCGGCGCCCTGCTGCACCTCAACAGCAGCAGGGCGCTCGCTGCGCGCGGCGCCCAAGCGCGCGCGCGCAGCGGCGAGCCTCCCTAGCCGCGCGCCGCACAAAATGCACGCGCGCGGCCCGCGCAGCCTCGCCACGACCCCGGACAGCAACAGCCACAAACAATTAAAAGAGAGGAGAGGGGAGAAGCAAAAACCACAATCAATTAAAACCAAAAAATAAAAACCGACCTCCACGAGGCTCGCCGACCTCGCTCGGCTCCACGCCCTCGCTCGGGGAAGAAAAGCTCAAGACCCTCTCCATTTCCTCCAAAGCCCTCTTCTTCTTCTTCTCCTTCTTCTTCACTTTCCTTTTTCTTTCTTTCTTTCTCTTTTTCCTTCAGCTGCAGAGGTGGAGGGGTGGGGTTTTTATAAAGAAAACTTTATATAAATTAATTAACTTAATTAATTTAATTCCAAAAACCCAACTCCAACTCACTTTTTGCCCTCGGGCCCTCCGCCGCCGCCCGGAACCTCCCGAGCTCCGCTGTAAATCCAAAATACACGCGCTCACAGCTTTTTCTCTTCAAAAAGCTCAACCATTGAGTCGGGGTGCTCAAATCAAATACCGGCTCCAAAATTGCCAGTTCCGACTCACTTTTTGCCTCCGGGTCCTCCGCGTCAGTCCGGAACCCCCCGAACCTCGCTGTAAATCAAAAGTACACCTGTTCCAAGTGTTTCCCAAATTTTTCTGCAACCCATAGCGGTGTCGGAGCTTCCCGTACCAGGCACCCAACGCGTACAAAGCCCGAAGCAAGCAGAGGCTTCCGCGGGGATCCAAATCAACCCGAACTCCTCTGCAAACACAAAAGGGACACATCCAAGGCAAACTCCTCCGCACCACACCTTCCTGCAAGGTTGGTGCGTCATCCAAAACCCGGTGTTCTACATTCTCCCCCCCATAAAAGGGTTTCGTCCTCGAAACTCAACTAAATCCATACATAGGAGGGCAAAACAAAAACAAAAGGGGATAGGAGATCCACAAATTGTCCAAGGCTCTCAAGTGGTCACTCACATTCTTCATGCTGACAACACTGAACCTTCCCCAAAGGTATGATTCGACTGCAAAATTCTTTGGTTTCACCAACAAGAATCGCATCGGTCGATGAGGATAACGCGGTCCTCGCCATCACCAAGGAAGGGAGAGCAAAACAAAACTTTCGGGGTTCAAATAGGCCTCATCCAGCCTGATCACAGCTCGCGGATCCACAACTCGCATAACTCGTTTCTACATATAACTCTCAGGCTGGAAGTTTCCCCCGATTCGAGATCTCAAAAACCGAAGTTCAAGCCTCCTCAAGGCAAAACTCCTCAGATGCTTCATAGCCACCAAAGCTCCAGTCTACAAAACATACACCACCTCCCTTAACCGGGGAAAAACTTACAACCTCGAGAACCTTCTATCAGTCCTGGCACTCAAATCCTAGGGTTACACTGCTCGCCAAAACAGGGCGTAGTCGAGCAAAAAGTCTTCGCCGGGATAAAGCAATCATAAAACTTGCGAAACTTATCCACCGGCGTTACCTCAACCCGACCTCCTGAGTGCCCAAGTACTTTAGGTTCGAGGATTCAAGAAATAATTCCATGACCTCACTATCACGGCAATATCCGGATCAAAGCTGGTATCTTCCTCAGCTTTGCCTCAATACACCTCATATCCTCTGTCCCTCAAGCGGCTAAAACACAAGGCCCAAACACAACATCCTCGATGTCGAAGTGCAACTCTCAAAGCTTGGCAACCAACTTCTTCCTCCTTAGAAGTTGTAGCACTAACCTCAAGAGCCCCTCAAGCTCCAAGTCGCTTCGGAGGTAAGCAAAAACCCACGACGGTATCACCACCAACCCGTCCAGTGAAACAGGGAAAGACACAGCTCTCAAATCAGTAGGGCATTCGTCAAACCACTTGACCACGCAAACCGCTCAAACTGCCCTACTGGTTCCGGATCAGTATCCCGGCACAGCCCTTGGCTGTAAGGTTCCATAAAGATATCAATCACTCGAAGGCATCTGCCCAAGCACAAGGTGAGACTAATCAAGTTCGAACCTTACAAGAACTCACACGGTTGTGTACCCACAACGTGACATCACCACGGTGTAACAACCGCCCGGATCCTCACTGTCGTATTCCCACGACGAGGCACTAGGTCTCAGAGACCTCTCGATCCGTCAAATCTCGCAGCTGTCCTCACAGCTCTCCCTGTCTCACGGTTGATACTCCACGAGGTGCCGTCGAAGTTGGCGCGGTTACCAAACCACGTCAAAGACTGTCTCGATCTCGGTCCCAATCAAGTAATTACCTGGTAACTCGGCCAGGGGCATCAACCACCTGGTAACTCGGCCAGGGGCAAGTAACCTCCTGGTAACTCAGCCAGGGGCAGGTAACCTCCTGGTAACTCAGCCAGGGCATCAAATAACTCATCGCACGCTATAAAAATACACTCCTCCTGACCAGGTCTACGGAGGGTCAATGTCTTCTCTTCGACAATCCATGATAGCATAAATTGGGACGACCGATTCCTATCCAACCTCGTATCAACACCCCAGCTCTGATGTAGGACTAACATCTCGATGATCAATCCAAGGTCCAAGTTGCACTGGCAGGACAGGCAGCACTCAACCACGTGCTTCACGCGATCAGAAAATCGATCCAAACGTGCAAAACCATCAGTCCTGACACTGGCCCACACGAAGGTGCCCCCGCTTAACCGAAACGCACACACGGCGTTGGCATTAAGCAAGCTCTAACCCGACGGCCACACCAGGTGAAACGCAATCCTCAACCCTGACGAAGAAAGCGGCCTACGCAGAAGGGAAACTCACATCCTGGCACTGCTGCTGAAGCGAGCACTGTCGAGAACCTCCTGGTCTCTGTCTCCTCTGAGACCCATGATCCTGTGGGTGAAATCATGGCAACCTCGAATCACGCGACTATCGCAAGAACGGCGATGCCGGAGCTCTCACTCCGACGCTGATCCCCCGCTCACCGTCTCCCTCGGACGGAAACACTGATCCTCGGTCAATCCATCGAGCATGCACGCTCACTGCATCCAAGGTCGGCAATCGCCGAAACTGCACAAAGAGATAGTCATCTTGAGGCGGTTCCCACTCGAACACAACCAACCTCTACGCCTCATCCTGGACGACCAGGGATACACCGCTCAACTGTCACAGAAACTCACCCCAGAACATCAACTGCGCTCCCGATGGTCCAACAAGACGGATCCGACGCCACCAGCTCTCTTGGCGTCCCAAAGAAAAGTACATAACCAAGCGCCCTGATGCTTATCCTGGATGAACAAATCCTCGAACGAATCTTCCATAACAGCGTCCCAGTTCTCGGCCTCTCACGGCTCCAACTCGGTCCCGAAATCTTCAAGGGATAGAACTGGATGCGGTACACAACCTAACAGTAACCTCTCGCTGCTTCCGCACCATCAATGGTGCGATCAGGAACAGAAATCGACAAAGTCGCGGCCGGAGGTACTACTGACGATACTCCGGGAGATGCTCTCGGTCCAAGCATGTGCATCACTCGCTCCATGCTCTCTCTTCCTGGCGCCGTAACGCCTCAAATACCAGAGCTGCTAGGGCCTGGATCTCTCAAGCCTCTCTCGGCTCTATCCATTTAGCTTTCCGCTATACGAGCCCCTCCTCCCAGGCCAAACACGCCCTCGCCGTTGCACGGCGTCTCTGAAGCATCCAAAAACCCCTGCAACAGAAAAACATTAGGACCAAGACTCTCTCGTCCCAAACAAACGAAAGTCTAAGCATGTTAACCTTTCTAAAGCATTATGTTGTCTGCAGCCAACACAATCACCTTTAGAGAAATAACATGCGAGGTCACTCACCCCAATCCTCTGGGGGAGGTACACCCTCAGACAAGACTCTCGCTAAGGTCACGTCTCACACGACAGTCTTCCCACTGTCCAACCAAAAGCCTAGGGTCTCTAAGTCCCCAACGACCTATATTCCTAGGCTCTGATACCACCTAATCTGTCACGCCCCGGGGTCGAACTGCGACCCGGGCTCGCCAACAGATCCGCCGTCTGTACGGAAACTGCCGTACAGACGAAGCGTCTATCCTGCAAAAGAGATCTATAGCTAACAAGTATCAGAGCTGAAAGGAAGCTGAAACACTAAGCGGTGAAAAGTCCAAGTACACCAGTCCACTAGCACCCACAACATAAGTACAAAAGTGGAAACTAAAAGTACAAGAGACACAACACCGACACCACCGACTCGGGTAGGAGCTAGCCAGCCACGCGCAAACCTCGGTCAGAAAGCTCCGAATGAGCCAAACCTGGAACGGTCGCCTCAGGAACACCTGTCATCACAGCGGGTGTGAGATCTACTGCAACAGTCAGATCTCAGTGGGCACCAAAGCTAAAACCCACGGTACACCCACTCAGTCTGCTGGAGACAAAAACACAGATAGATAGATAGATAGATAGATAGATAGATAGATAACTGGAAATGAATCTATCGCTACATGTCTCAATGCAATGCTGGAAGTAAGTTCTCAGTCTCTCTCACGGGAGGCCTGGAAACTACGAACGTCTGCGCCCCCTACAGCCCTTATCAAACAAGAACATGCTGTAGGTTTAGGCGCCCATAGTTTCCGCCCCCGCACTGGGACTGCTAGAACTCTACAAGACACTAGAAGGCCACCTCAATCCCTTCTAGTAACCACCTGGTGACTCGGCCAGGGCATAACTGTCTATCTGGTAACTCAGCCAGTGATATCTACACTTCTGGTAACTCAGCCAGTGATTCATACCCAGCTGGTAACTCTGCCAGTGGTATCTACTCATCTGGTAACTCAGCCAGTGATCTATACCCATCTGGTAACCCAGCCAGTGGTATCTACTCATCTGGTAACTCAGCCAGTGATCTATACCCATCTGGTAACTCAGCCAGTGGTATCTACTCATCTGGTAACTCAGCCAGTGATCTATACCCATCTGGTAACTCAGCCAGTGGTATCTACTCATCTGGTAGCTCAGCCAGTGATCTATACCCATCTGGTAACTCAGCCAGTGGTATCTACTCATCTGGTAACTCAGCCAGTGATCTATACCCATCTGGTAACTCTGCCAGTGGTATCTACTCTGTTGGTAACTCAGCCAGTGATCTCGTATACTCTAACAATGCTACTAACACTCGTGTCCAAGTCGGAAACGACAACCCTCGACTTACACGACTGTTCCGCAACTACCTGATAGCAAGGATACGATACCTTTGCATTCGGAAGCATAAAGGGCAATCCGTAGCTCATTGGGAGAAACCAACCCACCTGCGATCCATCCGCGAAAACCGTGCGCCAAACGGAGGTCCCGATGCGATCCCGCAGCTCCACGCGGCAAAACACGCGCCACCGGCCACGTGAGAAGCTAACACCATGCCACAACTGCGAGATAAGAAGAGGGACCGGGATCAGAAAACATGCGGCTAAAACCGCGCTCACAAAGGGCAAAAGAAACCAAACCGGCGACGAGAAACGCCGCGCGTTGCGCGGAAACCCATCGCGCACGGCACGCCGCGGCGCGTCGTCAAGTCACAGCCCGCGCGGCAAAGGCGAAGGGAAACCCTCCGGCGACGAAGAGCGTCGGGCGACGCGCGGAATCCCATCGCGCATCCGCCGCGGCGTACCGCCGAGCCGCAGACAACGCGGCACAGTGCGGCCCATGGCCGTACTGCCCAAAGAAACCAACCCCACGCGGCAAAGGCCAGCCGCGTGGCCAGCAGCGCCGCGCGGACCCAAGTCCGCCCGTGCGGCCTGCAGCAGCGCCGCGCGCCTAGCGCGCGGCCTGCAGGGCCGCGGGGCCCAAGGGCCACCCACGCGGCCTGCAGCAGCGCCGCGCGCCTAGCGCGCGGCCTGCAGGGCCGCGGGGCCCGCGGCACAGGGGCCGCCCGCGCGGCGCCCTGCCATGCCGCGCGGGGCCCGCGGCACAGGGGCCGCCCGCGCGGCGCCCTGCCATGCCGCGCGGGGCCCGCGGCACAGGGGCCGCCCGCGCGGCGCCCTGCACTGCCGCGCGGGGCCCGCGGCACAAGGGCCGCCCGCGCGGCGCCCTGCCATGCCGCGCGGGGCCCGCGGCACAGGGGCCGCCCGCGCGGCGCCCTGCACTGCCGCGCGGGGCCCGCGGCACAGGGGCCGCCCGCGCGGCGCCCTGCACTGCCGCGCGGGGCCCGCGGCACAGGGGCCGGCCGCGCGGGGCCCGCAGTGCCGCGCGCCCAGCGCGCGGCCAGCGCACCGCGCGGGGGCCCGAAGGCCGCCCGCGCGGGGCCCGCAGTGCCGCGCGCCCAGCGCGCGGCCTGCGCACCGCGCGGGGCCCGAAGGCCGCCCGCGCGGGGCCGGCAGGGCCGCGCGCCCAGCGCGCGGCCTGCGCACCGCGCGGGGCCCGAAGGCCGCCCGCGCGGGGCCCGCAGTGCCGCGCGCCCAGCGCGCGGCCTGCGCACCGCGCGGGCCCAAGGGCCGCCCGCGCGGGGCCTGCAGTGCCGCGCGCCCAGCGCGCGGCCTGCACACCGCGCGGGGCCCAACGGGCCGCCCGCGCGGGGCCTGCAGCGCCGCGCGCCCAGCGCGCGGCCTGCACACCGCGCGGGCCCAAGGGCCGCCCGCGCGGGGCCTGCAGCGCCGCGCGCCCAGCGCGCGGCCTGCACACCGCGCGGGGCCCAACGGGCCGCCCGCGCGGGGCCTGCAGCGCCGCGCGCCCAGCGCGCGGCCTGCACACCGCGCGGGGCCCAACGGGCCGCCCGCGCGGGGCCTGCAGCGCCGCGCGCCCAGCGCGCGGCCTGCACACCGCGCGGGCCCAAGGGCCGCCCGCGCGGGGCCTGCAGCGCCGCGCGCCCCGCGCGCGGCCTGCACACCGCGCGGGCCCAAGGGCCGCCCGCGCGGGGCCTGCAGCGCCGCGCGCCCAGCGCGCGGCCTGCACACCGCGCGGGGGCCCAACGGGCCGCCCGCGCGGGGCCTGCAGCGCCGCGCGCCCAGCGCGCGGCCTGCACACCGCGCGGGGCCCAACGGGCCGCCCGCGCGGGGCCTGCAGCGCCGCGCGCCCAGCGCGCGGCCTGCACACCGCGCGGGCCCAAGGGCCGCCCGCGCGGGGCCTGCAGCGCCGCGCGCCCAGCGCGCGGCCTGCACACCGCGCGGGGGCCCAACGGGCCGCCCGCGCGGGGCCTGCAGCGCCGCGCGCCCAGCGCGCGGCCTGCACACCGCGCGGGGCCCAGGAGGCCACCCGCGCGGGAGGGGGAGGGGTCTGCAGTGCCGCGCGCCTTGCGCGCGGCCTGCAAGCCCCGCGGCACTGCGCCTGCACCGCAGTGCCGCGCGCGTGCCGGCGGTGCTGCGCGCCTTGCGCGCAGCCCGCCGCTCGCGCCGCCGCCCAGGCGATGCTGCCGGCGGCCCGGCGCCCTGCTGCACCTCAACAGCAGCAGGGCGCTCGCTGCGCGCGGCGCCCAAGCGCGCGCGCGCAGCGGCGAGCCTCCCTAGCCGCGCGCCGCACAAAATGCACGCGCGCGGCCCGCGCAGCCTCGCCACGACCCCGGACAGCAACAGCCACAAACAATTAAAAGAGAGGAGAGGGGAGAAGCAAAAACCACAATCAATTAAAACCAAAAAATAAAAACCGACCTCCACGAGGCTCGCCGACCTCGCTCGGCTCCACGCCCTCGCTCGGGGAAGAAAAGCTCAAGACCCTCTCCATTTCCTCCAAAGCCCTCTTCTTCTTCTTCTCCTTCTTCTTCACTTTCCTTTTTCTTTCTTTCTTTCTCTTTTTCCTTCAGCTGCAGAGGTGGAGGGGTGGGGTTTTTATAAAGAAAACTTTATATAAATTAATTAACTTAATTAATTTAATTCCAAAAACCCAACTCCAACTCACTTTTTGCCCTCGGGCCCTCCGCCGCCGCCCGGAACCTCCCGAGCTCCGCTGTAAATCCAAAATACACGCGCTCACAGCTTTTTCTCTTCAAAAAGCTCAACCATTGAGTCGGGGTGCTCAAATAAAATACCGGCTCCAAAATTGCCAGTTCCGACTCACTTTTTGCCTCCGGGTCCTCCGCGTCAGTCCGGAACCCCCCGAACCTCGCTGTAAATCAAAAGTACACCTGTTCCAAGTGTTTCCCAAATTTTTCTGCAACCCATAGCGGTGTCGGAGCTTCCCGTACCAGGCACCCAACGCGTACAAAGCCCGAAGCAAGCAGAGGCTTCCGCGGGGATCCAAATCAACCCGAACTCCTCTGCAAACACAAAAGGGACACATCCAAGGCAAACTCCTCCGCACCACACCTTCCTGCAAGGTTGGTGCGTCATCCAAAACCCGGTGTTCTACACCTGAGCTACCGGAGAAGGGACATTCGGGGGTGCCGCTGCTGGTACTGCCGATGCCCTCGTTGTCGTAGTGTCTGCTAGAAGAGTATCCTCACCGCCTGTCGCCGGCGTCTGCGCCTCAAACTATGATCCAGCCAAAAACCATCTTTAAGATTTTTGAAAAACTTGACCTGTGTGAGAGAACTCCAAAATACATGAAAAAGATGTTTAATTCCAAAAAATTTAAAAATTATACCCAAACAATTCTTATCTCATGTAGAAGCTAGGAAACAAAAAAGATTTGCAAAAAGATTTACAAAAATAGATCAATTTCTTGATTTTCAAAAAATCCCAAAATATGCCCTGAATCCGAAATTTCCGAAATCGAAGCCCAAAAATTCGTTTAAATTGTAAAGAACACAATCATAGAAAGGTTTTCTAGGCATTCACAAGACTAATTATGCAAGAAATTTCAGAGAAAAACATGAAACAATGAGTTCTAGGCATGGATTCCATCTCGTTTTGGAAAAAACTGTCATGCCCCAAGACCGCCAATTTGGTTAGTTCGGGCACGCCAACAGACCGGCCAATCGGGCCTGACCTCTCACTACCCGAAAGGAACGGTAACATCCATCTCCAATCAAAACAATGTGTATGATGAGATACAATATCAGAGTAAAAATCACAACTAATTTAAAACTTTCATTCAATAAATAATAAGTTTACACTATAAATGAAAGCATTATAAGAGTGAACCATAAATAAACTTTATTACATTTTCATCTCTCAACTTGCAATTAAATAATATTACAAATTTTTACATCTTTTCCTCACAATACATAGTTCACTCAGAACATAAAGGAATACCTCTGCTAGACCCTCTAGGTCTCTATGCTGCTGGGCCCTTGCCCCTGTCGCATGCCTCGCTGACTGCATCAGAACCTGGAAAAATGGTCACCCGAGGGTATGAGAACTACTTAAAGTTCCCAGTGGGTTCAACCACCGAGAAAGAATGTCCTATACCGCTTGGTCCAATGGAAGCAATAATAGTAGAATGCTAGGAAAACTATAAATCTTGATGTTTACATGCTGATATGCATATAAAAGGTCACTACACTATCTGTGTATACTCATCGACCCAATACTATCATGTCCAGCCATACTAGGCTACTATCCATAAACTCGACCACTATGCCGCTGTAAAAAGGGTTAAACTAACCCGGCCACCTTTGCCACTCTATTTCCTCTTTATTCTTTCGCTTTCTTATGTTTTAATTCAAGTTGCTAAACCCTTGAAAATTCTTGCCCAACGGGCCCCAGCCCGATAGTCATGCTACCACAAGACAAGATTTCTAAGGTTGTCGACAACACCTCAAGTGTTACCCCGTCCTACTGAGGGAACGTGCCACACGGGTCACTGCCCGGGAGAGGGACACTTCCCTTAACTCCAACAAGAGCTACGTTTCACCCTCGAAGGTACGCCCGTTTTATTTTTTTCTTATCTTTTTTTTTGTTCTTTTTACTTTAACACATAGCCTCTTTTGCATTTTATGCATTCTCTTTTCTCTTTGCTCTTAAACACCTGCTTTCCTTTCTTATTCGAGCTTATAGCTCACATTGCCATTGATAATTTGTTTTTCTTGCTTTTATCTTTTTTAGCTTTTTACTTTAACTTTTACACTTGTCTTTATTTAATCGCCCCCCCTGAAGGAGTGCCACATCCGGTTCCCCTTAGAAGGGTCTCACAGTCAGAGGGACCATTTGCATTCTCTTTTTGTTCTTTAGCCACCTTTAGCTTTCTTTTAAACTTTGCCTCTTTCATTAATTTATCACTTATCCTAGGTCTCGCCATAAGGATATCTAGAGAGTCTCTTGGACCCTTAAACATTTCTCTTCCACTTATTTAACTCAAATTGAAGTTAAAGTGGTTGTCCATTTACCCAGACATCCTATGAACCACTCTAGGGTTATATTTGTTCAACTCTTTAACCTTGTGATCACACATACTTGTCCTTAGAGTTTGACTCTAAGTTAAATACTCTACTATCTGCTTAACTCTTTAACTTTGTGGTCACACACTCTTCTCCTTATTCCACGTTGAACCTGGAGTTACATTAACTCTATTTTCTTGTTCCACTTTTAACTTTACATTGACTCTAATTCATTACTTGAGAGTAAAACTCCACTAGTTCACCTTAGGTTTCCTTTACCTAAGTTCTATATCATGCTTAACCAAGAGTTCATTGACTCTATGTTATATACTCTATTCTCAACCTTAGGTTATCCCCTAACACAATGTCACTCGTTCATCTCGGTTTAACTCCTAGGACATCATGCCACTCGTTAAACCCTTAATCTATGTTTTCTCCTAGTTTTACTACCAAACATGCTCTTTCTTCCCTTATGCTTTTACATGATCACAATCATAAAATAGTATTTATCATCTATTTTAGGTAAATAAAAAATGGCACTTTCTTCTAAATTCATTTACACATGCAATTATATCACCTAATTTAGATAAATCATAAATTTGCACTTTTCATCTGTGTTCATCTACACATGCAAATTTATCTCCTATTTTTGGTAAATCATAAATTTAGCACTTTTCATCTGTGTTCATCTACACATGCAAATTTATCCCCTATTTTGGGTAAATCATAAATTTAGCACTTTTCATCGGTGTTCATCTACACATGCAAATTTATCCCCTATTTTGGGTAAATCATAAATTTAGAACTTTTCATTTTTATTCATCTACACATGCAAATTTATCCCTTATTTTTGACAATTAGAAAAATTCACTTTCCTCTATGTCCATTTACACATGCAAAATTATCATCTATTTTTGACAATTAGAAAACATCCACTTTTCTCTATGTCTATTTACAGATATAAATTTATCATCTATTTTTGATAATTAGAAAAATCCACTTTTCTCTATGTCCATTTACACATGCAAATTTATCATCTGTTTTTGACAATTAGAAAAATCCACTTTTTTCTATGTCCATTTACACATGCAAATTTATCATCTATTTTTGACAATTAGAAAAATTCAATTTTCTCTATGTCCATTTACACATGCAAATTTATCATCTATTTTTGACAATTAGAAAAATTCACTTTTCTCTATGTCCATTTACACATGCAAATTTATCATCTATTTTTCTCCTTCATTCATAATCACATTTGATATTACACTACACTAGCATGCAAACTATAGTGCTTCTAAAATCAATGCAGAGAAAAAAGAGGAAAGGTCATCCATTTTCGGTAGAATCCCCCACCTTGTGTCGCCCCCAATTGCTCGTAGACACTTGCAATTGGTCTCCCCGCGATTTTCTTGTTCTTCCAAGTTGGCACGCAAAACGGTGCACGTCTTCGAGTTGCACGCAAAATGGTGCACGTCTTCGAGTTTGCACGTAACACGGTGAACGTCCTTCCTTCGAGGTTGCACGCAAAACGGTGCACGTCTTCGAGATTGCATGCAAAACGGTGCACGTTATTCGAGGTTGCACGCAAAACGGTGCACGCCGAAATGCCCAGCGGTACATCACGCAGCAAAACGACACAGTCAACGGTGTCCCTTACAGGTAAAAGGGGATGGGGTTCAAATCCAAAACTCAAAAGGGGAAATCTTAAAACTGTGCCGAAAAATACCGCAAAATAACAAAAGGAACCTACCTTGACATCATCGCGACGTCCAACGCGCGTATGTGTGCCCGTCCGGCTCCTTGGAACACCTCGCGTGCGCACCACGGGGTCGCTGGCGCGCTCGCGGCACCCCAAAACCTTCCCCACGAAATCCCCCTCTCCCTTCCTTGGACCCACAGTAGGAGCAAAAAGCAGAAAATAGGAGGAATAGGGAGAATTTCGAGCTTTTATAGCTTGAAAACACCACTTTCGGGCGCCACATTCGGGCGCCCGAAAGTGATTCGGGCTGCTACAATGGACAACCAATTGTCCACGTCATCCGCATTCGGCCAATCGGGGAGCGACACGCGTCCCCGCACCCGCGCACCGCGTCGACGGACCAGCGGCGGCCAATAGGCGGGCGCCACCTGGCACCCACCCCGCGCCCCTCCGCGTTAACGGGCCAGTGACGCGTCGCGTCGCCAGGCCCGACCTGTAGTGGCCCAGATCCCCGTGCAGTTTTTCCCCGTGATCCGTGGTAGTAAAACACCTATTATTAGTATGTCGGGCCCGCAACGCGTCAAATGGACGCGTTAGACGGACTCAGTGAGGATTCTGGATCAAGCCTGTCTTCCGGCTGCTCTCGCCGAATTTTAGAAGTGGTTTCAGGCTAATCAGAGGCCGGATTTGGATTCAGCGTGGAAAAATGCTTGAAAACGGCTATTTGCTTGTATTTTTCTGAGTCCGGATGCCCAAAAATGGACACCCAGAAGTTTTCGGTGCTTTTAGGTGCACGGGGGAGCCGTGGACCGGCGGGGGTGACACGTGGCAGCCGGGGATTGGCCGGCTCACGCGTCGCGGTCCACAGAATTTTAACGCGGGTGTAGTGGATCGGGCGGGGGACACGTGGCAGCCTTCTATTGGTGGGCTCACACGGCGCGGTCCACGGAATCGCGCGGGGGAGTGCGTGGACCGGGGCGCGCCACGTGGCGGCTCCGGATTGGGAGCTCACGCACGCGCGGTTCACACGGGGGAGTGCGTGTACCGGGGCGCGCCACATGGCGGCTCCGGATTAGGCAGCTCACGCACGCGCGGTTCACGCGGGGGCGCGGGGCTGACGCCGTACGCACACATGGAAGGGGGAGCAGGCGTGGCAGGCGGCGACTGGCGGGTGCCGGCTGGCGTGGCGGGCGGGAGCTGCGTACGCGGCGCCACGTGGTGTCCCGCCATTGGCGGGCGCCACCTACCCGGCCGCCCCGCCCGTGGCATGCGGCAGCGCCCGATTCGCCAGGCGCCGTTGTCCCATGTTCGGGACACGTGTCGCGCACGGGGGAATCCGTGCGCTCGTCGCAATTGGGCCGCGGGCGCGGTTTTTCGGCCCGAATCAATTCGGGCGCCCGAATTGAGGGCCTAATTCTGCAAGTGGGCTAGGCTATAAATAGTCCTCCTTCTCCTCCTTTCTTCTATTTTTTTGGGCTTTAGAGAGAGAAATAGAGAGAGTGACCTGAAGCAAACTTCTTCCTCTCCCTGTCCTCTATCTCTCCAAAGATCCCCGGGATTTTTGGAGGCCGCGGCATTAACGATCTCGGCGACTTGGCGCGCTTCGACATTTCCCTTTCAGTGCTTTTTTTCGTCGCTGTTCAATCAGAGAAGTCCCCTATGCTACCACGGAGTAATTTTTGGACGATTTTTGCAGCAGCGTGTTCCTAAGAGGTAGGCCTTCAATTTCTATGTTGATCACGTCGCTCTAATTTGGGTTTTTGGTGAGGTTCCCAAGGCATATTTTGACCCTATTTTCTGCGGCAACATTTTGGACAGCGCTGAAATGTTCATTTTATATCTTGGCCAACGGGTGTCGGAACGGAATGTATAAGTACTCGATTTTCATCTACTCGTCACGAGGATCGTAGCCGTAAATTTTTTGGATTTTTTTTAGGACTATGCATAGGTGAAAAACCCCCTTTTTCTGTGCTGTTTTACAAAACAGCAAGTGCTGTTTATGGGGGAAGTCCATTTATGCCGGGTGCGAATCTTTTGCAGTGGCTCACGGATTTTAGGTGTTGCGAGGACAGTTGTTGGACAGCGAGGAGTCTTTTACAGTTGTGGATTTACGCGTTCCAGGTGGGTGGTTGTTGTGTACCTCTATTTCGATATGCTCACTCGGAATATTAGAGAGATCCCCCTGTGTTAGAATTATTGATTAGTACTTGGTTGGAAATCATGCATGCTTGTTTGGACATAATCTTTGCTATGCTAGCACTTAACCTTGCATGTGAAATTGATTATTATATTGGGACAATGTGATTTATCCTGTTGGTGGGTACTACTTGAGGATTTTATGGACATGCATAGGTGGATGGTGATTATGACCGATGATTTATTCCTTTGCGAGATTGTTACATGATACTCCTTTTTCTATCTTTCTCTAGAACACTTGCATGCTTCTGTGGACATCTAGATAGGCCATCTTTTATTGTTACACTATCATGTTGGGATTTGACTTAGGAGAAACCATGATTGTTCTTTTCTCCTTTCTAATTAGACTCATGATATTTGTTGCTCGGGTTCGACCAGGGGTTTGGGATAGTGTAGTCGGGACCTTGGAGTCTGGGACAGGTTGGGCTTGATTGTGGATTGTGGGGTATTGCGGCAACCGCGGATATTGGGCGGTTGACCGGATGTCGGTTGTTGTACCAGATTGTCGACTTGTGGGGTATTGCGGCGACCGCGGACATTGGGCGGTTGACCGGATGTTTACTTTTGCATCAGATTGGAGGATCGGGGTTTCATTAGTGGATGGATTTTTCCCACTTTGATCATAGTCGTGATCCAGTCCTGCTGTATTGAGATACTCGTGACATGGTTACTTTTCTCGTGTGGGTCGCTCCCCTCGAGTGCCACTCCGGAGTAGGCGTTTGACACATTGGCCAACGAGCACCGGACCCTGAGTTCCGGTTTGTGAGTGCTGATCTATTAGCAGATACTTTAGACAGTTTAGCAGGCAGTGCCAGTGCTTACTGGCCCATTGATTGGGTTTATTCAGGCAGATACCTTTACTGATGCATTCATATAGTTACTCTTTCTGGCACTACATTTAGAGGCATAGTAGTAGTGGTAGTTCCTTTTATCAGCAGTTTAGTCTTTTTAGCTTAACACTTTCCTTTCCCGTTTGCCTCTGGTAGACCTAGTGGGTATGTTGGAGTTTGAGGCTTTTCCCACTAGGGGAGGCTACTGGTTTTACTAGTAGTTCTCACCCCCTTGTTGTTTTCCTCTTTTTCTTCTCCTTTGTTTTGTAGAGTCTTCTGCGAGAGCTGCTGGGCCTTCAGTGGCTGATCGAGGTAAGAGGATCACTGATTAGATAGATCGTCTGCCCCGACAGTGAATTTAGCTGGACTTTTGATGTATCCCCATTCTCTCAGACTGTTGTACTTTTACTTTTGGGTTTGGATTTAGCTAGCTAGTTGTATATTTTTTGTGAGCTGGGAGAAACATATGTATTATTATTACAGTTGTATTTATATTCAGTTTCAGTCTGAGATGTTATAGTTTTTATTTCAGCTCTGTACTTTGTGCTCTTTTATTGTATATCTTATATCTGAGCAGGTTACCGGCGCTTCGTGTATGCGGAAAATTCCGTGTGCACGACGGATCTGTAGGCGGGCCCGGGTTCTGGTATACACTAGGGGCGTGATAGATTAGGTTGGTATCAGTGCTTAGGGATAGGTCAGTTGGGACTTAGGAAACCCTAAGCTTTTGGCGGACCCTAGGATGTTAGGGCGCGAGAGACGGGATATTTTGCGAAAGTCGGTGATTTATTTATTTGACTCTTCCAGTGAGTGGAGAGGGATCGACATATCCTATTTCTGTTGGACAATTATGTTGGCTGCAGACAACATAAAGTTACATAAATAGGGGGATGTCTTTAACTTTCGCTAGATTGGGTCGAGCGTGGTTGTTCTGACTGGTGTTTTCTGGTGGCAGGATGTCGCCCCGTCGTCGTTCTTCCATCTGGGGTACCCACACACCCTTTGAGGAGCCCGTGTCACGCCCCGCGGTCGAAACTACGGCCCGGGCTCGTCAACAGATCCGCCGCCTGCACGGGGCTTCCCGCACAGACAAAGCATCTACCTGTAAGGAAGATCTAAGCATATACAGATATCAGAGCTGAAAAGCAACTACACTGAGAAATAAAACTGAACAACAAAATCTATAAAAACCAAGGACCAAAATACATACACCAGTATCTGACATAAGTACAAAAGTGGGAAAAGTAAAAATACAGGGCGACTCTAACTCTGACTCCACAGACTCGGGTAAGCGACTAGTCGGCCACACCCTTACCTCGGTCTGATGACTCCGCACGAGCTGATCCCGGAGTAGCCGCCTTAGGAAAACCTGTCACCACAGCGGGTGTGAGAACTACTGCAAAAGGTAGCTCTCAGTGGGTACCGTCACTAAGGTCCACGGTATGCCCACTAAGTCTACTGGAGGCAACAGATAGATAGGTAGATAGATAAAATGCAAGTAGGAAAAAAAACTACCTCTACGTGCCTCAATATGATGCTCAAAGGAAAACCATCTATGAACATATCATGTAACCACCCGCTCATAATACCCAATCTCTATGACTGCCCTAACGGGTCCAGTCAGGCCTGCGCCAATTGTCTAGGAACGCACCTGCCCACTCCACGTGGGGCGTCCTACTGACTGCTAGGAACGCACCTACCCACTCTGCGTGGGGCGTCCTACTAACTGCTAGGAGCGTGTAGGTTTTTATATATTAAGGATCCACAGGGATCTGAATAGGTACTATCAAACAACTAGAGGGGGGGTGAATAGGTGTAATACTTAAAAAACCAATCTCAGTGCAAAATAAAAACCAATGCGGAAATAAAAACAGCACACCGAGATATACGTGGAAACTCCAATCCAGGAGAAAAATCACGGGACCAACACGCAATAACAATCCACTAAGAATAGAAGAATAACAAGGTGATTACCGACTCCACGGACTCAAACCCCTCCTTCAACTTCTTCGGATCTTGCGCTCACCGATTGCACGTCCACTGCACACGTTCGAATCCACGAACGCCACTCGAATCCATGAGCACACGTTTCGAATCCACGAAACGCCTTCAACACATCGAATCCACGATGCTACGTCGAATCCACGACGCAAACTTGATAAAAGCTTCGATGGTGATCCTTTGCTTAGATTATCATTGAGGAACCGTAGAAGGAATCTCTAAGCAAAGATTAGATCAATTCGACAAAAGATAGATCTTGAAAAAACCGTCGAATTGACCTAAAAGAGGCTATAAAGAAGAACGATAAAAAACCTAGCCTCTAGGGTTTCTCTCAAGTGTTTTATTAATTAATCGGTAGTTCTTGAGAAACCCTAAGTGTCTATTTATAGGTTAGAAACCTTTGGAAAGAGATAAGCATCAAAAACTGACTTAACAGAATTTTTCCCGCACGACGGTCCGGACAGGTTCAGGACTGTCGTTTTTTTTTAGCAATTCCTGAAAAAACAAGGTTCGAGGTCTGGACTGGAATCCACGGTCCGGACTGGATTAACAAAACAGTCCTGAACAGAATTTCCAGTCCTGAACGGATTTCCTGAAAAAAACAGTTTTTGACTTTTATACAATGAAAACTTATCCAAGTGTTTCTAAACTACTCAAATGTATTCGGATCACCAAAATTATTTAGTTAAACGTACCTGATCATTCCGAATCCATTTTCCTTGAGATTGATGTAATTGATCCACAATTCTTCATCTTCAATCTTCAAGACTCAAAACACTGAGTGTCAACTTGAGATCTTGTTGAATCTTCTCTGAGTCTTCGATTGCTGATTGACAATTTGATCACTTCAAGACTCCGACTCAACTCACGAAATATGCCAACACAAAAAACCGTAACAGAGCGCACCTGCCCACTCTGCGTGGGGCGTCCTACTAACTGCTAGGAACGCACCTGCCCACTCTGCGTGGGGCGTCCTAGTCTAACCATCACAATCATCTCTACGCATCCGGAGCGTACTCGAGGGGAGCGACCCCACCGAGCTCAAAGTATCACAACTGTCAGAAAGCGGCGCCTACAGGCTCTAATCCTCGATCAAACAGATCGAAACTCAAATGCCCTCACCACAACTCATGTCTAAGCCTGTGAACCCTCCCGACTCAATCTGATAAGCCATCACAAATCCCCAGGACACTAGTAGAATCATCCATAAACCAAACAAAAATCCCTCGGCCCCCAGGCACGAGGTCACATGCACCCTGGAATCTTGCCATCTCACTGAAGGTCCCGTAATTATAAAAATTACCTTTAAATTGCCGGTTTTTCCTTAAAACGGACCTTCTGATTTTTTTATTTCAATTCCAGTGCAAAAATAATGCTTCCTACGCATGCAAACTAGTGTCTTGCATTAATAGGAATATACTAAAAATAATCTGGGGGTTTACCAAATTTTCTGGAATTTTCTAGGCAACTATCAGATTTACCAACAGTAAAAATAATACACTAGACAAGATCAAAATGCCTATAGAAGCATTAGAAGACATTCCGTACAATTTGAAAGATTTTTAACCCACCTAGAAAGCTTTCCGTAGGCAAGCCGAAGTCGGGGACGTGCCGAAACCACTATCTGACAAAAGTCCGAAACTGAGCCGCGCGTGTGCGCACTATCGCGCACACCGAAAAAACCCTCGGAAGCTCTCACAATAATCCACAAGCCTCAGCAATCTCCCTGCGCAATCCCAGCACCAATCAGCCAACCCATTCACCAGCACGTGCATGAAAAGCATGCATGTTGTTGCGGATTTGCGCAGTAACTCCAAAAAAAACAGCACGAGCTGTTTCCAACAGCTTGCAGGGAATGAGGAAAAGAAACATGCAATTCAACTCCAAATCCACTCCAAATCCATAAAATAAATCCACCAATCCAACAAGTAAAATATTTGCTAACTTACCTTGTATAAAGCTCGATGCGCGCGCTGCTCCACGGACTCCAAGCAGCAGAATCTGCCAACTTCCAACTTACTCACTTCCTCTCCTTTACTTCCTGCTCTCTTCCTTTCTTTCTTTCCTTAGGTTATGGAGGAGAAGAAGCAAGGAGAAAAGCTCGTATAAATAGACCAAGAGTAGGGTTAACACAAAGGGAAGGTGAAATTACCTCAATACCCCTTTAAAAAGCCAAGTCAGCATCGAGAAAACAGCTCCCTGTTGCCTGTGTTCCGGAACCAATGGGCCTGTTCCGGAACACCAGACCCTGTTCCGGAACACAATGTTGTGTTCTGGAACACAATGGTCTATTCCGGAACACAGCATCCTGTTCCGGAACACCATTGCCCAGCCTCACCAGAACTCTGCAGCAAGCCTCCAACTCGCGCCGCCGACTCACTTTTCGCCCTGGAAGCTTCCGCCACAGTCTGAAACAACCCGAAACTCACTGTAAATATAAAATACACATGATCCAAGAATTTTCAGATTTTTCTGTGAACAATTGCGAAATCGGTGCTCAATGCAAAACCCGTTCTCTACACCGCGCGCCCGCGCAGCACCCTCTGATGGTCTCTCCTCCACTCTTGGATAGTATGCTCATCATCTCCATCAAAAAAAAACTCATCAACAAAGCCAGCGCAAGCTTTCTCTCTCTCTCACTAGAAAAATAGTACATCTTCACTTCAACAATTTCTTCGCGCACGCTCCGCTCGGCTCCCAATGGCTACTAACAAAAGATCCGCGCCGTCAAGACGATCAAAATCCTTTTTTACCCACACCTCAATTCTTCTTCTTCTTCTCCTCCTTCCATTTCTTCTCATTCCTCTGTTTGAGGAAAAATCCTCTGTTCTTGTTTTGGAGGAGACGATGACATGGCATGGTGCTAATTAGTGCTAATTTGAGGTGCTTGGTGCATGGTGCATAGTGCATGGTGCATGGTGCATGGTGAACAAGAAACCCAACACTCTCTCCAAACACCAACACCAACACTAATTCTATACACCCTCTTAATTCCTTTTTCTTTCTTACTCTTTCTTTCTGTAATTTCCCTCTCTCAGACAATATAATCAACTTAATTAATTAATTAATTAATCAATCTTAAGCCACTCCAACTCACTTTTTGCCCTCGGGGCCTCCGCATCAGTCCGGAACTTCCCAAACTTTACTGTAAACTGAAAATACACATGCTCCAAACCTTTTCCAATTTTTTCTGCATACAACAGTGGAGTCGAGGCTCTAACAAACCAGTCCTCTAACGGCGCACAAAGCCCGGAAAACTCCGATTCAAGCTGGGGCTTCCGGGTCGACCCGAGTCAACCCGAAATCATCTGCAAACAAATATGGAACACGTCCGAGGCGATTTCTCCGCACCACGCCATCTTGCGAGGTCGGTACACTCCACCAAGTCCCGGTACTCTACACTCTCCCCTCCTTAAAAAGGTTTCATCCTCGAAACCAACAATAAATCCATAACTCAGGAGGGTGTCTCAATCAGATAGGGATAGGAGATCCCCAACTCATCCTTAGGCTCTCAGGTGGTCATTCTCACACATCAGGATGGCTCCACCGAATCTTCATCCAGGATATAACCGATTAAATAATTTCTTTTGCCTCACCAGCAGGAATTGCATCGGCCACTCCAATGTCTCAAATCCCCGTCCAACCCTAAAGGAGTGAAGCTCAAAATATGCCAAGGATCAAACACACATCCTTCAGCCAGATAATTACTCGCGGACCAACCTCCCGCGTAAACTCAAATCTATACAAATCCCCGCGGCTAGTGGCTTCCAAAAATCAGGGTCTCCAATCCCAAACTCCTGGCCTCTATTTGGCATACTCCGACGTTGCTCCTTAGCAACCACATACTCAAATTTCCACAATTACACTCTCACAACTCACCACAGGGAAAGAAATTCAACAACGGGAACATTTCCCCAAATTTCCAACTCTCCAATTCCAAGGTTGCACCGCTCACCTAGACAAGGCGTAACTGACCATAAAGACCTCGCCAGGATCATACTGTGATAACAATCATGCATAATTGAAAACTCTGTCCACAGGCGTTCATCCAATCGCTGCTGGTGTCCTCCTCAGCTTAAACTTTTGGAAGCTACACTGGCTTTGCTTAGTCTAAAAGCCTCTTTCCTTGGCCACAATCATAGGCTTAGGCTAATTCCCAACGGCATCACTCTTCATTGGGTCCACAGTCACTCTTGCAGCTGAAATCACAAAGCCTAACCACCGAACCTTCCGAAGTCAAGTGCAAGCTCTCTCAACTAGACAACCAACTTCTTCCCTCTTAGAAGTTACCGCACTATCCTCAAGTGCTCCCCAAGCTTTAAGCCACTTTGGAAATAAATCCAAATATCCACGACGGGTCCAGCTGCCAACCCGTCCAAACACAGCTGGAACACTCAATTCCTCAAATCCTAAAGGCGGCAGGGCATCAGTCAATCTACTTGACCGCGCTGTAACTCATCATGCCCCTACCTGCTCCTGAACACTATCTGGGCACAGCCCTCGGCTATTAGGCCCCATACAGCTACCACTCTCACAAAGGCATCAGCCGAGTAACAAACCAAACCTGTCTGTGCTCAAACCGTCATAGAACCCTCACCGTTGTGTACTCACAACGTGGCATCACTGCCATGTACCAACGGCATGGCATCACCAATGGGAAGGAAAGATGAAAGAAATAACTGATAAACAACGAGATATGGAAATAATAATGACTAATATTTTGAAACATTTGGACGGTACTGCATCTTCTCGACAAGTTGACAATGAAATACAGTCTAGCAAGACATAGTAAGTTTTTATCTCTCTTTTTTTATTAAAACTTAAATTATTTGTATATTCTTTTTAGAAACTTGATAGTCATTTGAATTGTTGTATTTTTGCCAACATACGGTAATATGTGTTTCATTTTTTGAATTGATCAAGATTCATTTTCTGAGGGAAAAAAAAATAAGTTGATTATGTTTGTTTTAGTATGTAGATACGTTGTTTCATGTTATTAACAAATTTTATTTACTTTTAATTTATTGCAGGTGAGGATGAACGATGCAATTTCTACATGGTGTTAGTTTTCGACAGTCCTTTTATTTTGGATGTGGACCATAAAATCAAATGTAGTTGTTTCAAATTGAATCATTTTTAGTTTGAAATTGAAAACTACTTTTTCTGTACTTAAAAAATTAGAGATATTGGGCGCCAGTTTGTATGACGAATATGTGAATATTACTGTCTTTTCGTTATTAGGACTTAAAACTTTCATCGATTTGCTTTCATCATAAATATAAGTTGGTTGTTTTGAACTGTATTAAATATAATTATAATTTATATTATCATTAAATAAAATTTGGTAACACATTGTAATAAATATTTGTTATTACTGTAATATTTTATGACTAACAATGTAGTGACAAATAATGGTGACAATTTTATATAATTCTTAGAGTATATGTCATAAATGCAATATTTAGTGACAGATGGTGATGCCACTAACTATTAGTGATAGCATATATAGTCACCTAATATTACTATTTTTAATATTTAATTGTTCTATAAACATTATTTGGTGACACATAGATAATATTTAGTGACAAATTAACTTATCATTAATATTGTTTTTAGTGACAATGGTTTTTTTTTTTTTTCTGGCAAAATCTATTCGCCATGGAACCTACTATGACAACTTATAGTGATTGTAATTGTCGTCACTAACACTATTAGTGACAATTTTTTTATTTTTGGTGACAAATTTTTTTGTCACTTATAAATCATTTTTTTGTAGTGTTAATTATATAGCATGTTCTTGTTTGATTGGGGTTGTAAGGTATTAGTCTTCCGGAGTTTTCGGACCCTTCGTTATTACAGTTGTGGAGTACCTTCAGCCAGTGAGTCTTTGTGGGTTGAGTTGGATTCCTATTTTCTTTTGGGAGCCGTTTGGGTTGACGGTGATCCCGGCTGTGGAGTATCTCCAGCCAGTGAGTTAGTATTGTGAGTTGGACATTGTCGATCTGCTTGATCGTGGATTTGGATTATAGCCTGCAGATGCCGCTTATTGAGCCAGATGAGACACGCTTTTTCCTCGGTGGGGTCGCGCCCTTTGAGAGCCACTCCGGAGTTGGCAAGATCGGGTTGGAGTACCGATCGAGTTATGGACCGGGTTGGTGTACCGGGCGATCAGATTGAGTTATGGACCGGGTTGGAGTACCGGTAGAGCCCTACGTTGATACACTAGGGAGGCGCAGGCTTGACTGGACCAGATTTGGTAGTTAGAGAGATTGCGTTATTACAGATTGGGTTGATGTGAGCACAGAGCGGGGCGCGGGTGCGGTCCACGTGGCGGCCGCCGATTGGCTGCCGCCGGTCCGTGGTCGCGGTGCACGGGTCCATGGACACGTGTCGCTCCCCGGTTGGCCGAACGCGGATGACGTGGCGCCTCGCTAGCGCGGCATGGATGCGTGGACCGCGGGGGCTGGTTACTGTAGCAGCCCGAAAACCAAATTCGGGCGCCAGGAAGTTGCACCCGAATGTGGGATTTCGGCCTATAAAGGCCCGAATCGCCCCATTTCTTCTCTTTTCTCCTTTTTGCTCGCACAGAGAGGCCAAGAGGAGGGAGAGGGCGATTCGTGGGGGGGGGTTTTCGTGGGTGCACGAGCGCGCCGTTGACCCCGTGGAGCGCGCAAGGTGTTCCAAGGAGCCGGTTTGACGCGTTGGACGGCGCGACGGGTCGAGGTAGGTGTCGTTTGTTGTTTTGCGGTATTTTTGGCACAGTTTTGAGTTTTCCTTTTGGATTTTGGATTTGACCCCACGCCCTCATGCGTGTTAGGGACCGTGTTTTACTGTGCCGTTTTACTGCGTGGACTGTTGCTGGCATTTTGGACGCGCCTCGTTTTGCATGCAATCTTAAGGGAAGCATGCTCCGTTTTGCGTGCAGATTCGAGGTACGTGCACCGTTTCGCGTGCAGGTCGTGTTGGTGCGCACCGTTTTGCGTGCGGGTTTAATGGCGTGCATCGTTTTGCGTGCAGGTTTGGTGGCCGCGCATCGTTTTGCGCGCAGACTCGTAGTGTGCACCGTTTTGCGTGCAACTTGTTGTACGAAACTCGGATTAACACGTGCCTTTACACTGTTTGCATCTACGCGTCGCAACGATTACCGACGTGTTTTTCGGGGAATTTTCTGAGATTCGCCCGAAGGTATACTTCTTTCCCCTTTACTGTGCAGGGTATTACAGTTGTGTATGTTGTGGACTTTCGCGCTCACCGCGTTGTGGAATTTGTAACTCGGCCACCAGGACTCGGATTTTGACGTGCATGTACTCATTACGAAGGGCTCGACGCGACGATCGCGTCCGTATTTTTGGTGGATTTTTTTCAGAGGCCGTTCTGCAGGTGAGAATTGCACATGTTCGGGGCTGGTTTCAGCAGATGGTGTATACTTGGATATTTTAGCATAAAGTGTAACTTTGGACCTTTTGTTGTACCCAGGAGGGTTCACGAGTGTTTTTCGAACACTGCTAGGAGCCGAGGTTTGCGCGACATGTACCGTGGATACGGGTTCAGCGGATTGTGCGTGCAAGTGGCCACGCTCTTCACCGACCCCAGGTTTGCCTTGGATTGAGCTCTTCAGGTGGGTAAGCTTAATATTGGTAACTGTATAAGGTGTTTATGTTATGGTGAATGTAAGTGCACTTGTGGGAATGTCACCCCTCTATGACTGATAGCAGGCATATTTGATGTACAACCGATATGAGCGAGAGATAAGCAAGGAATGGCCTACTTGGGTGAGATTGGTATATCATAGTAGGAATATTTTAGCATGCTTTGCTATTATATGTAATACTCGGGAAATGTGAGTTGGTATAAAGAGTGTTTTTCAGGTGTGAATGTGTGCGAGGAAACAAAATTAACCCTAGTGGTGTGTATACCGGTGTGTAGATGGCACAGTTTCCGAAGCACAAATTTTGCCTTCCCGATCCGAGTCGGATCTCGAAAATCTGAGGTCTCCAGTGCGACCGTCTCATCGAATCGAGTGAAAATAGTATAGACCGTTTGTCGATCCGACGGTCGGATCGTCCTGAACTTAGCAAGGAAACTAGTGGGGCCCGCGACTTAAGTGAATAGTGTTTTGAATAGTAACACCTTGATTTTTGTTCCCGCGTTGGCCAACGTCGCCGATCGACTGTCTGGAGTCCGAATCTGACGATCCAGGTAGTCGATTTAAATGGCGTTGTCGATCCGAGCGCAATGGCGCAGACGAAATCTACGTTTGACGACCCTAGAGCCTTGAAAAGCATGAAATACGATGGAAAATGCGGCATTTTGCACAATACACCCTATATTTTATGCTCCGTTTTACGTGCTACTCTTTGGAGAGGGACCTAAGTGCGAAATAAGTTTACTGTCAGGGACTGGACTCAAGATAGTAGAAGTTTAAGGGGTTAAATGCATTTTGTGCACATGCACTATTTAAATCTCTAGCCGGGTTAGGGTTCTCTTAAACCCTAAACCCCGTAGCCTCAGCCTAGCCGCCAGCTCCCAACGTCCTCCACTCCCTCTGCCGCACTCCTCGGTGGTAGCGCACCGGCCGCCGCCGCCTCGTCGCCGGAGAGGAAGGAGAACCAAGTATCCTCCTTCATCTCGGTTGGGAAGGTGAGAGATTAGCTCCCAGAGGCCTTAGGTGGTTCCAAACACCATCTGGGAGTGCCTCTGCGTGGTTGACGCCGTGCTGAAGTGAAGCCGCCGCCGCGGGCCACCTGCTTCCTCCTTTATTTTCCCGGCGAGGTAAGTTTATGGAAGCTTTCGTTTTAAATTTGCCCATGGACCCTAGCATCGTGTTCCTAACACCGAGGGGACCATCCTGGTGCAACCCGAGCTGCCGCCGTCGACCCTGTTGCCGGCGGGAGCTATATCTCGTCGGAAAACTACATTGTTGGCCGGTCTCGGACGCGGCTTCATCCAACCGTCGGAACCCAGATCAGAACCATTGGATTCCTTCCTCTTGTTGACTGAAGGGGTACCATCAAGTTTGGTGGAGATCGCCTGAGGATCCAAGCCGCGCGAGCCAGCCCTAGCCCCGGTCTTCTTCTTCCTTGGCCGAACCTCACCGCCCGGTGCCGCCGCCGCCCGACGCCGCCGGGCACACCCCTGGCAAGCCTCACAGAACCGAGAGGGACCATCTGATCCAAGTTGGAGGGCCTCCCGAGCTTTGGATAGGAATCCGCCATTAGAGCTCATCAAGCTCGACCGAGCTCCGCCGCCGCACGTCGCCGTCGCTTCCAGGCGTCGGCCAACCATCCAGGTAAGCTCAGTTGATCTTTTTGAGGTGTCTCGTGGTGTTTCATGGAGTTTTTGACATCGGGATAATAACCTCTGTAGCCGCACCCTTGTGCCAGCCGAGCACCACCTCCGGCCACCTCCGACGCCTCCGGGCTCCGGCCATCTACCTAGGTAGGCCATAAGTTTGATTTGCTGATGTTCCATCATTTTGTTTTGGGCCGAGGGGCCCTTGTAACCGAGCTCTGGTCTTGCACCCGAATTATTCAACTCGGGTTTGTTTCCGACCGCCGCCGCCTCCGGCCGCCGGCGCTTGACCCAGCAGGGGCCAGCCTTCTTCTGAGACCTGTACCGAGCTGATGCTCACCCTTGTTTGCAGTCTAAGCAGGATTGGTGCTGGACTTGGCCAAACCGAGCCTTGAACCGAGTGTGGTGTTGCTCCGGCGACTTCTTCGGCCACCCTCCGACGCGCCACAGGTGAGCATCACTGTCCTCTATCATTACTCAGTGCCATGCTCCTGTTAGTTTCCAAATTTATCGAGTAATGAATAAGATATTGCATAGTTGCATTTTGAGCCGAAGTAGTTTATGGGCCAACTTTGCCCTCGGGCCTCGTGCAAGCCCAAACCAGTGAGCACGGGCTTTGTCGCGTCGAAACCTACGCGCTGAAACTTACTGCGCTGTCTAAAGCTTCGATAGAGGAAATTATGATTTGGTCCATGTCTGCCCGAAAATCAAAATTATGATGTTTAGGGACAGCAGGTGTAGTTGGACGATATTTGGATATTTTTAGACCGTTGGCGGGTCAGGATTGGAGGGTCAGTGGATTTTCGGGAATTTCAGTTTAAGCCTAGTTTCGGCTAAGTTCCCCGTATTAGCGACATGTTATTGTAGTGTTGTCGGGATGGGTATGAGTGAGTCTAGTTCTGATCACAGTTTCTGTTCAGGGCCCAGTAGTTCAGCACCAGTCTAGTCTAGCGGGAGTTCGGGAACGGCCTACATTCAGGGGGCTCGTTCGACTGACTTCGAGGTGGGTTTTTATTTTGAGACTTAGCGTCGGGCTTCCGACGGTTGCAACTACTTCTGATTATACGTTTAACTGTGCTAACGTGGATAGTCTACCCGCCGCATATACAGAATCACCCTGCAAACGGAGAGTCTCCTATGTATATGCACGGCATCGCGGCTAATACAACATGCAATCATAGCAGTTTATTCAATCACAACAGTTCACAACACTTACACATACACAACAGAACAATTCTCAAGGCCGACCAATTTGAAAGGATAAATCCACAGTTTTAAAAGCGGCGCCCGCTCGGCATCCAGATTTTATAAAACAGTTTCGAAAACCATAAACCCACAGAGTTTTTAAAACAGTGCCCACATGACACTCAGGTTTTGAAATCCGTTTTCTAAAATCCATAAGTCCACAATATTTTGAAAACGGTGCCCACACGACACCCAAGTTTTGAAAACGATTTCACAATTCCTTTTTCTTTTTCTTTCTTTTTTTTTTGAAAAGCGGCCGAACAGAGATAAGAAATAACTTAGCATCCACATAACTAGAGAGAGAAAATACCGACATCCACACCGACCCCACGAGGGTATCGAGAACCACACAATAGTCTACAAGTAGTAAATGAAATGCGAAAGAAAGGAGAAAAAATACAGTCTGAGGTCTCAATGGACCCGAAAGCTCCTGACCCGGCCTCACCGTCGCCTAGCTCTCACCCCTGAAGGAACCTGTCACGGAGTGGGAAGTCAGCGAACCGATAATACTAATCATAAAGCAGGAAAAAGTAGTAAAGCCAACCGTAAGACTATCCGGAGCAATCGCCCTCCCAAGAGGGAAAAATAAAGCACGAACACCTGCAAAACCTGACCACCCTCCCAAGAGGGAAAGTAAACCACGAACACCTGCAAAACCTGACCACCCTCCCAAGAGGGAAAGTAACCCATGAACACCTGCAAAACCTGACCACGTCGAGCATCTACGTCGACGGGTCACACCGCTCACAAAGAGCCACGAACACCTGTAACACCTGACCACGTCGAGCATCTACGTCGACGGGTCGCACCGCTCACAAAGAGCCACGAACACCTGTAACACCTGACCACGTTGAGCATCTACGTCGACGGGTCGCACCGCTCGCACCTTGGCGATTCAAAACCCCAGAACTACGGGGGCCCCACTACGTCACCTCGTGGGTTTACACGTGTCATAGACCACTTTTCCGGAAAAGCGCACCCTTTGCGGTGGCCAAACCGCGGGTGCGCGTGCTGCAGCCTCGAGCATAGTAACCAAGAATGCCGTACATAATCAAGTAGCGAGAATCATAGAGACTATCAACCACATATAATCAAATAACGAGAATCATAATGACTATCAACCACATATAATCAAATAACGAGAACCATCATGACTATCAACCACATATAATCATATAACGAGAACCATAATGACTGTCCATAATATCGCAGTTAAACGCACAAATAGAGTTAATCACAAGTGTCGGAAATGCCAAGCTAAGTCTCCAAATAAAACCCACAACATGGTAAACATAAAAATAGCGATAGTGCGCATAAAGGGATTCTAAGAGTGTACCCACCTGAAATGCGAAGAAGAAGGTGTGCGGAAAACTCCAGTTAAAACACTCCCACCTTGTGCCCGAAAAGAACTACAGTAAGAAAGTAATGTTAAAAATATCGTCGCGGTCAAAAACACTAAAAAACGGGGCGAAACGGGCCAAAAACGGAGCTTCTGGATCCTTTTCTGAATACTGGTGCAGGAAACCAGGCGTGGACCGGGTCCACGACAGCAGGCGGCCGCGGCGCGGGCCGGGAGCACGCTGCAGCGGTGGACCACTGCGGCTTGGGCCGGGCCGCGCACGGGCTCGGGCGCGCACCGGGTTCACCGCTCCCCGCTGCGGTGACGAGCACCGGGTGCACGCCTAGGGCGTGCACCGCGCGGCCTGGCGCACGCCTTCCGTGCGCCGGGTCTGCGGCCCCGGGCCGCGGAGGCGTGCGCCGGGTGCACGCCGGTCCGGTGGACCGCGCGGCCTGGCGCACGCATCCGTGCACCGGGTCTGCGCCCCCGGGCCGCGGAAGCGTGCGCCGGGTGCACGCGGGCGCGGTGGACCGCGGCCTGAACCCCTATTGAAGAACAGTATTCTGTCCCCCTTTTTCGGCTCCGGTTGCGACCCCGCGATCACGGCGGCTACGGCGATGACTCCGTGAACACGGTAACGGCGGCGGCGGCCACCCGTTTAACCATGGCGGCGGCGGCCTCCCGTTTAGTACCAAACTTGCCTCGCACGCGACCCGACAAAAGGGAAACCTCATACCGTAAGACCACGAAAAGACCCAAAACGCTCACCTCGTTTTCGCCGGTAAGGGAGGAAGAAGGATGATCGTCCCGCTCCCATTCGCCGGGTTCCGCAGGACATGCGATCGTCCTTCCTTCTCCCCGTCTTGTCGCCTCGGTTACTCACGCCCACAGTTGAAAAGAGAGAAACAAGAATTGGGGTTTTCCCCCTCGCACGCACCCAGATTAGACTTAACGCCCAAATGAAAAACCGGGAAAAAAAACCCTAAATCCCCAAAACACAACTAAAAATTAGTCGGGATGCAACGAGGGGTCTAGATTACCCCGAAAAACATGCCGATCGTCTGCACGGCTTTCGATGCGCCCAAACTGATGGTAAAACTTCAAAATTTATTTTTGGGAGATCCCGGGGTCGGAATTCAAATCCGATCGCGCCACCGTTATTTCTGGGAGATCCCGGGGTCTAAAAATACCCGCAAACCCCGACGATCAGCCCAAAAATTCTCGATTTTCAACCCCCCCTTAACAACTGAAAATATTTAATTAGGACCCAAAACGGAAGACCGAAAGGTCGAGGTACCACCAAATAAATAAAATAACCCACTAGCATAAAATGATGAAAAGTCCGATCACAGCAGGATCCCGTCCGATCACCTCGAAAAGAATGCCGGCCACTTAGCACGGATTCCGATGCACCACTCAAAGGCAACCGCTTTGACCCCCATCCCGGGAGATCCGTAAATCGGCATCCGAATCCGTCCGCTTTGCCGTCCTCCGTTTTTCGAGCTCAATCGCATAAAAATACTCGCGGTCCAGGCTAGTCCATTGCAGAAAACATAGTGAAAAGTTTTCCTAACAATCCCGTCATAAAAAAATAAAAGGGAGGTATACAAGGGCAAGTGTCACGCCCCGAATCCGCCAATTTGTACGGTTCAGGCACGCCAACAGACCCGCCAATCGAGTATGACCTTTCACTACTCGAAAGGAACGGTAACAACCATAGTAACACAACAAGTGTACGCGGAAGCTCAATATCAGAGTACTAAAAATCACTACTAATTTAAATTTTTGCAACAACTAAAGCGAAAATGGAAGCATGCAAGAGTGAACTATAATATAATTTATTAAACTTTACATCTCTGGACTTACAAATATAGTTTATTACAATTCTTTTACATAAATTCCTCACCATACAAGGTTCAGTCAAGAAATATATAAAAGGGATATCTCTGCTAGACCCTCTAGGTCTCTATGCTGCTGGGCCCTTGCCCCTGTCGTATGCCTCGCCGTCTGCATCTGAATCGTCTCGTCCGCTGTATCCATACCCGAACCTGTGGGGGGTCACCCAAGGGGTGTGAGAACTCCGACAGAGTTCCCAGTGGGTTCAACCACCGAGAAAAAGTGTCCTACACCACTTGGTCCAATTGAAGCAATAACAATAGAGTGCTAGGAAACTAAAATCCTCAATATCAAAATGCTGCTATGCAATATAATATATCACTGCACTATACTATCTGTGTCTAATCATCAACCATCACTACTCTGTCTAGCCACACTAGGCTGCTAAGCACCAACTCGGCCACTATGCCGCTGTATACAGAGTCAAACTATCCCAGCCACCTTGGCCACTCTAATTTCTCTTTATTCTTTAAATTCTGGTGCTTTAGTTCAAGTTAACCCTCAGAAATTCTTATCCAACGGGCCCCAGCCCGGTAGTCCTGCTACCATAAGATAAGATTTCTAAGGTTGCCGATAGCACCCGCAATTGCTACCCCGCCCAACGGGGAACTTGTCCTACGGGTCACTGCCCGGGAGAGGGACACTGCCCTTGGCTCCGACAAGGCTACTTTTTACCCCCGAAGGTACGCTCGTTTTATCTTTATGTTTTCTTTCTTTTCTTTTCTTTTTTCTTTTTCTTTTTACTTTAGTTCTTAGCCTCTTTGCCTTTGAACACTTGCTTTTCTTTCTTATTCGAGCTTATAGCTCCCTTTTTGCCGCTAGCAAATCTCTTTATCTTTCCCTTGAGCATTTAGGCCTTTGCTTTTCCTTTAAGCCTTTCGAAAGTAGCTCGTCCGACGGGTCACTGCCCAGGGAGTCCTGCTCCACTTGACGAGTCTCAAATTCGAAGGCGCTATTTACATTCTCTTTATACTTTTTAGCCACTTTTAGCTTGCTTTTAAACTTTGCCTTTTTACAACAATTTATCTCTTATCCTAGGTCTCGCCATAAGGATAACTAGAGAGTCTCCTGGACTCTTAACATTTCACCTTCATTTATTTAACTCAAATTGAAGTTAAAGTTACTGTCCATTTGCCCAGACACCCTATGACTTTTTAGGGTTATATTTGTTTAATTCTTTAACCTTGGGATCTTATCCCACTTTCCTGATTCCTCACTGAATCCAAGAGTTAACTTAACTCTATTTTTCTGTTTCACTTTTAACTTAGAGTTACACCGACTCTAATTTCTTGTCTGTGAGTTTAAACCCCTCTGAATCACCCTAGGTCCCCTATACCTAAGTTCCATGTCATACTCATCCTAGAGTTCCTTGACTCTATGTTGATCACTAGTTCACCTTAGGTTCCCTTTACCTAAGTTCCATGTCATACTCCTCCTAGAGTTCCTTGACTCTATGTTGATCACTCTATCCAATGTTCTTAAGTTATCTCCTAAGACAATGCCACTCGTTAAATCCTAGGATAACTCCTAAGTTTGATGTCACTCGTCAAACCCCTAAACTAGGTTTTCTCCTAGTCTTACTACCAACAAGTTCTGTTCCCTTATGTCACATGATTCCTAGGGTTGTACCCTAACATGATCACAGTCATCAAATAACTATCCATTTCTACGCATGCAATTATTTCTTATCCATCATAAAAATAATATTTATCCTCCAAGTCCTTTTGCACATGAAAATAAATTATCTCCTTTTTGGCAACCGACAGTTGCATTTTTCATCTGTGTCCATCTACACATACAAGTTATCTCTTATTGTGGATAAATCATAAATGTCGCTTTTCCTCTAAATATCTCTGCACATGCACATTTATCATCTGTCTTTGGCAACCAACAGTTGCACTTTTCATCTGTATTCCTCTAAACATGCAATTTTACTCATAATTACCTAACGCCTCTAACAGGCTACTATCATGCTTCTAGATCAAAAAGCAAAGGAGCAAGGAGAGAGGTCACCCAATTTCGGCAGAATCCCCCACCTTGTGGTGTTCCCAATAGCTTATAGACACTTGCAATTGGTCTCCGCGCGATTCCACTTGTTCCCTCGAGCTTGCACGCAAAACGATGCACCTCCCTCGAGTCTGCACGCGAAACGATGCACGTTCTCCTTACATGCACGCAAAACGGTGCACGTTAATTCAACCTGGATGCTCATAAAATAAATGCTTATTTATCCAATTTGCACAAACCACTTTCACCCTACAAAACTCCCTCAACATACAAGCAGCATCAAATGCTCACTCAACTCATAAACTCTTTAAGCTCCAATTAACAACTCAAAGGAAAAACACACACATACCAACCAACTCTGTAGCTCCAACAACAAAAGAAAGAACCCAACAGTACATTCAACACATCCCCCTCTACATCAGCTTACTAATAAACAAAAGTTCACAACCACCCTTCACTTAAGCCCACATAAAAACACCATCAATAAGATACATCCAAAGCACATCTCAACTCAACCCAAAATGCTCACAAACAAAATTACAAAACCCACATTCATAGCACCATCACAATTATTCAAATCCACCTACTCTCTCTCAAGTTGCAACTGCACACACTACATACAACCATTACTACATTCGAGTCCACAGCCCACTACAAGAAGCTCCAATGCAAACCAATAATCAATGTCCACATACACAAATTGCCTCTATACATCCACAACGTCAGCACAGTTAAAGAACATCACTTAATTAATTAATGTTCACATAACCACAACCCATAAAACATAACTTATCAAAATCCACACAACCCTCTACAGTCCCAAAAGCATACACACACACAAACATCTCATAGGTTCTACAGCATGTTGACTTGAACATCAATTCACCTTAGAGCCATAAATACACTCATCCAACCACACATTTGGGTTACACCTCCCCTGCATACACCAAGTCCACCTTCGACCTGTAGCAAAAATTCACTCAAATGATCCATTACACGCTTCCATAAATACCTACAAAATCCAAAGTACATTCAAGCTTCAATTCAAGTGTGAATATTTGCCTCGATAAACCTCAATCACCTAAGACCATAGTTTTCACATGCACCTTGTAGGTTCACCAACACATCAACACAGGGCCCTCACATTCACCACCTGTATCCAAAACACGTGTGCCGCACATTCGATCTGGGTTCAACACGGCGCCTCGCCGAAATTCGCACCTCCCGACGACGACCTGAGAGAGCGAAAGGGGAAACTCACGTCAAAACGATCCACCAAATTCCTCGCGACACCCTGCCACGCGAGAAACAGCCACGCTCGCGTCGCTGTGCGCGGCCCTGCGGCTGCTGCCATCGAGCCATAGCCGCAGCCGCAGCAATGTATGGGCCCGCCGCGCGGCGCCCAGGCCCGCAGCGCGCAGCGCTGGCCCGCTGTGCGCAGCGCGCTGCCATCGAGCCATAGCCGCAGCCGCAGCAATGTATGGGCCCGCCGCGCGGCGCCCAGGCCCGCAGCGCGCAGCGCTGGCCCGCTGTGCGCAGCGCGCCGCGCGCAGCGCGCTGCCGCCGCGCGCCCTGCGCACACCGCCTAGCCCGCGGCTCCACGGGCTGCCCTGCTTGCGGCTTGCCAAAAAAAAAGTCCGCAAGCCACCAACACCATCCCAACAAAATAAACGAGGCTCCAATCCGAGCAAAACCATACAAGAAACCCAAAAACAAAAAAAACTAAATCCAAGCTTCCCTCTCTCTAAAACTTAAAAAAAATTGCACTTACCACAACTAGGAGGAAGTTGGTCGCGCTCTCCGCTTGCTCCAGGAGGCCACTAGCAGGATGCTCAACACGAACCACTCTCCACATCAACTTCCTCTTCTTCTTCTTCTTTCTTTTCTCTCATTCTCCCTTTCTTTCTTTTCCCCTGCTCCCACTCAAATCCTCTGCTTCAGAGAGGAGGAAGAATGTGTGAAGTGGCGTAATTAATTAGCCACAGGCTAATTAAAGGGAGGTGGGGGGGGGGGGGGGGGGGGGGGGGGGAGTAGTTGGGAGCATTAAATGCACACAAAATATCCAACTCCCACTAAAAACCAATTTACATATTCCACTCCCTTATCTAAACCATCACTTATATTCTTTTATTCTCTAATTCTTCACAAGCTTTAATTACCAATTAAATTAAACAATTAATTAATCCAATTTGAGACAATTCCAAGTCACTTTTTGCCTTCGGGGTCTCCGCACCGACCCGAAACCTCCCTGTATCCAGATTCATTGGCGGATCCCGTTCTCGCAATCCGGGTATCCGATCAACACGAAATTTTTACTGTAACCTTAAAACATAATAACGAAGCTCCCCAAATTTTGTCAGAATTTTCTGACACTGTTGGCGGAGCCCGTTCTCACTATCCGGCCTCCGATCAACGCAAAACTTTTTCTGTGGTCTTAAAACATATTTACGGGGCTCCCGTAATTTTTTCGGAATTTTCCGACACTGTGAATTTTCCACTAAAAATCTGGGCTCCCTTTCTCCAATAAAATTCCAGAACTCTCATTTTAATCCCGATTTGGGCCCAACTCGCTTCCAAATATTCTTTACTTTCCCAATTTTCATAAAAATGGTATTTCATATCATTTTTATTTTTATTTATTTATTTGCCGAAAATCCGGTACTTTACATTCTACCCCCCTTAAAATAAGTTTCGTCCTCGAAACTTGAATCACATCTCGACTCCTACTTGATCGAGAGGGAGGAAATCCTGCCCTCGCTATTGGCTTCACTGTACATCGTGACCGGCATCAAATTGCCTGCTCGCCGAGACTACACGAGCAACTCATCCATGAATCCCTATCTCAACTCAGGGACAAACTCAGACCCATTGTCTGGCCACTTTCACCAGGTAGGTGAAAGACACAGTTGAGCACTTGTTCTCTCATTTGCCACGAATGACCCAGTTTTTTACTCGCGAAATTTTTCACTTTAATTCCGCCATCATCTTTTCACAATGATGTTGCAACTGCAACTAATTACATTTACCACATTTGCTTTCCGATCGCTCCGCTGCCTAATGTGGAGTGCAAAAGCCAATCCACAAGTCCTCATCTATCACACATGCTGCTAGTGCTCTAAGTCCATGGGTTATCAGCTAACCCGACATCTCGGACTACAAATAGGTTCACAGACCACGGTCAAATAAGGGCCTATAGCCCAAAACTAGTCCAACACTGTACAATGGCTCTCACTAGCCCACAGACCCAATCGTCATACAAGTAGATCCTCTCTTAGGATTACTACACCAACACTCCCACTAAGGGCTACAGCACCTCAATCACCACTAGCTCTACGGCCTGGTCACATCACAGTCTCAGGGTACTAATAGCCTCAATGCTCACACGTGGCATTCCACGTCCCCGGGTCATCGCTCGGACTACCTTCCCGACCAAATCTCTATCATGCCCCGCCATCAGGTCTCGGGCCGCTGTCTCTCACAGCTGACTGCGCCTGCCCACTGGGCTACAGGCCCACAGTCCACAAACATGGTCAGGCACGGATCGTCCCCAAGCGAACCCGCTAATCGTCGCCACGCGACCACTATGCTCACTGAGCAAGATCAACTAACAAGTCGTCAATCCACGGCCCAACTCTCTAAATCAACACTGGCCACACTGGGCAAAGGCTAATATGCCACCTAATCAGCTCTCTCTGGCTAAACGGTACCTGTGCTCCATGAGCACCCAAACAGTTGGGCGTCCTACGCCCCCCCCCCCCCCCTACGCTAACTTGCGTAATCCAGAATGTTAAGCAACTTGCTTAAACACGCGCATGACTCCTTGTCACGCCCCGGGGTCGAACTGCGACCCGGGCTCGCCAACAGATCCGCCGTCTGTACGGAAACTGCCGTACAGACGAAGCGTCTAACCTGCAAAAGAGATCTAAAGCTAACAAGTATCAGAGCTGAAAGGAAGCTGAAACACAAAGCGGTGAAAGTCCAAGTACACCAGTCCACTAGCACCCCCAACATAAGTACAAAAGTGGAAACTGAAAAGTACAAGAGACACTACACCGACACCACCGACTCGGGTAGGAGCTAGCCAGCCACGCGCAAACCTCGGTCAGAAAGCTCCGAATGAGCCAAACCTGGAACGGTCGCCTCAGGAACACCTGTCATCACAGCGGGTGTGAGATCTACTGCAACAGTCAGATCTCAGTGGGCACCAAAACTAACCCCACGGTACACCCACTCAGTCTGCTGGAGACAAAAACACAGATAGACAGATAGATAGATAGATAGATAGATAGATAGATAACTGGAAAAGAATCTATCGCTACATGTCTCAATGCAATGCTGGAAGTAAGTTCTCAGTCTCTCTCACGGGAGGCCTGGAAACTACGAACGTCTGCGCCCCCTACAGCCCTTATCAAACAAGAACATGCTGTAGGCTTAGGCGCCCATAGTTTCCGCCCCCGCACCGGGACTGCTAGAACTCTACAAGATACTAGAAGGCCACCTCAATCCCTTCTAGTAACCACCTGGTGACTCGGCCAGGGCATAACTATCTATCTGGTAACTCAGCCAGTGATATCTATACATCTGGTAACTCAGCCAGTGATTTATACCCCTCTGGTAACTCTGCCAGTGGTATCTACTCATCTGGTAACTCAGCCAGTGATTCATACCCATCTGGTAACTCCGCCAGTGGTATCTGCTCATCTGGTAACTCAGCCAGTGATTCATACCCATCTGGTAACTCTGCCAGTGGTATCTGCTCATCTGGTAACTCAGCCAGTGATTCATACCCATCTGGTAACTCTGCCAGTGGTATCTGCTCATCTGGTAACTCAGCCAGTGATTCATACCCCTCTGGTAACTCTGCCAGTGGTATCTACTCATCTGGTAACTCAGCCAGTGATTCATACCCATCCGGTCTCGTATACTCTACGATGCGACTAACACTCGTGTCCAAGTCGGAAACGACAACCCTCGACTTGCACGACTGATCCGCAAATACCTGATAGTAAGGATACGATACCTTTGCATTCGGAAGCATAAAAGGGCATTCCGTAGTTCATTGGGAGAAACCAACCCACCTGCGATCCATCCGCGAAAACCGTGCGCCAAACGGAGGTCCCGATGCGATCCCGCAGCTCCACGCGGCAAAACACGCGCCACCGGCCACGTGAGAAGCTAACACTATGCCACAACTGCGAGATAAGAAGAGGGACCGGGATCAGAAAAACATGCGGCTAAAACCGCGCTCACAAAGGCGAAAGAAACCCATCCGGCGACGAGAAACGCCGCGCGTTGCACGGAAAACCCATCGCGCACACACGCCGCGGCGCGTCGCCGAGTCGCAGCCTGCGCGGGCCGATGCGGCGCAGCTGCACGGCCCCCAAAACCCAGCCGCGCGGCGCTGGCCCAGCCGCCCGCGCGGCGCCCAGCAAGCCCGCGCGGCACAAGGCCGCCCGCGCGGGGCCCCTGCCAGGGCCGCGCGCCCACGGGCGCAGCCTGCAGGCCCGCGCGGCACAAGGCCGCCACGCGCGGAGGCCCCTGCAGCGCCGCGCGCCCAAGGGCGCGGCCTGCAGGCCCGCGCGGCACAAGGCCGCCCGCGCGGGGCCCCTGCAGCGCCGCGCGCCCCAGGGCGCGGCCTGCAGGCCCGCGCGGCGCAGGGCCGCCCGCGCGGGGCCCCTGCAGGGCCGCGCGCCCAAGGGCGCGGCCTGCAGGCCCGCGCGGCGCAGGGCCGCCCGCGCGGGGGCCCCGGCAGCGCCGCGCGCCCAAGGGCGCGGCCTGCAGGCCCGCGCGGCACAAGGCAGACCCGCGCGGGGCCCCTTGCAAGCGCCGCGCGCCCAAGGGCGCGGCCTGCAGGCCCGCGCGGCGCAGGGCCGCCCGCGCGGGGCCCCTGCAGCGCGCGCGCCCAAGGGCGCGGCCTGCAGGCCCGCGCGGCACAAGGCCGCCCGCGCGGGGCCCCTGCAGCGCCGCGCGCCCAAGGGCGCGGCCTGCAGGCCCGCGCGGACGCAGGGCCGCCCGCGCGGGGCCCCTGCAGGCCGCGCGCCCAAGGGCGCGGCCTGCAGGCCCGCGCGGCGCAGGGCCGCCCGCGCGGGGCCCCGCAGCGCCGCGCGCCCCAAGGGCCGGCCTGCAGGCCCGCGCGGCACAGGGCCGCCCGCGCGGGGCCCTGCAGCGCCGCGCGCCCAAGGCGCGCCTGCAGGCCGCGCGGCGCTAGGGCCGCCCGCGCGGGCCCCTGCAGGGCCGCGCGACCCTAAGGGCGCGGCCTGCAGGCCGCGCGGCGCAGGGCCGCCCGCGCGGGGCCCCGCAGCGCCGCGCGCCCAAGGGCGCGGCCTGCAGGCCCGCGCGGCACAGGGCCGCCCGCGCGGGCCCCTGCAGGGCCGCCGGCCCAAGGGCGCGGCCTTGCAGGCCCGCGCGGCGCCAGGCCGCCGCGCGGGGCCCTGCAGGGCCGCGCCCAAGGCGCGGCCTGCAGGCCCGCGCGGCGCAGGGCCGCCGCGCGGGGCCCCTGCAGGGCCGCGCGCCACGGGCGCGGGCCCCCGGGCCCGCGCGGCACCTTGCAGTGCCGCGCGCACAGCGCGCGGCCTGCAAGGTCGCGCGGCACAGGGGTTGCCCGCGCGGCACCCCTGCAGTGCGCGCGCCCAAGCGCGCGGCCTGCAGGGCCGCGCGGCCCCAAGGCCGCCCGCGCGGCACCTACAGTGCCGCGCGCCCCGCGCGGCCTGCAAGGCCGCGCGGCACAGGGGCCGCCCGCGCGGCACCCCTGCAGGGCCGCGCGCCCGCGCGGCGGCCTGCCAGGCCGCGCGGCACAGGGGATGCCCGCGCGGCACCCCTGCATGCCGCGCGCCCAGCGCGCAGCCTGCAGGGCCGCGCGGCACCATGCCGCCCTGTGCAGCCCGGCGCCCTGCTGTCCCACTTTGGCAGCAGGGCGCAGCTGTGCGCGGCGCCCAAGCGCCCCCTCCCGGCCGCGCGCCGGACGACTTAGCCGCACGGCTCCGGCCACCGGGGAGAAGAAAAGAGTGAAAAAGGAAGAAAAAGAATAAAATAAACCAACCTCCTCGCGGCCGCCGGACCTCGCTCGGCTCCATGCCCACGCTCGGAGAAAGAAACGCCAAGAGAAGCCTCCTCCAAAGCCTCTTCTTCTTCCTCTCCTTCTCTCTTCACTTTCCTGTTTCTTTTTTCTTTCTCTTTTTCCTAATGCTGCAGAGGTGGAGGGGTGGGGTTTTTATAAAGAAAAGCTTTTATATAAATTAATTAACTAATTAATTTAATTCCAAAACCCAACTCCAACTCACTTTTTGCCTCGGGCCCTCCGCCGCCGCCCGGAACCTCCGAGCTCCGCTGTAAATCCAAAATACACGCGCTCACAGCTTTTTCTCTCAAAAAGCTCAACCATTGAGTCGGGGTGCTCAAATCAAAATACCGGCTCCAAAAAATGCAAGTTCCGACTCGCTTTTTGCCTCCGGGTCCTCCGCGTCAGTCCGGAAACCTCCCGAACCTCGCTGTAAATCAAAAGTACACCTGCTCCAAGTGTTTCCGATTTTTCTGCAACCAAAAGCGTGTCGGAGCTTCCGTACCAGTCACCTAACGCGTACAAAGCCGAAACAAGCAGAGGCCTCCGCGGGGATCCAATTCAACCCGAACTCCTATGAAAACACAAGTGGGACACATCCAAGGCAAAATCCTCCGCACCACACCATCCTGCAAGGTCGGTGCGTCATCCAAATCCCGGTGTTCTACACTCTCCCCCCCTTAAAAGGGTTTCGTCCTCGAAATCCAACAAAATCCATACTTAGGAGGGTAAATCAAAACAAAAGGGATAGAAGATCCTCAGATTGCCCAAGGCTCCAAGTGGTCCCTCACATTCCTCATGCTGACAACACTGACCTTCCCCAAGGTATGATTCGACTGCAAATTCTTTGGTTTCACCAACAAGAATCGCATCGGTCGATGAGGATAACGCAGTCCTCGCCATCACCAAGGAAGGGAAAGCAAAACAAAACTTTCGGGGGTTCAAATAGGCCTCATCCAGCTGATCACACTCGAGGATCCAACACTCGCATAACCGTTCTATATATAACTCTCAGGCTGGTAGTCTCCCCTGATTCGAGATCTCAAAAACCGAAGTTCAAGCTCCTTAAGGCAAAACTCCTCAGATGCTTCATAGCCACCAAAGCTCCAGTCTACAAAACATATATCGCCTCCCTTAACAGGGAAAAAAATTACAACCTCGAGAACCTTTTTCAGTCCTGGCACTCAAATCCTAGGGTTACACTGCTCGCCAAAACAGGCGTAGCCGAACAAAAAGTCTTCGCCGGGATAAAGCCATCATATAACTTGCGCAAACTTATCCACCGGCGTTACCTCAACCGACCTCCTGAGTGCCCAAGTACTTTAGGTTCGAGGATTCAAGAAAAAAAATTCCATGACCTCACTATCACGGCAATATCCGGATCAATGCTGGTATCTTCCTCAGCTTTGCCTCTCGCAAGTTACACTGGCCTTGCCTAGTCCAAGAGCTTCTGATCTCTGACTTTAACATGGGTCCAGGCCCAATCCAAACGGTATCTCACTCGTTGGGCTCCGTCGCTCACGCGGCTGAATCACAAGGCCTAAACACAAAAATTTCGATGCCCAAGTGCAACTCTCAAAGCTAGGCAACCGACTTCTTCCTCCATAGAAGTTGTAGCACCATCCACAAGAGCCCCTCAAGCTCCAAGTCGCTTCGGAGAGTAAGCAAAAACCCAAGATGGTAACACCACCAACCCGTCCTGTGAAACAGGAAAAACACAGCTCACAAATCAGTAGGGCATTAGTCAATTACTTGACCACGCAAACCGCCCAAACTGCCCTACTGATTCCGGATCAGTATCAGGCACAGCCCTCGGCTGTAAGGTTCCACAATGACAACAACCACTCGAAGGCATCTGCCCAAGCACAAGGCGAGACTAATCAAGTTCGAACCTTACAGGACTCACCGGTTGTATGCCCACAACGTGACATCACCACGGTGTAACAACCGCCTGGATCCTCACTGTCGTATCCCCACGACGAGGCACTAGGTCTCAGAGACCTCTCGATCCGTCAAAACTCGCAAGCTGCGCTCACAGCTCTCCCTGTCTCACGGTTGATACTCCACGAGGTGCTGTCGAAGTTGGCGCGGTTACCAAACACGTCAATGACTGTCTCGATCTCGTCCCAATCAAGTAACTACCTGGTAACTCGGCCAGGGGCATCAACCACCTGGTAACTCGGCCAGGGGCAAGTAACCTCCTGGTAACTCAGCCAGGGCAGGTAACCTCCTGGTAACTCAGCCAGGGCATCAAATATCTCATCGCATGCTATAAAAAATACTCCTCCTGACCAGGTCTACGGAGGGTCAAAGTCTTCTCTTTCGACAATCCATGATAGCATAATTTGGGACGACCGATTCCTATCCAACCTCGTATCAACACCCCAGCTCCGATGTAGGACTAACATCTCGATGATCAATCCAAGGTCCTAGTTGCACTGGCAGGACAGGCAGCACTCATCCACGTGCTTCACGTGATCTGAAAATCGATCCAAACGTGCAAAACCATCAGTCCAGACACTGGCCCACACGAAGGTACCCCGCTTTACCGAAACGCACACACGGCGTTGGCATTAAGCAAGCTCTAACCCGACGGCCACACCAGGTGAAACGCGATCCTCAACCTGACGAAGAATGCGGCCCATGCAGCAGGGAAACTCACATCCGCACTGCTGCTGAAGCGAGCACTGTCGAGAACCTCCTGGTCTCTGTCTCCTCTGAGGCCCCTGATCCAGAGGGTGGAAACACGGCAACCTCGAATCACGCGACTATCACAAAATCGGCGATGCCGGAGCTCTCTCTCCGAAGCGGGTCCCCCGCTCACCGTCTCCCTCGGACGGGGATCACTGATCCTCGGTCAAACCATCGAGCATGCACGCTCACTGCAATCACGGTCGGCAATCGCCGAAAATGCACAAAGAGATAGGCATCTTGAGGCGGTTCCCACTCGAACACAACCAACCTCTAAGCCTCATCCTGGGCGTCCAGGGATACCCGCTCAACTGCACAGAAACTCACCCCAGAACTCAAACTGCGCTCCGATGGTCCAACAAGACGAAACCGACGCACCAGCTCTCTTGGCGTCCAAAGAAAAGTACATAACCAAGCGCCCTGATGCTTATCCTGATGAACAAATCCTCGAACAAATCTTCCATAACAGCGTTCCAGTTCTCGGCCTCTCACGGCTCCAACTCGGTCCCGAAATCTTCAAGGGATGGAACTGGATGCGGTACACAACCTATCAGTAACCTCTCGCTGCTTCCGCACCATCAATGGTGCGATCAGGAACAGAAATCGACAAAGTCGCGGCCGGAGGTACTACTGACGATACTCCGGGAGATGCTCTCGGTCCAAGCATGTGCATCACTCGCTCCATGCTCTCTCTTCCTGGCGCCGTAACGCCTCAATACCAGAACTGCTTTGGGCCTGGATCTCTCAAGCCTCTCTCGGCTCTATCCATTTAGCTTTCCGCTATACGAGCCCTAATCATCCCAGGTCAACACGCCCTCGCCGTGCACGGCGTCTCGGAAGCATCCAAAAACCACTGCAACAGAAAAACATTAGGACCAAGACTCTCTCGACCCAAACAAACGAAAGTCTAAACATGTTAACCTTTCTAAAGCATTATGCTGTCTGCAGCCAACACGATCACCTTTAGAGAAATAACATGCGAGGTCACTCACCCCAATCCTAGGGGAGGTACACCCTCAGACAAGGACTCTCGCTAAGGTCACAACTCACACGACAGTCTTCCCACTGTCCAGCCAAAAGCCTAGGGTCTCTAAGTCCCCAACGACCTATATTCCTAGGCTCTGATACCACCTAATCTGTCACGCCCCGGGGTCGAACTGCGACCCGGGCTCGCCAACAGATCCGCCGTCTGTACGGAAACTGCCGTACAGACGAAGCGTCTAACTGCAAAGAGATCTATAGCTAACAAGTATGTATCAGAGCTGAAAGGAAGCTGAAACACTAAGCGGTGAAAAGTCCAAGTACACCAGTCCACTAGCACCCAACATAAGTACAAAAGTGGAAACTGAAAAGTACAAGAGACACTACACCGACACCACCGACTCGGGTAGGAGCTAGCCAGCCACGCGCAACTCGGTCAGAAAGCTCCGAATGAGCCAAACCTGGACGGTCGCTCTAGAAAACACTGTCATCACAGCGGGTGTGTGAGATCTACTGCAAAACAGTCAGATCTCAGTGGGCACCCCCCCAAAAATAACCACACCAGGTACCCCACTCAGTCTGGCTGGAGACAAAAAAACACGATGAAGATAGATAGATAGATAGATAGATAGATAGATAACTGGAAAAGAATTATCGCTACATGTCTCAATGCAATGTGGAAGTAAGTTCTCAGTCTCTTTTTTTCTCTTCTTTCTCCACGGGAGGCCTGGAAATAGAACGTTGCGCCCCAACAGCCCTTATCAACAAGAACATGCTGTAGGCTTAGGGCC
>CM055067.1:20279734-20301172 GCA_029204045.2 Tillandsia leiboldiana | reverse complement strand
GGCATTATCTCAACTGAATTCTCAACTTTCGCGTCTCGGCATGTGGAGACTGCGAAAGGAAATCTGGATGTTCTTCAGGTTACACATGAGGGAACTAACCTCGTGAAGATTCAGAAACTGCAAATGCTTACGAGCAAGTTTGACTCTATTCTTAATGGCAGAAAATGAATCTTTCACTGACTACTATACACGATTGCAAGACATCGTAAACTCATGTGCTAATCTGGGAGAGAAGATTCCAGAATTTAAGATTGTAAGAAAGATCTTAAGAACTCTTCCTGAACGATTTCGCCCAAAGGTTACTGCCATTGAAACTATTAAACACACCCGGACGAAATACGGTGTAGAAGAATTAGTTGGTTCATTACAAACGTATGAAATGACATTTACTACTAACAATTCTTCTGGAAAAGGCATCCACTTCTAAGTCTTCAGGTTATGCGTTTGAAAAGCAACTAAGGAAGAAGACGCGGATACGTCCTCCTCAGACGATGACGAGAACTTTCTATGGAGGGAATTTGAGAAGCAGCTCGCTCTCTTGACAAGGAAGTTTCGCCGCAACTTTCGAAGGGGTAATTCAAGCAAATCTCCATCCTTCGGAAAGTCGAACAAAGGCAAGGGTACTTCAGGTTACAAGTCAAGAAAGCAAGAGAACTTCTCAAAGGATAGGAAAAGTTCAGAAGGACAACTACAATGCTTCAAATGTCGAGGCTACGGCCACATTGCAACGGAATGTCCTAACAAGTATCCGGCAAAGAAGGAAGGCGATGCAAGGTCGTCACTTGGGATGACAACTCAACGTCAAATGAGTCGTCTTCGAGTGATGAAGAAAAGAGCTCCACCGCATTCCACGCGTCCGTATCTTCACCCTTCACGTGCTTTATGGCAAGTACATCTGAGTCGTTGTCCAACTCCACTGTTGAAAAGAATGCTACGGACAACGAATCGGATGATTCGGAAGGTGAAGATTTTGCTCTAGCCTACCACAGACTTTTGAGGGACTCAAAGAAAGTGGCTAAGCAAAACAAGAGTTTGAGAGGGAGAGTGCATGATCTCGAAGAAGAAGCAAAAAGAGCGACTTCTCTCTCAAACGCTCTTGAAGTGGAAAGGGAAAACCTGATAAAGGCAAATGCTTCCCTTTCAAGAGTCCAATGATCACTTGAGAAGGAACATACAAATCTGGTGGATAACGCGAATCACTTCTCAAAGCTCTACAACGAGGCTCGACAGGATAACCTGGAAATGACAAAGACCATTTTCCAACTCAAGATGACTTACAGCGATTCTCTTCAGGAAGGAGTAAGTTGGATAGACTTCTTGGTCTTGGTCAATCAATAGGTTCGGCCTCGGATACACTCAACTGGAAACGTCCAAGTTCGAGTGAGACAGTCTTTGTGCCTCAGTCGGTATCTCCTCCTCCGACACTGGAATTCAAGACAAACAACGACAACAAACCTACTTCATCCTCTTTGGGATCGTCAAGATCTAAGGTATGTTTTCGTTGTGGTGTTGTTCAGGGCACATAAGAAGATATTGCAAGACGGAGTCGAACGCTCATCTCAAGGACCTCTTGCAACAACTACCAAAAAGGCTCCTCCCCGAAAAATCAAAGCAAAACTTTTCAAATGAAAAGAGGCTTGGTAGTTCATCGCGCACGACGATCTCATCAAGGAACAACAATCGCTATAACAAGACGCCTTCATCTAGGCAATATAACTTCACGACCATTACCGACGCACTCCAAAAGGGTTTGGGTGCGCAAAGGTGAAATTTTCCCTTGTCTTGTTTCCAATGTTTCCTTGCATGCATATGATAGTTCGTCTTGGTATCTGGATAGCGGGTGTTCCCGTCACATGACCGGTGACAAAAATAGTTTTCAAAATCTTGTGAAAATCTCCGGAGGACACGTTGTTTTCGGAGACGGTCGATCTTCCAAAATTGTTGGAAAAGGGACGATAGCTATTCCAGATGGCCCAATTTTGAAAAACGTCTTATTTGTTGATGGCCTTAAGACTAACCTCATAAGCATAAGTCAACTTTGCGACAATGGTTTTTCAGTTAACTTTTCATCTGTTGAATGCGTTGTAACTGATAAGGACCATGTCTTCTTTCTAAAAGGGGTTAGATCTGAAAACAATTGTTATGTTGTTCCTAATAAATTTTCTGAAAATTGTAACTTAGCCGCTTTGAATAATGAAACTCTTTGGCATGAAAGGCTAGGTCACTTAAATTTTAAGGAACTTACTAGAATTTCAAGCAAGGACGTGGTCAAGGGGGTTCCAAAGCTTTTATTTAAACAAAACATTGTGTGTGGTGGTTGCCAAAAGGGAAAACAGTCTAGGACTGCACACAAGAACTTGAACCACGTTGGTACAAAACGGCCCTTGGAACTTTTGCACATGGACTTAATGGGGCCGACCCGTCAACCATCTTGGGAGGTAAATGGTACATTTTTTATTGGTTGATGATTTCTCTCGGTTTTCTTGGGTAGCATTTTAAAAGAGAAAGCTGATACGTTTGACTCTTTTCATGAGATTTGTCATCGTATTATGATTGAAAAGAATGAAAAGATCATTCGTGTTAGAAGTGATAGAGGTGGAGAATTCATAAATTCAAAATTCATTGATTTTTGCACTTCAAATGGAATTAAACATGAATTCTCGGCACCCTATACACCTCACCAGAATGGTGTTGTTGAGCGCAAGAACAGGGTTGTTCAAGAGATGGCGCGTGTGATGCTTCATAGCCGGAATTTACCGCTACATTTTTGGGCTGAAGCTGTGAACACCGCTGTCTATGTCATTAATAGAGTTTACTTGCGCCCAGGAACTTTAAATACACCATATGAGCTGTGGTTTAGTAGAAAACCCAATATCAAATATTTTCGTGTCTTCGGGAGTCGATGTTACATTTTACGTGACCGTGAAAATCTTGGAAAGTTCGACTCTCGAAGTGATGAAGGGATCTTTTTGGGTTATTCTACGAATAGCAGAGCATATCGAGTATTTAACATTGAATCTAAGACGATCGTAGAATCTATAAATGTTAAAGTAGATGAAGCTTTTCACTTTGAAACTGGAAAATCTACCCTCGATATCTCTCTAGATGATGATTCTCCTGCTAGTGCATCTTCTCATAATAATACTTCCAATATTAATGATGCATCTAATGGTTCTTCAAGTTTATCTGATGTGCAGGAATCATCTCATATATCTCCGAGTACTCCGTTTCAACAAACGTTACGAATCTCCAAGGATCATCCGGAATCGAATATTATTGGAGATCCACAAGGAGTCAGAACTCGGAGGCAGTTGGTTTGTGGATTCGCTTGCTACGTATCTTTAATCGAACCAAAGAACATAGATGAAGCTCTTCAGGATGACTATTGGATTAAAGCAATGCAGGAAGAGCTCCATCAATTTGAGCGAAACAAAGTCTGGGAATTAACGAAGCCTCCAAAGCAACACAATGTGATAGGTACCAAATGGATCTTCAAGAACAAGAAAAATGAGGATGGTACTATCATCAGGAACAAGGCACGATTAGTTGCTCAAGGCTACTCTCAAGTAGAAGGTATAGACTTTGATGAAACCTTCGCCCCTGTAGCTAGACTCGAGTCCATTCGTATACTATTCGCTATTGCTTGTCATTTTAAAATCAAATTATTTCAAATGGACGTTAAGAGCGCATTTCTAAATGGGTTTTTAAATGAGGAAGTTTATGTGGCTCAACCGAAAGGTTTTGTAGATCATAAACAACCTAACCATGTTTTTCGTTTGAAAAAGGCTCTTTACGGTCTGAAACAAGCACCGCGAGCATGGTACGAAAGGTTAACAAAGCACCTTTTGGAGAAGGACTATACTCGAGGGGGAGCTGATAGGACTCTCTTTGTGAAGCATTATCAAAGCAATTTCATTGTAGCACAAATCTATGTCGATGACATTGTATTTGGCGCAACAAGAGATAACGATGCTTCTAAATTCGCGGAGACCATGGAAAGCGAATTTGAGATGTCCATGATGGGCGAATTGACTTATTTCCTTGGATTGCAAATTAAACAAAATGATGAAGGTATTCACTTGAGTCAATCCAAGTATGCAATGGAGTTGGTCACAAAGTTTGATCTAGAAAATTGTAAAGATTTTCCGACTCCAATGGGAACTAGCCACAAGGGACTTGGAAGTGAATCACATAGTGAGAATGTAGACGAGAAACTGTATCGGAGTATGATTGGAAGTCTACTTTACCTCACGGCTAGTCGCCCAGATATATCTTTTGGTGTTGGGATTTGCGCGAGATATCAATCAGCACCAAAGGAGGTTCACCTGAAAGCGGTGAAAAGGATCATCCGGTATATCAAAGGATCAATTAATTTCGGAATTTGGTATCCTATGGGAACAAGTTTGGATATTGTTGGATACTCAGATGCCGATTGGGCAGGATCAGTGGATGATCGGAAAAGCACGAGTGGTGCATGCTTCTATCTTGGCCATTGCCTTGTTGCATGGCACAGTAAAAAGCAGAACTGCATAGCACTCTCGACTGCCGAAGCGGAATACATTTCAGCTGGAAGTTGCTCAACTCAACTCATTTGGATGAAAAGCGTATTGAGCGACTTCCGCATTTCAGCATCTTCGGTAACAATACTTTGTGACAACACTAGTGCAATTAACATTTCTAAAAACCCTGTGTTGCACTCTAGAACAAAACATATTGAACTTAGATATCATTTTCTTAGAGAGCTAGTTGAATCAAATACTCTTCAACTTTCATATATTTCAACTGAGGATCAATTAGCTGACATTCTAACAAAACCTTTGGATCAAAAACGTTTTATTCATTTACGAAAAGCAATTGGGATGCTTTCCTTGAAATAATCTTCTTTTTGAAATCTTTGCTTAGGATAGGTTTTGTATTTGTTTTTGTTTTGTTCATTATTCATGTTTGTACATAGGACATTAATTGAGCATAGATCATAATTGACTTTAATTGCATCTTTTCGCACATTTAGAAATCTATTATGCTTTTGCCATCATAATATTTCACTGTTGCAATGATCATTTATGTTAATTAAATCATCTTCTAAAGTGATCAAAGTCAATTTCTCTCTCTCTATGATCTCTTGGTATAGTCATTATCTTATTTGACTGCTTAGTCGAGTATGAAATCGAGATCAATATTTGGTTGAATACTTTATATCTTAAATAATTGATAGCCAATTGAGGGGGAGTCATAGAAAAGGTAAAATGCTCAAAAGATGTGGAAAGAGTTACATCCCAATGAGGAGTGTGAAAACTACCACCACATGGAGGAAAGAGCTACCACCTCGGTCGTCCGAGTATTGTGTGCAGCTACCACATGTATACCAAGCATGGTTGTTCAAATTTTTGATTAAGTAAAATGCATGTTGAAATACTTGACTCTGTCAAATTTCAAGGTTGGTATAAGGTGGGATTTTAAAGAAAGATACTCAAAGAGCCACTCTCTTCAACAGATTGTCTAGATACATTATCTATTATATTTGGGATTTCAAACATCTATTGATCTTTGTATTTCATTTTCTTTACTGAATTGATGATTTGATAAAGGCATTACTCATAAGATCAAGTTAGATGTAATTGAAGGTGTTCAACTTTAAGGGATTTAATTTTTGTAAATTTTCGTTTCATTTTTGGATATTATTGATAGATTTGGCATAATCTAATTCTTGTTGTATGAAACGATGATTTTTGTTTAAAGTTGATACACATTTGCGCTTACAATCTTTTTCTGGTTTTTCTTGAATTTCTCTGAAATTTTCTAAAGAAAAGTTGGGGCCGATCCGGATCGGGCTAGATGACCCGGATCCCGAACGCAGGAATTCTTCTGCGGGCTGACGATCCGGATTGTATCTGCCGATCCGGATCCCGAACGCAGTTTCTCACTGCGGGTAGCCGATCCGGATCGCAGTTATGAACTGATCCGGATCGCGGCTAGGTTTTATAAAGAACGAAAGGGGTTTTTGATTTCTTTTACTCCAATCTTTTGTTCCAAAGTTTCCAGAGCCTCTCTCTCTAGATTTCATCCTTCCTGGAAGCTTTCAAACTCAAGTTCTTCAACTCCAAGTAAGTTTTATTGATCAAAATCTCGGTTTTTCACCGTTTTTCTCTTTCCTCCTCAAACGTGATGAATTTCTTGGATCAACTTTGTTTGTGGATGGTTTTTGATCAAATTTCTTTTGAAATAAGAACTCTGGGTAAATTAGTTTTGATTATATGCTAGGTATTCTCCTGATTAACGGATTTTTAGGCTTCGATTTCTAAAATTTCGGTTTTAGGGCATATAATAAGGATTTTCGAAGATCATGCAATTGATCTATTTTTAAAAGTCCTTTTGCAAAACTAATTTGATTCTTAGTCTCTCTACATGATTATGATTGTTTGGGTACAATTTTTCAATCTTTGAAAATTAACAATTTCTTCATGTGTTCTTGAGTTGGTCTACACAGGATTCCTTTTCTCAAGAAACCATTAGCAATGGTGATCACTTGGATTGTTTTTCTACTTGCGGCTATGGTTCATACGAGAGACACCGTCAAGCCCAAGAGGGCTAAGAAGGCTAAGAAAGCGAAGAAAGCTAAAGATGATTCCGATACAGAATCTGAAACGGAATCAATTAATTGGGATGAACTGCAAGTTGAAGCAACGACTGTTCCGACTGCTTCAAAAGGAAAAGCACCTGCAGAAACATCAAAGGCTCCGCCCACTGCTGCTGAGAAAGGCAAAGCTCCAATGGAAGAAACTTCTGGGAAGACAAGAAGAAAAAGTATTGCTCGCAAAAGAGGGAGTGCACAAGGAATCTCCATTGAGCAACCAGCTGATAGGCAAGCACCTCCTCAAGACTTTGTCAGCTCGGCAAGAATAAAGGATTTTGAAAACAGAGAATGCATTGGAGAAAGGCATGTTGATATAAAAGCCTTAAGGCAGCGTTCTCAGACGTTTGGGACTTTGTTTGACCAGAGAGGTCTTGCTTCCATTTGCGAGTTCCCGGAGACCACTGGGTATTGTCTTCACTCAGTGAGGATGTTTTATCAGAATGCCTGCTATCTAGTTGATCAGGAAAGCGGGCGTCGGGATTTTCAAACATTAGTCAAGAATGTCAGAATCAAAGTAACGCCTCAGCTAATTGGCGAAGTACTAGGGATGGACGCCCGAGCCGATGGCACTCATTACCTGAAGAATCAAGCCTTCAACTGTAGAACACCGGGTTTTGGATGTCGCACCGACCTTGCTGGATGGTGTGGTGCGGAGGAATTTGCCTTGGATGTGTCCCACTTGTGTTTCAGAGGAGTTCGGGTTGATTTGGATCCCCGCGGAGGCCTCTGCTTGTTTCGGGCTTTGTACGCGTTAGGTGACTGGTACGGGAAGCTCCGACACCGCTTTTGGTTGCAGAAAAATTGGGAAACACTTGGAGCAGGTGTACTTTTGATTTACAGCGAGGTTCGGGAGGTTCCGGACTGACGCGGAGGACCCGAAGGCAAAAAGTGAGTCGGAACTGGCATTTTTGGAGCCGGTATTTGATTTGAGTACCCCGACTCAACGGTCGAGCTTTTTGAGGAGAAAAAGCTGTGGACACGCGTACTTTTGATTTACAGCGAGGTTCGGGAGGTTCCGGACTGACGCGGAGGACCCGGAGGCAAAAAGTGAGTCGGAACTGGCATTTTTGGAGCCGGTATTTGATTTGAGCACCCCGACTCAACGGTTGAGCTTTTTGAAGAGAAAAAGCTGTGAGCGCGTGTATTTTGGAATTACAGCGGAGCTCGGGAGGTTCCGGGCGGCGGCGGAGGGCCCGAGGGCAAAAAGTGAGTTGGAGTTGGGTTTTTGGAATTAAATTAATTAAGTTAATTAATTTATATAAAGCTTTTCTTTATAAAAACCCCACCCCTCCACCTCTGTAGCAAAGGAAAAAGAGAAAGAAAGAAAGAAAAGGAAAGAGAAGAAGAAGGAGAAGAAGAAGAAGAGGGCTTTGGAGGAAGCTTTTCTTGGGCGTTTTCTTCTCCGAGCGTGGACGAGGGCCGAGCGAGGACCGGCGTGCCGCGAGGAGGTTGGTTTATTTTATTTTATTTCTTTCTTTCACTCTTTTCTTCTCCCCGGTGGCCGGAGCCTTGCGGCTGGTCGTCCGGCGCGTGGCCGGGGGGGAGGGGCGCTTGGGCGCCGCGCACTGCTGCGCCCTGCTGCCAAAGTGGGACAGCAGGGCGCCGGGCTGCTCAGGGGCGGCATGGTGCCGCGCGGCCCTCCAGGCTGCGCGCTGGGCGCGCGGCACTGCAGGGGTGCCGCGCGGGCATCCCCTGTGCCGCGCGGCCGGGCAGGCCGCGCGGGGCGCGCGGCCCTGCAGGGGTGCCGCGCGGGCAACCCCTGTGCCGCGCGACCTTGCAGGCCGCGCGCTGTGCGCGCGGCACTGCAAGGTGCCGCGCGCGGCGGCCTGGCAGGCCGCGCGGGGCGCGCGGCCCTACAGGGGTGCCGCGCGGGCAACCCCTGTGCCGCGCGACCTTGCAGGCCGCGCGCTGTGCGCGCGGCACTGCAAGGTGCCGCGCGGGCCTGCGGGCCGCGCCCGTGGGCGCGCGGCCCTGCAGGGGGCCCCGCGCGGGCGGCCCCGTGCCGCGCGGGCCTGCGGGCCGCGCCCGTGGGCGCGCGGCCCTGCAGGGGGCCCCGCGCGGGCGGCCCTGTGCCGCGCGGGCCTGCGGGCCGCGCCCGTGGGCGCGCGGCCCTGCGGGGGGCCCCGCCGGGCGGCCCCGTGCCGCGCGGGCCTGCGGGCCGCGCCCGTGGGCGCGCGGCCCTGCGGGGGGCCCCGCGCGGGCGGCCCCGTGCCGCGCGGGCCTGCGGGCCGCTCCCGTGGGCGCGCGGCCCTGCAGGGGGCCCCGCGCGGGCGGCCCTGTGCCGCGCGGGCCCGCGGGCCGCGCCCGTGGGCGCGCGGCCCTGCAGGGGCCCCGCGCGGGCGGCCCTGCGCCCCGCGGGCCTGCAGGCCGCGCCCGTGGGTGCGCGGCCCTACGGGGGGCCCCGCGCGGGCGGCCCTGTGCCGCGCGGGCCCGCGGGCCGCGCCCGTGGGCGCGCGGCCCTGCGGGGGGCCCCGCGCGGGCGGCCCTGTGCCGCGCGGGCCTGCGGGCCGCGCCCGTGGGCGCGCGGCCCTGCAAGGGGCCCCGCGCGGGCGGCCCCGTGCCGCGCGGGCCTGCGGGCCGCGCCCGTGGGCGCGCGGCCCTGCAGGGGGCCCCGCGCGGGCGGCCCTGTGCCGCGCGGGCCCGCGGGCCGCGCCCGTGGGCGCGCGGCCCTGCGGGGGCCCCGCGCGGGCGGCCCCGTGCCGCGCGGGCCTGCGGGCCGCGCCCGTGGGCGCGCGGCCCTGCGGGGGGCCCCGCGCGGGCGGCCCCGTGCCGCGCGGGCCTGCGGGCCGCGCCCGTGGGCGCGCGGCCCTGCAGGGGGCCCCGCGCGGGCGGCCCTGTGCCGCGCGGGCCTGCATGCTGCGCCCGTGGGCGCGCGGCCCTGCAGGGGCCCCGCGCGGTCGGCCTTGTGCCGCGCGGGCTTGCTGGGCGCCGCGCGGGCGGCTGGGCCAGCGCCGCGCGGCTGGGTTTTGGGGGCCGTGCAGCTGCGCCGCATTGGCCGCGCAGGCTGCGACTCGGCGACGCGCCGCGGCGTGTGTGCGCGATGGGTTTTCCGCGCAACGCGCGGCGTTTCTCGTCGCCGGATGGATTTCTTTCGCCTTTGTGAGCGCGGTTTTAGCCGCATGTCTTTCTGATCCCTGTCCCTCTTCTTATCTCGCAGTTGTGGCATAGTGTTAGCTTCTCACGTGGCCGGTGGCGCGTGTTTTGCCGCGTGGAGCTGCGGGATCGCATCGGGACCTCCGTTTGGCGCACGGTTTTTGCGGATGGATCGCAGGTGGGTTGGTTTCTCCCAAGGAACTACGGATTGCCCTTTTATGCTTCCGAATGCAAAGGTATCGTTTCCTTACTATCAGGTATTTGCGGAACAGTCGTGCAAGTCGAGGGTTGTCGTTTCCGACTTGGACACGAGTGTTAGTCGCATCGTTAGAGTATACGAATCACTGGCCTTGTTACCAGATGAGTAGATACCACTGGCTGAGTTACCAGATGAGCAGATACCACTGGCGGAGTTACCAGATGGGTATGGATCACTGGCTGAGTTACCAGATGAGCAGATACCACTGGCGGAGTTACCAGATGGGTACGAATCACTGGCTGAGTTACCAGATGAGCAGATACCACTGGCAGAGTTACCAGATGGGTATAGATCACTGGCTGAGTTACCAGATGAGCAGATACCACTGGCAGAGTTACCAGATGGGTATAGATCACTGGCTGAGTTACCAGATGAGTAGATACCACTGGCAGAGTTACCAGAGGGGTATAAATCACTGGCTGAGTTACCAGATGAGTAGATACCACTGGCAGAGTTACCAGAGGGGTATAAATCACTGGCTGGGTTACCAGATGTGTAGATATCACTGGCTGAGTTACCAGATAGATAGTTATGCCCTGGCCGAGTCACCAGGTGGTTACTAGAAGGGATTGAGGTGGCCTTCTAGTATCTGGTAGAGTTCTAGCAGTCCCAGTGCGGGGGCGGAAACTATGGGCGCCTAAGCCTACAGCATGTTCTTGTTTGATAAGGGCTGTAGGGGGCGCAGGCGTTCGTAGTTTCCAGGCCTCCCGTGAGAAAGACTGAGAACTTACTTCCAGCATTGCATTGAGACATGTAGCGATAGATTCATTTCCAGTTATCTATCTATCTATCTATCTATCTATCTATCTATCTATCTATTTGTGTTTTTGTCTCCAGCAGACTGAGTGGGTGTACCGTGGGGTTAGCTTTGGTGCCCACTGAGATCTGACTGTTGCAGTAGATCTCACACCCGCTGTGATGACAGGTGTTCCTGAGGCGACCGTTCCAGGTTTGGCTCATTCGGAGCTTTCTGACCGAGGTTTGCGCGTGGCTGGCTAGCTCCTACCCAAGTCGGTGGTGTCGGTGTGGTGTCTCTTGTACTTTTCAGTTTCCACTTTTGTACTTATGTTGGGGGTGCTAGTGGACTGGTGTACTTGGACTTTTCACCGCTTAGTGTTTCAGCTTCCTTTCAGCTCTGATACTTGTTAGCTTTAGATCTCTTTTGCAGGTTAGACGCTTCGTCTGTACGGCAGTTTCCGTACAGACGGCGGATCTGTTGGCGAGCCCGGGTCGCAGTTCGACCCCCGGGGCGTGACAGATTAGGTGGTATCAGAGCCTAGGAATATAGGTCGTGGGGACTTAGAGACCCTAGGCTTTTGGTTGGACAGTGGGAAGACTGTCGTGTGAGACGTGACCTTAGCGAGAGTCTTGTCTGAGGGTGTACCTCCCCCAGAGGATTGGGGTGAGTGACCTCGCATGTTATTTCTCTAAAGGTGATTGTGTTGGCTGCAGACAACATAATGCTTTAGAAATGTTAACATGTTTAGACTTTCGTTTGTTTGGGACGAGAGAGTCTTGGTCCTAATGTTTTTTCTGTTGCAGTGGTTTTTGGATGCTTCAGAGACGCCGTGCGACGGCGAGGGCGTGTTTGACCTGGGATGAGGGGCTCGTATAGCGGAAAGCTAATGGATACAGCCGAGAGAGGCTTGAGAGATCCAGGCCCAAGCAGTTCTGGTACTTGAGGCGTTACGGCGCCAGGAAGAGAGAGCATGGAGCGTATGATGCACATGCTTGGACCGAGAGCATCTCCCGGAGTATCGTCAGTAGTACCTCCGGCCGCGACTTTGTCGATTCCTGTTCCTGATCGCACCATTGATGGTGCGGGAGCAGCGAGAGGTTGCTGTTAGGTGGTCTACCGCATCCAGTTCTATCCCTTGAAGATTTCGGGACCGAGTTGGAGCCGTGAGAGGCCGAGAACTGGGACGCTATTTTGGAAGATTTGTGCGAGGATTTGTTCATCCAGGATAAGCATCAGGGCTCTTGGTTATGTACTTTTCTTTGGGACGCCAAGAGAGCTGGTGGCGTCGGATTCGTCTTGTTGGACCATCGGGAGCGCAGTTGATGTTCTGGGGTGAGTTTCTGTGACAGTTGAGCGGTGTATCCCTGGTCGTCCAGGATGAGGCTTAGAGGTTGGTTATGTTCGAGTGGGAACCGCCTCAAGACGACTATCTCTTTGTGCATTTTCGGCGATTGCCGACCTTGGATGCAGTGAGCGTGCATGCTCGATGGTTTGACTGTGGATCAGTGACCCCGTCCGAGGGAGACGGTGAGCGGGGGACCCGCTTCGGAGTGAGAGCTCCGGCATCGCCGATTTTGCGATAGTCGCGTGATTCGAAGTTGCCGTGATTCCACCCTCTGGATCAGGGGTCTCAGAGGAGACAGAGACCAGGAGGTTCTTGACAGTGCTCGCTTCAGCAGCAGTGCCAGGATGTGAGTTTCCCTGCTGCATGGGCCGCATTCTTCGTCAGGGTTGAGGATCGCGTTTCACCTGGTGTGGCCGTCGGGTTAGAGCTTGCTTAATGCCAACGCCGTGTGTGCGTTCGGTAATGCGGGGGTACCTTCGTGTGGGCCAGTGTCAGGACTGATGGTTTTGCACGTTTCGATCGATTTTCAGGTCACGTGAAGCACGTGGATGAGTGCTGCCTGTCCTGCCAGTGCAACTAGGACCTTGGATTGATCATCGAGATGTTAGTCCTACACCAGAGCTGGGGTGTTGATACGAGGTTGGATAGGGATCGGTCGTCCCAATTTATGCTATCATGGATTGTCGAAAGAGAAGACATTGACCCTCCGTAGACCTGGTCAGGAGGAGTGTATTTTTATACCATGCGATGAGATATTTGATGCCCTGGCTGAGTTTCCAGGAGGTTACCTGCCCCTGGCTGAGTTACCAGGAGGTTACTTGCCCCTGGCCGAGTTACCAGGTGGTTGATGCCCCTGGCCGAGTTACCAGGTGCTTACTAGATTGGGACTGAGGTCGAGACAGTGATTGACGTGGTTTGGGAACCGCGCCAACTTCGACAGCACCTCGTGGAGTATCAACCGTGAGACAGAGAGAGCTGTGAGCGCAGTTGCGAGTTTTGACGGATCGCGAGGTCTATGAGACCTAGTACCTCGTCGTGGAGATACGACAGTGAGGATCCAGGCGGTTGTTACACCGTGGTGATGTCACGTTGTGGGCATACAACCGTGTGAGTCCTTGTAAGGTTCGAACTTGATTAGTCTCGCCTTGTGCTTGGGCAGATGCCTTCGAGTGGTTGGTGTCATTGTGGAACCTTACAGCCGAGGGCTGTGCCTGGATACTGATCCGGAATCAGTAGGGCAGTTTGAGCGGTTTTCGTGGTCAAGTAGATTGACTAATGCCCTACTGATTTGTGAGCTGTGTTTTTCCCTGTTTCACAGGACGGGTTGGTGGTGTTACCGTCTTGGGTTTTTGCTTACCTCCGAAGCGACTTGGAGCTTGAGGGGCCCTTGTGGATGGTGCTACAACTTCTTTGGAGGAAGAAGTCGGTTGCCTAGCTTTGAGAGTTGCACTTGGGCATCGAAATTTTTGTGTTTAGGCCTTGTGATTCAGCCGCGTGAGCGACGGAGGACCCAACGAGGTGAGATACCGTTTGGGTTGGGCCTGGACCCATGTTAAAGTCAGAGATCAGAAGCTCTTGGACTAGGCAAGGCCAGTGTAACTTGCGAGAGGCAAAGCTGAGGAAGATACCAGCATTGATCCGGATATTGCCGTGATAGTGAGGTCATGGAATTATTCTTGAATCCTCGAACCTAAAGTACTTGGGCACTCAGGAGGTCGGGTTGAGGTAACGCCGGTGGATAAGTTTCGCAAGTTATATGATTGCTTTATCCCGGCGAAGACTTTTTGTTCGACTATGCCCTGTTTTGGCGAGCAGTGTAACCCTAGGATTTGAGTGCCAGGACTGAAAGAAGGTTCTCGAGGTTGTAAGTTTTTCCCCTGTTAAGGGAGGTGATGTATGTTTTGTAGACTGGAGCTTTGGTGGCTGTGAATCATCTGAGGAGTTTTGCCTTAAGGAGGCTTGAACTTCGGTTTTTGAGATCTCGAATCAGGGGAGACTACCAGCCTGAGAGTTATATATAGAAACGAGTTATGCGAGTTGTGGATCCTCGAGTTGTGATCAGGCTGGATGAGGCCTATTTGAACCCCGAAAGTTTTCTTTTGCTTTCCCTTCCTTGGTGATGGGCGAGGACTGCGTTATCCTCATCGACCGATGCGATTATTGTTGGTGAAACCAAAGAATTTTGCAGTCGAATCCTACCTTTGGGGAAGGTTCAGTGTTGTCAGCGTGAGGAATGTGAGTGACCACTTGAGAGCCTTGGGCAATCTGAGGATCTTCTATCCCTTTTGTTTTTGATTTACCCTCCTAAGTATGGATTTAGTTGGATTTCGAGGACGAAACCCTTTTAAGGGGGGGAGAGTGTAGAACACCGGGTTTTGGATGTCGCACCGACCTTGCAGGATGGTGTGGTGCGGAGGAATTTGCCATGGATGTGTCCCACTTGTGTTTCAGAGGAGTTCGGGTTGATTTGGATCCCCGCGGAGGCCTCTGCTTGTTTCGGGCTTTGTACGCGTTAGGTGACTGGTACGGGAAGCTCCGACACCGCTTTTGGTTGCAGAAAAATTGGGAAACACTTGGAGCAGGTGTACTTTTGATTTACAGCGAGGTTCGGGAGGTTCCGGACTGACGCGGAGGACCCGAAGGCAAAAAGTGAGTCGGAACTGGCATTTTTGGAGCCGGTATTTGATTTGAGTACCCCGACTCAACGGTCGAGCTTTTTGAGGAGAAAAAGCTGTGGACACGCGTACTTTTGATTTACAGCGAGGTTCGGGAGGGTTCCGGACTGACGCGGAGGACCCGGAGGCAAAAAGTGAGTCGGAACTGGCATTTTTGGAGCCGGTATTTGATTTGAGCACCCCGACTCAACGGTTGAGCTTTTTGAAGAGAAAAAGCTGTGAGCGCGTGTATTTTGGAATTACAGCGGAGCTCGGGAGGTTCCGGGCGGCGGCGGAGGGCCCGAGGGCAAAAAGTGAGTTGGAGTTGGGTTTTTGGAATTAAATTAATTAAGTTAATTAATTTATATAAAGCTTTTCTTTATAAAAACCCCACCCCTCCACCTCTGTAGCAAAGGAAAAAGAGAAAGAAAGAAAGAAAAGGAAAGAGAAGAAGAAGGAGAAGAAGAAGAAGAGGGCTTTGGAGGAAGCTTTTCTTGGGCGTTTTTCTTCTCCGAGCGTGGACGAGGGCCGAGCGAGGACCGGCGTGCCGCGAGGAGGTTGGTTTATTTTATTTTATTTCTTTCTTTCACTCTTTTCTTCTCCCCGGTGGCCGGAGCCTTGCGGCTGGTCGTCCGGCGCGTGGCCGGGGGGGAGGGGCGCTTGGGCGCCGCGCACTGCTGCGCCTGCTGCCAAAGTGGGACAGCAGGGCGCCGGGCTGCTCAGGGGCGGCATGGTGCCGCGCGGCCCTGCAGGCTGCGCGCTGGGCGCGCGGCACTGCAGGGGTGCCGCACGGGCATCCCCTGTGCCGCGCGGCCGGGGCAGGCCGCGCGGGGCGCGCGGCCCTGCAGGGGTGCCGCTCGGGGCAACCCCTGTGCCGCGCGACCTTGCAGGCCGCGCGCTGTGCGCGCGGCACTGCAAGGTGCCGCGCGCGTCGGCCTGGCAGGCCGCGCGGGGCGCGCGGCCCTGCAGGGGTGGCCGCGCGGGCAACCCCTGTGCCGCGCGACCTTGCAGGCCGCGCGCTGTGCGCGCGGCACTGCAAGGTGCCGCGCGGCCTGCGGGCCGCGCCCGTGGGCGCGCGGCCCTGCAGGGGGCCCCGCGCGGGCGGCCCCGTGCCGCGCGGGGCCTGCGGGCCGCGCCCGTGGGCGCGCGGCCCTGCAGGGGGCCCCCGCGCGGGCGGCCCCGTGCCGCGCGGGCCTGCGGGCCGCGCCCGTGCGCAGGGGGCCCCGCGCGGGCGGCCCCGTGCCGCGCGGGCCTGCGGGCCGCGCCCGGGGGCGCGCGGCCCTGCAGGGGGCCCCGCGCGGGCGGCCCTGTGCCGCGCGGGCCCGCGGGCCGCGCCCGTGGGCGCGCGGCCCTGAGGGGCCCCGCGCGGGCGGCCCTGCGCCGCGCGGGCCTGCAGGCCGCGCTCGTGGGCGCGCGGCCCTGCGGGGGGCCCCGCGCGGGCGGCCCTGTGCCGCGCGGGCCCGCGGGCCGCGCCCGTGGGCGCGCGGCCCTGCGGGGGGCCCCGCGCGGGCGGCCCTGTGCCGCGCGGGCCTGCGGGCCGCGCCCGTGGGCGCGCGGGCGGCCCCGTGCCGCGCGGGCCTGCGGGCCGCGCCCGTGGGCGCGCGGCCCTGCAGGGGGCCCCCGCGCGGGCGGCCCTGTGCCGCGCGGGCCCGCGGGCCGCGCCCAGTGGGCGCGCGGCCCTGCGGGGCCCCGCGCGGGCCGGCCCCGTGCCGCGCGGGCCTGCGGGCCGCGCCCGTGGGCGCGCGGCCCTGCGGGGGGCCCGCGCGGGCGGCCCCGTGCCGCGCGGCCTGCGGGCCGCGCCCGGGGCGCGCGGCCCTGCAGGGGGCCCCGCGCGGGCGGCCCTGTGCCGCGCGGGCTTGTTGGGCGCCGCGCGGGCGCGCTGGGCCAGCGCCGCGCGGCTGGGTTTTGGGGGCCGTGCAGCTGCGCCGCATTGGCCGCGCAGGCTGCGACTCGGCGACGCGCCGCGGCGTGTGTGCGCGATGGGTTTTCCGCGCAACGCGCGGCGTTTCTCGTCGCCGGATGGATTTCTTTCGCCTTGTGAGCGCGGTTTTAGCCGCATGTCTTTCTGATCCCGGTCCCTCTTCTTATCTCGCAGTTTTGGCATAGTGTTAGCTTCTCACGTGGCCGGTGGCGCGTGTTTTGCCGCGTGGAGCTGCGGGATCGCATCGGGACCTCCGTTTGGCGCACGGTTTTCGCGGATGGATCGCAGGTGGGTTGGTTTCTCCCAAGGAACTACGGATTGCCCTTTTATGCTTCCGAATGCAAAGGTATCGTTTCCTTACTATCAGGTATTTGCGGAACAGTCGTGCAAGTCGAGGGTTGTCGTTTCCGACTTGGACACGAGTGTTAGTCGCATCGTTAGAGTATACGAATCACTGGCTGAGTTACCAGATGAGTAGATACCACTGGCTGAGTTACCAGATGAGCAGATACCACTGGCGGAGTTACCAGATGGGTATGGATCACTGGCTGAGTTACCAGATGAGCAGATACCACTGGCGGAGTTACCAGATGGGTACGAATCACTGGCTGAGTTACCAGATGCAGCAGATACCACTGGCAGAGTTACCAGATGGGTATAGATCACTGGCTGAGTTACCAGATGAGTAGATACCACTGGCAGAGTTACCAGAGGGGTATAAATCACTGGCTGAGTTACCAGATGAGTAGATACCACTGGCAGAGTTACCAGAGGGGTATAAATCACTGGCTGGGTTACCAGATGTGTAGATATCACTGGCTGAGTTACCAGATAGATAGTTATGCCCTGGCCGAGTCACCAGGTGGTTACTAGAAGGGATTGAGGTGGCCTTCTAGTATCTGGTAGATTTCTAGCAGTCCCAGTGCGGGGGCGGAAACTATGGGCGCCTAAGCCTACAGCATGTTCTTGTTTGATAAGGGCTGTAGGGGGCCGCAGGCGTTCGTAGTTTCCAGGCCTCCCGTGAGAAAGACTGAGAACTTACTTCCAGCATTGCATTGAGACATGTAGCGATAGATTCATTTCCAGTTATCTATCTATCTATCTATCTATCTATCTATCTATCTATCTATTTGTGTTTTTGTCTCCAGCAGACTGAGTGGGTGTACCGTGGGGTTAGCTTTGGTGCCCACTGAGATCTGACTGTTGCAGTAGATCTCACACCCGCTGTGATGACAGGTGTTCCTGAGGCGACCGTTCCAGGTTTGGCTCATTCGGAGCTTTCTGACCGAGGTTTGCGCGTGGCTGGCTAGCTCCTACCCGAGTCGGTGGTGTCGGTGTGGTGTCTCTTGTACTTTTCAGTTTCCACTTTTGTACTTATGTTGGGGGTGCTAGTGGACTGGTGTACTTGGACTTTTCACCGCTTAGTGTTTCAGCTTCCTTTCAGCTCTGATACTTGTTAGCTTTAGATCTCTTTTGCAGGTTAGACGCTTCGTCTGTACGGCAGTTTCCGTACAGACGGCGGATCTGTTGGCGAGCCCGGGTCGCAGTTCGACCCCCGGGGCGTGACATCAACACCTACTCCTGGAGAGTGGTAGTTGATGGAATCTGTGTTCCAAATACTCGGTCGACAGGAAACTCCGTTTTCCTCGAAAGGAAACTACGACCAGAGTACCGCATCTTAAATCTTATTGTTTGTTACAATATTATTCCAAACATGAACACAAAGGTTCTTCGGTGGGAAAGAATGATATTCCTTTATCTACTTGGAAACCCCGCAGCAGCAATGGGAGATAACTTAAACATTCCCTACGTCATCTGGTCAAGGATGGCACGATATGTGGAGCAAGCTCATCCGTCAGAGAGACTACCTTTTCCAATGATCATCTTGCGCATTCTTCGCAAATTTAAAGCTGACACAAATGCGAGTTCCTATCTGCACAGTTTAGGAACGATCAATGACACAACAATTGTAAAGTCTCTTTCGACGAAGCCAGATGAACCTTTCATACCTCTTCACCGGCAACGAGAAACAACGACAACAAGCAACAACCTCTGCACCGGCAGCAGCTCCTCCAGTTCAACCAGCACCTCCGGCACAAGAAGCACCACAATCAACTTCCTGATGATGATGCATCTGTTACCTCAATCTATAAAGAACAGCAAAGCTCTCCAACGAGCAAGAACGTATATCAAATGAACTAATTGAGGTAAGGAAGAAATAAAGAAGGTAAATAAAAATCAATCAGCAATGAACAAGCGAATAAAGAAGATTTTCCAAATCCTCGGCTGTATCAGTTCAGACGAGTCTGAATAATCCGTATCCTTCTAATTTCTGTTTATTATGCATATGTTTAAATCCTTCTGTTGTGCAGGTTTTAAGTTTAAATTTGAGTTTTTAGTTCTCTAACTTAAACTGTTAACCATTCTCTCCACTTCTGTAATCTTTGGCTTTATTGTGACAAAAAGGGGAGAGAGTTTAGAACAATGATTTGAACAATGAACAATGATTGTGAAAATCTTGCTAATGAACAATGATTGTGAAAATCTTGCTGATGAAGATTTTGTATACATCAAGGTAAGTATGACTTCAACTTCAACTTGGTTTTCATCTTGTGATTGTTTGCATGTCTCGACTAACTATTCGACTAACTATTTGGGCATGTAATATAACTAACAAGTTGATGTTGGACTAACACTGTGTGACATTTGTTTTTAATTGCATAGAAGATATGTTGGTTTTTGACTATGATTCTCTTACATATCTGAATTCTCAAATGTCATGATGATTAGATAAACTCTATCTCTGTACTAGGTTTTGTATGCTAAATATTCTTGAGGTATCTAACGATCTCTTTTTGTCAAGAATGATTTCTTTGTGCAGAGAGTACAGATGTCTAAGTCTAGAGTCTGTTTTAGGAGTTTATCTCATGTTTTTAAATTTTGGATCTCCATTGTAAATTTTTGTTGTATGGTGATAGCAACAAAAATATCTTTTTGAATTTTCTTTAGTGGATCTGTGTTTTGTCACGAAACCGCCAAAGGGGGAGATTGTTACGGAATTTGAGTTGGCGTAGTTTCGTGAAAGTCTCAAGTCTTGAAGATTGAAGGTGAAGAAAGTTGGATCATTTAACTCAATCTCAAGAAAGAAGAATTCAAAAGGATCAGGTATGTTTAACTAAAGATTTTGTGTGATCCGAATACTTCTTGTAGTGTAGAAACACTTGGAAGAATCTTTCATTGCATAAAAATCAAAAACTGGACTTGGGACATGTTCAGGATCCGGATCAGGTTGTTCGATCCGGATCCCGAAGGTGGTTCGTTCATACACCAGTTCAATCCGGATCGTAGCCTCTCTTGATCCGGATCCCGAACACTGAGTTTACCATCTTCCTTGAACGATCCGGATCAGGCTTCGCAATCCGGATCCCGAACGTTGATGTTTGGTGAACTGTATGAACGATCCGGATCAAGCACTTCGATCCGGATCCCGAACCTTCGTTTTTCTGGAATTGCCTGACTCGTTACGACGATCCGGATCACAGCTAATCCGATCCGGATCGCCGTCCGTAAAATCTCCAGAAATGTTAGGTTTTTGATTCTTATCTCCTTCCTAGGGTTTCTAACCTATAAATAGACCCTATGACTCTTTTCTAGGGTTAATCCAAAAGAGCCGAAATAACATAGCCGTCATTTTCATATATACGGCTCTAGATCCACATATAGAGAAGAAAGGAAATCATTAGAGAATACTCTATGTTTCTTCATCTATATTGATTAGTTTGATTCTAGGTTTTCATACTCACATCTTGAGTTGAATCAAACTAATGAATACTTAGATGGTATTTCCGATCTATCTTTGATCTAAGTATTCGGCGGATCATCACCACCCAAAAACAACGATTTACCCCAAAAATCGGCGCGTGGATTCGCGTGTCCTTGTGGATTCAAGGTTCAACCGCTCTCGTGGATTCGGAGCGAGGCACGTTCGTGGATTCGAAGGGTGCTATTGGGTGAAGACCGTGGATTCGGTCGGACGTCGTGGATTCGACGTTGGACGCCGTGGATTCGGCGTTGGGCGCAGATCGTGGATTCGAGAAGCGTCGCGGAGCGAGCGGAGAAGATCCTCTAGGAGCGTATGGAAAAGGTTGAGTCGTAAGTGTGTACGGTAAATCACCTTGTACGTGTTTTAATTCTAGTGGATTTCTGCCGTGTTATCGGTCCCGTGGTTTTTTACTCCGGTGATGGAGTTTTCCACGTAAAAATCTTGCGTATTATTTTTATTTCCGCATTGGGTTTTTATCGCAACGATTTTTTGAGTGTTTATACGTTTACACCTATTCACCCCCCTCTAGGTGTTTTTTCCCCTATTTAGATCCTTATTACATATAACCCAACATGATCGGTAGCGTCAAAGAAAACTGAATTTCGAATTTGGTATTGTAGAATACCAGGTTTTCGGATGGCGCACCGACTCGGCGGGATGGCGTGGCGCGGAGAACGCCTCGAGAAGGTCCCGTATGTTGACTTCAGATGAGTTTCGATTTTGATTCGGATCAACGCGGAAGCCCCAGCTTGATTCGGAGTTTTCCGGTCCTTGTGCGCCGATAGAGAACTGGTTTCGGGGAAGCGTCGACTTCACGTGGATTGCAATAAAATTTGGGCAAACACTTGGAACAGGCGTATTTTATGATTAGAAGGCGAAGTTTTGGAGGTTCCGGACTGACGCGGAGGACCCGAAGGCAAAAAGTGAGTCCGGAACTGCATTTTGAGCCGGTTTTTGAATTGAGAACACC
>CM055067.1:20219015-20279634 GCA_029204045.2 Tillandsia leiboldiana | reverse complement strand
CCCTGTGCCGCGCGGCCTGCATGCTGCGCCTAGTGGGCGCTCGGCCCTGCAGGGGCCTCGCGCGGTCGGCCTGTGCGCGCGGGCTTGGCGGGCGCCGCGCGGGAGGCGGCCAGCGGACGAGAGGCTGGGTTTTGGGGCCGTGCAGTTGCGCCGCATTGGCCCGCGCAGGCTGGGCGGGACGCGCCGCGGCGTTAGTGTGCGGCGAGGGTTTTCCGCCGCAAAGCGCGGCTTTCTCGCGCCGATGGATTTCTTTCGCCTGTGTGAGCGCGGTTTTAGCCGCATGTCTTCTGATCCCTGTCCCTCTTTTATCTCGCAGTGTGGCATAGTGTTAGCTTCTCACGTGGCCGGTGGCGCGTGTTTTGCCGCGTGGAGCTGCGGGATCGCATGGGACCTCCGTTTGGCGCACGGGTTTTGCGGATGGATCGCAGGTGGGTTGGTTTCTCCAAAGGAACTACGGATTGCCCTTTTTGCTTCCGAATGCAAAGGTATCGTTTTCCTTACTATCAGGTATTTGCGGAACAGTCGTGCAAGTCGAGGGTTGTCGTTCCGACTTGGACACGAGTGTTAGTCGCATGATGAGGTAACGACTCACTGGCCTGTTACCAGATGAGTAGATTACCACTGGCTGAGTTACCAGATGAGCAGATATCCACTGGCGGAGTTACCAGATGGGTATGGATCATTGGCTGAGTTACCAGATGAGCGCTACCATGGCGGAGTTACCAGATGGGTACGAATCACTGGCTGAGTTACCAGATGAGTAGATACCACTGGCAGAGTTACCAGATGGGGTATAGATCACTGGCTGAGTTACCAGATGAGTAGATACCACTGGCAGAGTTACCAGATGGGTATAAATCACTGGCTGAGGTTACCAGATGAGTAGATACCACTGGCAGAGTTACCAGAGGGGTATAAATCACTGGCTGAGTTACCAGATGAGTAGATACCACTGGCAGAGTTACCAGAGGGGTATAAATCACTGGCTGGGTTACCAGATGTGTAGATATCACTGGCTGAGTTACCAGATAGATAGTTATGCCCTGGCCGAGTCACCAGGTGGTTACTAGAAGGGATTGAGGGGCCTTCTAGTATCTGGTAGAGTTCTAGCAGTCCCAGTGCGGGGGCGGAAACTATGGGCGCCTAAGCCTACAGCATGTTCTTGTTTGATAAGGGCTGTAGGGGGGCGCAGGCGTTCGTAGTTTCCAGGCCTCCCGTGAGAAAGACTGAGAACTTACTTCCAGCATTGCATTGAGACATGTAGCGATAGATTCATTTCCAGTTATCTATCTATCTATCTATCTATCTATCTATCATCTATTTGGTTTTTGTCTCCAGCAGACTGAGTGGGTGTACCGTGGGGTTAGCTTTGGTGCCCACTGAGATCTGACTGTTGCAGTAGATCTCACACCCGCTGTGATGACAGGTGTTCCTGAGGCGACCGTCCAGGTTGGCTCATTCGGAGCTTTCTGACCGAGGTTTGCGCGTGGCTGGCTAGCTCCTACCCGAGTCGGTGGTGTCGGTGTGTGGTCTCGTGACTTTTCAGTTTCCACTTTTGTACTTATGTTGGGGGTGCTAGTGGACTGGTGTACTTGGACTTTCACCGCTTAGTGTTTCAGCTTCCTTTCAGCTCTGATACTTGTTAGCTTTAGATCTCTTTGCAGGTTAGACGCTTCGTCTGTACGGCAGTTTCGTACAGACGGCGGATCTGTTGGCGAGCCCGGGTCGCAGTTCGACCCCCGGGGGTGACAGATTAGGTGGTATCAGAGCCTAGGAATATAGGTCGTGGGGACTTAGAGACCCTAGGCTTTTGGTTGGACAGTGGGAAGACTGTCGTGTGAGACGTGACCTTAGCGAGAGTCTTGTCTGAGGGTGTACCTCCCCCAGAGGATTGGGGTGAGTGACCTCGCATGTTATTTCTCTAAAGGTGATTGTGTTGGCTGCAGACAACATAATGCTTTAGAAGGTTAACATGTTTAGACTTTCGTTTGTTTGGGACGAGAGAGTCTTGGTCCTAATGTTTTTTCTGTTGCAGTGGTTTTTGGATGCTTCAGAGACGCCGTGCGACGGCGAGGGCGTGTTTGACCTGGGATGAGGGGCTCGTATAGCGGAAAGCTAAATGGATAGAGCCGAGAGAGGCTTGAGAGACAGCCCAAGCAGTTCTGGTACTTGAGGCGTTACGGCGCCAGGAAGAGAGAGCATGGAGCGTATGATGCACATGCTTGGACCGAGAGCATCTCCGGAGTATCGTCAGTAGTACCTCGGCCGCGACTTTGTCGATTCTGTTCCTGATCGCACCATTGATGGGCGGGAGCAGCGAGAGGTTGCTGTTAGGTGGTGTACCGCATCCAGTTCTATCCCTTGAAGATTTCGGGACGAGTTGGAGCCGTGAGAGGCCGAGAACTGGGACGCTGTTTTGGAAGATTTGTTCGAGGATTTGTTCATCCAGGATAAGCATCAGGGCTCTGGTTATGTACTTTCTTTGGGACGCCAAGAGAGCTGGTGGCGTCGGATTCGTCTTGTTGGACCATCGGGAGCGCAGTTGATGTTCTGGGGTGAGTTTCTGTGACAGTTGAGCGGTGTATCCCTGGCGTCCAGGATGAGGCTTAGAGGTTGGTTATGTTCGAGTGGGAACCGCCTCAAGATGACTATCTCTTTGTGCATTTTCGGCGATTGCCGACCTTGGATGCAGTGAGCGTGCATGCTCGATGGTTTGACTGTGGATCAGTGACCCCGTCCGAGGGAGACGGTGAGCGGGGGACCCGCTTCGGAGTGAGAGCTCCGGCATCGCCGATTTGCGATAGTCGCGTGATTCGAGGTTGCCGTGATTCCACCCTCTGGATCAGGGGTCTCAGAGGAGACAGAGACCAGGAGGTTCTCGACAGTGCTCGCTTCAGCAGCAGTGCCAGGATGTGAGTTTCCCTGCTGCATGGGCCGCATTCTTCGTCAGGGTTGAGGATCGCGTTTCACCTGGTGTGGCCGTCGGGTTAGAGCTTGCTTAATGCCAACGCCGTGTGTGCGTTTCGGTAAGCGGGGGTACCTTCGTGTGGGCCAGTGTCAGGACTGATGGTTTTGCACGTTTGGATCGATTTTCAGATCACGTGAAGCACGTGGATGAGTGCTGCCTGTCCTGCCAGTGCAACTAGGACCTTGGATTGATCATCGAGATGTTAGTCCTACATCAGAGCTGGGGTGTTGATACGAGGTTGGATAGGGATCGGTCGTCCCAATTTATGCTATCATGGATTGTCGAAAGAGAAGACATTGACCCTCCGTAGACCTGGTCAGGAGGAGTGTATTTTTATAGCATGCGATGAGATATTTGATGCCCTGGCTGAGTTTACCAGGAGGTTACCTGCCCCTGGCTGAGTTACCAGGAGGTTACTTGCCCCTGGCCGAGTTACCAGGTGGTTGATGCCCCTGGCCGAGTTACCAGTTGCTTACTAGATTGGGACTGAGATCGAGACAGTGATTGACGTGGTTTGGGAACCGCGCCAACTTCGACAGCACCTCGTGGAGTATCAACCGTGAGACAGAGAGAGCTGTGAGCGCAGTTGCGAGTTTTGACGGATCGAGAGGTCTCTGAGACCTAGTACCTCGTCGTGGGATACGACAGTGAGGATCCAGGCGGTTGTTACACCGTGGTGATGTCACGTGTGGGCATACAACCGTGTGAGTCCTTGTAAGGTTCGAACTTGATTAGTCGCCTTGTGCTTGGGCAGATGCCTTCGAGTGGTTGGTGTCTTGTGGAACCTTACAGCCGAGGGCTGTGCCTGGATACTGATCCGGAATCAGTAGGGCAGTTTGAGCGGTTTGCGTGGTCAAGTAGATTGACTAATGCCCTACTGATTTGTGAGCTGTTTTTTCCCTGTTTCACTGGACGGGTTGGTGGTGTTACCGTCTTGGGTTTTTGCTTACCTCCGAAGCGACTTGGAGCTTGAGGGGCTTCTGTGGTGGTGCTACAACTTCTTTGGAGGAAGAAGTCGGTTGCCTAGCTTTGAGAGTTGCACTTGGGCATCGAATTTTTGTGTTTAGGCCTTGTGATTCAGCCGCGTGAGGACGGAGGACCCAACGAGGTGAGATACCGTTTGGGTTGGGCCTGGACCCATGTTAAAGTCAGAGATCAGAAGCTCTTGGACTAGGCAAGGCCAGTGTAACTTGCGAGAGGCAAAGCTGAGGAAGATACCAGATTGATCACGGATATTGCCGTGATAGTGAGGTCATGGAATTATTCTTGAATCCTCGAACCTAAAGTACTTGGGCACCAGGAGGTGCGGGTTGAGGTAACGCCGGTGGATAAGTTTCGCAAGTTATATGATTGCTTTATCCCGGCGAAGACTTTTTGTTCGACTATGCCCTGTTTTGGCGAGCAGTGTAACCCTAGGATTTGAGTGCCAGGACTGAAAGAAGGTTCTCGAGGTTGTAAGTTTTTCCCCTGTTAAGGGAGGTGATGTATGTTTTGTAGACTGGAGCTTTGGTGGCTGTGAATCATCTGAGGAGTTTTGCCTTAAGGAGGCTTGAACTTCGGTTTTTTGAGATCTCGAATCAGGGAGAGACTACCAGCCTGAGAGTTATATATAGAAACGAGTTATGCGAGTTGTGGATCCTCGAGTTGTGATCAGGCTGGATGAGGCCTATTTGAACCCCGAAAGTTTTCTTTTGCTTTCCCTTCCTTGGTGATGGGCGAGGACTGCGTTATCCTCATCGACCGATGCGATTATTGTTGGTGAAACCAAAGAATTTTGCAGTCGAATCCTACCTTTTGGGAAGGTTCAGTGTTGTCAGCGTGAGGAATGTGAGTGACCACTTGAGAGCCTTGGGCAATCTGGGATCTTCTATCCCTTTTGTTTTTTGATTTACCCTCCTAAGTATGGATTTAGTTGGATTTCGAGGACGAAACCCTTTTAAGGGGGGGAGAGTGTAGAACACCGGGTTTTGGATGTCGCACCGACCTTGCAGGATGGTGTGGTGCGGAGGAATTTGCCATGGATGTGTCCCACTTGTGTTTTCAGAGGAGTTTCGGGTTTGATTTGGATCCCCGCGGAGGCCTCTGCTTGTTTCGGGCTTTGTACTCGTTAGGTGACTGGTACGGGAAGCTCCGACACCGCTTTTGTTGCAGAAAATTGGGAAAACACTTGGAGCAGGTTGTACTTTTGATTTTACAGCGCGGTTCGGGAGGTTCCGGACTGACGCGGATGGACCCGAAGGCAAAAAGTGAGTCGGAACTGGCATTTTTGGAGCCGGTATTGATTGCGTACCCCGACTCAACGGTCGAGCTTTTGAGGAGAAAAAGCTGTGGACACGCGTACTTTTGATTTACAGCGAGGGTTCGGGAGGTTCCGGACTGACGCGGAGGACCCGGAGGCAAAAAGTGAGTCGGAAACTGGGCATTTTTGGAGCCGGTATTTGATTTGAGCACCCCCGACTCAACGGTTGAGCTTTTTGAAGAGAAAAAGCTGTGAGCGCGTGTATTTTGGAATTACAGCGGAGCTCGGGAGGTTCCGGGCGGCGGCGGAGGGCCCGAGGGCAAAAAGTGAGTTGGAGTTGGGTTTTTGGAATTAAATTAATTAAGTTAATTAATTTATATAAAGCTTTTCTTTATAAAAACCCCACCCCTCCACCTCTGTAGCAAAGGAAAAAGGAAGAAGAAAGAAAGAAAGGAAAGAGAAGAAGAAGGAGAAGAAGAAGAAGAGGGCTTTGGAGGAAGCTTTTCTTGGGCGTTTTCTTCTCCGAGCGTGGACGAGGGCCGAGCGAGGACCGGCGTGCCGCCGAGGAGGTTGGTTTATTTTATTTATTTCTTTCTTTCACTCTTTTCTTCTCCCCGGTGGCCGGAGCCTTGCGGCTGGTCGTTCCGGCGCGTGGCCGGGGGGGAGGGGCGCTTGGGCGCCGCGCACTGCTGCGCCCTGCTGCCAAAGTGGGACAGCAGGGCCCGGGCTGCTCGGGGCGGCATGGTGCCGCGCGGCCTGCAGGCTGCGCGCTGGGCGCGCGGCACTGCAGGGGTGCCGCACGGCATCCCCTGTGCCGCGCGGCCGGGCAGGCCGCGCGGGGGTCGCGCGGCCCTGCAGGGGTGCCGCGCGGGCAACCCCTGTGCCGCGCGACCTTGCAGGCCGCGCGCTGTGCGCGCGGCACTGCAAGGTGCCGCGCGCGGCGGCCTGGCAGGCCGCGCGGGGCGGCGCGGCCCTGCAGGGGTGCCGCGCGGGGCAACCCCTGTGCCGCGCGACCTTGCAGGCCGGCGCTGTGCGCGCGTGCACTGCAAGGTGCCGCGCGGGCCTGCGGGCCGCGCCCGTGGGCGCGCGGCCCTGCAGGGGGCCCCGCGCGGGCGGCCCCGGTGCCGCGCGGGCCTGCGGGCCGCGCACGTGGGGCGCGCGGCCCTGCAGGGGCCCCGCGCGGGCGGCCCCGGTGCCGCGCGGGCCTGCGGGCCGCGCACCCCGTGCGCAGGGGGCCCCGCGCGGGCGGCCCCGTGCCCGCCGGGCCTGCGTGGCCGCGCCCGTGGGCGCGCAGGCCCTGACAGGGGGCCCGCGCGGGCGGCCCTGTGCCGCGCAGGAGCCCGCGGGCCGCGCCCCGTGGCGCGCGCTGGGCCCTGAGGGGCCCCCGCGCGGGCGCCCTGCGCCGCGCGGGCCTGCAGGCCGCGCTCGTGGCGCGCGGCCCTCGGGGGGCCCCGCGCGGAGCGGCCCTGTGCCGCGCGGGCCCGCGGGCCGCGCCCGTGGGCGCGCGGCCCCTGCGGGGGGGCCCCGCGCGGGCGGGCCCTGTGCCGCGCCGGGCCTGCGGGCCGCGCCCGTGGGCGCGCGGGCGGCCCCGTGCCGCGCGGGCCTGCGGGCCGCGCCCTGTGGCGCGCGCCCTGCAGGGGGCCCCGCGCGGGCGGCCCTGTGCCAGCGCAGGGCCCGCGGGCCGCGCCCTGTGGGCGCGCGGCCCTGCGGGGGGCCCGCGCGGGCGGGCCCCGTGCCGCGCGGGCCGCGGGCCGCGCCCGTGAGGCGCGCGGCCCTGCGGGGGGCCCCGCGCGGGCGGCCCCGTGCCCGCGGGGCCTGCGGGCCGCGCCCGTGGGCGCGCGGCCCTGCAGGGGGCCCCGCGCGGGCGGCCCTGTGCCGCGCGGGCTTGTTGGGCGCCGCGCGGGCGGCTGGGCCAGCGCCGCGCGGCTGGGTTTTGGGGGCCGTGCAGCTGCGCCGCATTGGCCGCGCAGGCTGCGACTCGGCGACGCGCCGCGGCGTGTGTGCGCGATGGGTTTCTTCCGCGCAACGCGCGGCGTTTCTCGTCGCCGGATGGATTTCTTTCGCCTTTGTGAGCGCGGTTTTAGCCGCATGTCTTTCTGATCCCGGTCCCTCTTCTTATCTCGCAGTTTGTGGCATAGTGTTAGCTTCTCACGTGGCCGGTGGCGCGTGTTTGCCGCGTGGAGCTGCGGGATCGCATCGGGACCTCCGTTTGGCGCACGGTTTTTCCGCGGATGGATCGCAGGTGGGTTGGTTTCTCCCAAGGAACTACGGATTGCCCTTTTATGCTTCCGAATGCAAAGGTATCGTTTCCTTACTATCAGGTATTTGCGGAACAGTCGTGCAAGTCGAGGGTTGTCGTTTCCGACTTGGACACGAGTGTTAGTCGCATCGTTAGAGTATACGAATCACTGGCTGAGTTACCAGATGAGTAGATACCACTGGCTGAGTTACCAGATGAGCAGATACCACTGGCGGAGTTACCAGATGGGTATGGATCACTGGCTGAGTTACCAGATGAGCAGATACCACTGGCGGAGTTACCAGATGGGTACGAATCACTGGCTGAGTTACCAGATGAGCAGATACCACTGGCAGAGTTACCAGATGGGTATAGATCACTGGCTGAGTTACCAGATGAGTAGATACCACTGGCAGAGTTACCAGAGGGGTATAAATCACTGGCTGAGTTACCAGATGAGTAGATACCACTGGCAGAGTTACCAGAGGGGTATAAATCACTGGCTGGGTTACCAGATGTGTAGATATCACTGGCTGAGTTACCAGATAGATAGTTATGCCCTGGCCGAGTCACCAGGTGGTTACTAGAAGGGATTGAGGTGGCCTTCTAGTATCTGGTAGATTTCTAGCAGTCCCAGTGCGGGGGCGGAAACTATGGGCGCCTAAGCCTACAGCATGTTCTTGTTTGATAAGGGCTGTAGGGGGCGCAGGCGTTCGTAGTTTCCAGGCCTCCCGTGAGAAAGACTGAGAACTTACTTCCAGCATTGCATTGAGACATGTAGCGATAGATTCATTTCCAGTTATCTATCTATCTATCTATCTATCTATCTATCTATCTATCTATTTGTGTTTTTGTCTCCAGCAGACTGAGTGGGTGTACCGTGGGGTTAGCTTTGGTGCCCACTGAGATCTGACTGTTGCAGTAGATCTCACACCCGCTGTGATGACAGGTGTTCCTGAGGCGACCGTTCCAGGTTTGGCTCATTCGGAGCTTTCTGACCGAGGTTTGCGCGTGGCTGGCTAGCTCCTACCCGAGTCGGTGGTGTCGGTGTGGTGTCTCTTGTACTTTTCAGTTTCCACTTTTGTACTTATGTTGGGGGTGCTAGTGGACTGGTGTACTTGGACTTTTCACCGCTTAGTGTTTCAGCTTCCTTTCAGCTCTGATACTTGTTAGCTTTAGATCTCTTTTGCAGGTTAGACGCTTCGTCTGTACGGCAGTTTCCGTACAGACGGCGGATCTGTTGGCGAGCCCGGGTCGCAGTTCGACCCCCGGGGCGTGACATCAACACCTACTCCTGGAGAGTGGTAGTTGATGGAATCTGTGTTCCAAATACTCGGTCGACAGGAAACTCCGTTTTCTCGAAAGAACTACGACCAGAGTACCGCATCTTAAATCTTATTGTTTGTTACAATATTATTCCAAACATGAACACAAAGGTTCTTCGGTGGGAAAGAATGATATTCCTTTATCTACTTGGAAACCCCGCAGCAGCAATGGGAGATAACTTAAACATTCCCTACGTCATCTGGTCAAGGATGGCACGATATGTGGAGCAAGCTCATCCGTCAGAGAGACTACCTTTTCCAATGATCATCTTGCGCATTCTTCGCAAATTTAAAGCTGACACAAATGCGAGTTCCTATCTGCACAGTTTAGGAACGATCAATGACACAACAATTGTAAAGTCTCTTTCGACGAAGCCAGATGAACCTTTCATACCTCTTCACCGGCAACGAGAACAACGACAACAAGCAACAACCTCTGCACCGGCAGCAGCTCCTCCAGTTCAACCAGCACCTCCGGCACAAGAAGCACCACAATCAACTTCTGATGATGATGCATCTGTTACCTCAATCTATAAAGAACAGCAAAGGCTCTCCAACGAGCAAGAACGTATATCAAATGAACTAATTGAGGTAAAGGAAGAAATAAAGAAGGTAAATAAAAATCAATCAGCAATGAACAAGCGAATAAAGAAGATTTTCCAAATCCTCGGCTGTATCAGTTCAGACGAGTCTGAATAATCCGTATCCTTCTAATTTCTGTTTATTATGCATATGTTTAAATCCTTCTGTTGTGCAGGTTTTTAAGTTTAAATTTGAGTTTTTAGTTCTCTAACTTAAACTGTTAACCATTCTCTCCACTTCTGTAATCTTTGGCTTTATTTGTGACAAAAAGGGGGAGAGAGTTTAGAACAATGATTTGAACAATGAACAATGATTGTGAAAATCTTGCTAATGAACAATGATTGTGAAAATCTTGCTGATGAAGATTTTGTATACATCAAGGTAAGTATGACTTCAACTTCAACTTTGGTTTTCATCTTGTGATTGTTTGCATGTCTCGACTAACTATTCGACTAACTATTTGGGCATGTAATATAACTAACAAGTTGATGTTGGACTAACACTGTGTGACATTTGGTTTTTAATTGCATAGAAGATATGTTGGTTTTTGACTATGATTCTCTTACATATCTGAATTCTCAAATGTCATGATGATTAGATAAACTCTATCTCTGTACTAGGTTCTGTATGCTAAATATTCTTGAGGTATCTAACGATCTCTTTTTGTCAAGAATGATTTCTTTGTGCAGAGAGTACAGATGTCTAAGTCTAGAGTCTGTTTTAGGAGTTTATCTCATGTTTTTAAATTTTGGATCTCCATTGTAAATTTTTGTTGTATGGTGATAGCAACAAAAATATCTTTTTGAATTTTCTTTAGTGGATCTGTGTTTTGTCACGAAACCGCCAAAGGGGGGGATTGTTACGGAATTTGAGTTGGCGTAGTTTCGTGAAAGTCTCAAGTCTTGAAAATTGAAGGTGAAGAAAGTTGGATCATTTAACTCAATCTCAAGAAAGAAGAATTCAAAAGGATCAGGTATGTTTTACTAAAGATTTTGTGTGATCCGAATACTTCTTGTAGTGTAGAAACACTTGGAAGAATCCTTCATTGCATAAAAATCAAAAACTGGACTTGGGACATGTTCAGGATCCGGATCAGGTTGTTCGATCCGGATCCCGAAGGTGGTTCGTTCATACACTAGTTCAATCCGGATCGTAGCCTCTCTTGATCCGGATCCCGAACACTGAGTTTACCATCTTCCTTGAACGATCCGGATCAGGCTTCGCAATCCGGATCCCGAACGTTGATGTTTGGTGAACTGTATGAACGATCCGGATCAAGCACTTCGATCCGGATCCCGAACCTTCGTTTTTCTGGAATTGCCTGACTCGTTGCGACGATCCGGATCACAGTTAATCCGATCCGGATCGCCGTCCGTAAAATCTCCAGAAATGTTAGGTTTTGATTTCTATCTCCTTCCTAGGGTTTCTAACCTATAAATAGACCCTATGACTCTTCTTCTAGGGTTAATCCAAAAAGAGGCCGAAAATAACAATAGCCGTCATTTTCATATATACGCCTCTAGATCCACATATAGAGAAGAAAGGAAATCATTAGAGAATACTCTATGTTTCTTCATCTATATTGATTAGTTTGATTCTAGGTTTTCATACTCACATCTTGAGTTGAATCAAACTAATGAATACTTAGATGGTATTTCCGATCTATCTTTGATCTAAGTATTCGGCGGATCATCACCACCCAAAACAACGATTTACCCCAAAAATCGGCGCGTGGATTCGCGTGTCCTTGTGGATTCAAGGTTCAACCGCTCTCGTGGATTCGGAGCGAGGCACGTTCGTGGATTCGAAGGGTGCTATTGGGTGAAGACCGTGGATTCGGTCGGACGTCGTGGATTCGACGTTGGACGCCGTGGATTCGGCGTTGGGCGCAGATCGTGGATTCGAGAAGCGTCGCGGAGCGAGCGGAGAAGATCCTCTAGGAGCGTATTGAAAAGGTTGAGTCGTAAGTGTGTACGGTAAATCACCTTGTACGTGTTTTAATTCTAGTGGATTTCTGCCGTGTTATCGGTCCCGTGGTTTTTTACTCCGGTGATGGAGTTTTCCACGTAAAAAATCTTGCGTATTATTTTTATTTCCGCATTGGGTTTTTATCGCAACGATTTTTTGAGTGTTTATGCGTTTACACCTATTCACCCCCCTCTAGGTGTTTTTTCCCCTATTTAGATCCTTATTATATATAACCCAACATCATCCGGTACGTCAAAGAAACACTGAATTTCGGAATTTGGTATTGTAGAATACCAGGATTTCGGATAGCGCACCGACCTCGCGGGATGGCGTGGCGCGGAGAAACGCCTCGAGAATGTCCCGTATGTGACTTCAGATGAGTTCGAGTTGATTCGGATCAACGCGGAAGCCCCAGCTTGATTCGGAGTTTTCCGGTCCTTGTGCGCCGATAGAGGACTGGTTTCGGGGAAGCGTCGACTTCACAGTGGAGTGCAGAAAATTGGGAAACACTTGGAACAGGCGTATTTTATGATTACAGCGAAGTTTGGGAGGTTCCGGACTGACGCGGAGGACCCGAAGGCAAAAAGTGAGTCGGAACTGACAGTTTTGGAGCCGGTTTTTGAATTGAGAACACCGACTCCACAGTTGAGCTTTTGAGAAGAAAAAGCTTGGAACATGTGTATTTTCAGTTTACACCGGAGTTCGGGAGGTTTCGGACTCGTGCGAAGGCCCCGAGGGCAAAAAGTGAGTTGACGGGGGCGTTTGATGGATTATTTAATTAATTTATTTAGTTGTGGCTTTGGTCTGTGAGTGGTTCTTTTCAAGGAAAGAAAAGAAAGGAAAAAAATTGGAAGAAAGAAGCTTGAGATATTTTCTTTCTTGGTGCATTTATTGCTGCCACCACCACCACACACTGTCACGCCCCGGGGTCGAAACTGCGACCCGGGCTCGCTAACAGATCCGCCATCTGTACGGAAACTGCCGTACAGACGAAGCGTCTAGCCTGCAAAAGACAAAACTACAGCTACACAGATATCAGAGCGGATAAAAAGCTGTTCTATAAAATTTCACAACTACAAAGTTGCGACAACACATAGCCTATCTCCCAAAATCAGATGATACAAATAAAAGTCCACCTATACAACATCTACAAATCCAAATGGGAGATAGCTAACAGGAAACATAACCAACTCCCACAATCCGGGATGGTACATCTACCTCTCTCTAAAGTAACAATTCTGGTAGGGAACTATCACGCGACTCCCTGTCCTCGGTCCGTCCAGTCAAGCCCAGCAGGAACGGAAGAAAGCCTCAGCAACCTGTCACCGACAGAGGGTGTGAGAACTACATCCTACAGTAGTTCTCAGTGGGTACCGTCTCCAAGAACCACGGTCTGCCCACTAAGTCTACTAGAGGCATAAGATAATAGAAAAGACTGATGATAATGTAAATAAGCTGGAAAAGAATCTACAGCTATCATGCCTCTATCTACTATGCTCAAAAGGAAGAGACTATGGATGATGGTATGCAGCCACTCACTGCTGACAATATGTCACAAGTACTAAGCCCAAGACGCTCTACTATGACACATGCTATGCCAACACTCTCTCAGTGTATCCCAAATCTCATCGACTGCCCCACAGGGTCCAGTCCTGTCAAGCCTGCGGCCCCTGGTGTATCAACCAGGGTGTCCAATCGGACAAACTCGATATCTCACACAGTGACCCCATGGTAGCTCGGCCAGGGGTATCAAGCGACCTCTAGTATATGAACTAGGCGCATCATCGCAGCCTCGTCAGGCTCGGTATCATCATCGCAGCCTCATCAGGCTCGGAATCATCAACGCACCCGGGGCGTAGCTCGAGGGGTGCGACCCCACCGAACTCAAGTATCTCAACAGTAACACTGTCTCACAAGTGGCTCCTGTAGGCTATAGTCCTCGATCAAACAGATCGGTATCTCGATGCTCAAAGCCCAACTCAGTCGGAGAACCCTCCACGACTCAATCTCACAACACTGACCCGCTCAACGAAAGTATCACACAGCTGGGACCACCGTCTCTCCCAACGGCTCCCACAAGAACACCCCACTCAACTCTACACACAAACTCACGGCCGGAGATGCTCCACAGCCAGATCTACGAAGGGTCCGAAACCCCAGGAGACTAACACCTATGTCGCCAAGAAAGAGAACAGCCCTTAGAACCCAGATCACTCGAATCCGGTCGGGTGGATAAGTTTATAAGAAACCATGTCATTTATTTCAGAAAACCATTCAATCTGAGAGAAATCCATCTTTTTAATGATTTTTAGTCTTTTTAGGAAAACCCTTTGAAATCAAGTTTTATGCCCAAGCCTCGAAGAGCTAATGCCCTCGTCCTATCAAACAAGAACAGACTCGGGCGACCTTGCGAGGCTTGGAAGAAACATTGGGTGACTAAAATCATGTGTTCGTCCAAAAAGGGTCTGGGTTCAAGGTCCTGCTAACACAAGTGCACCATGATCACAACACGGCGGTGACGAGAAAAACAGCGGAAAGTAAAACCCCGGGACCACCGTTTATCTGAAACGGTTCCCCACGCACTAACACTGGCCTAACCCAGCCACCAGACCCCACTCGGCCCCCCGGCCCGAGTGCAACACCCGTCCCACAACACTCTGACCACTCAGCCCACTACCCGGGCGAGGAACACTATGTCCAGAAGGATATGCACGGTGTGGGATGTCTAAAACATAAAAGAACCTAGCCCAGATTAAGGTTCTCTATTGGTCTGGTCAAACACATGCACATATGACGGGGGTGCTAGTTAAGTTCCAAGAAAACACTTAAACTAGCATGCAATCCTATCACAATAGAATTAGAAGGAAGTCCGTAGACTTGGAGAGAAAAACCAACCCACCTCAGAATGCCACCAATTGCTTGTCGACACTTGCAATTGGGCTCAGCGGGACTTACCTTGCCTCCACGAGGTCCGCACGCAAAACGGAGCACGCTGCGTCCAACCACACGACCGCGCGCTCTGCGGATGTCCCAAAACAAGCCGGCGGGTCCACGCGACGGAAAAACCAACAACCGCCTCCGGCGGAAGCTAAAAATAGCACTGCAAGCTGCCAGGAGCGAAGAAATCGCAAAATCAATCAAAACGGTCAAAACCGAGCCTCCGACGGCGAAAAATAGCCTCCGTCGGCGAAAACAGCCTCCGTCAGCGAAAACCAGCGCCCGACGGCGAAAAACAGCACGCGGCGGCGAAAAACTGCTCCGTCGGCGAAAAACTGCGCCCGACGGCGAAAAACAGCACGCGGCGGCAAAAAAACAGCTCCGTCGGCGAAAAACTGCGCCCGACGGTGAAAAACAGCACGCGGCGGCGAAAAACAGCTCCGTCGGCGAAAAACTGCGCCCGACGGCGAAAAACAGCTCAAAAATCAGCTTGCGAAAATACTGCGAAAACCGCCCGCGAAAAACTGCCCGAAAACCTCTCGCGAGACTGCTCGCGAACACAGCGAGAAACGGCTTGCGAAAAACAGCTAAAACCCTGCGCGAAAGCCCGCGCGAATACTGCTCGCAACCTGCTCGCGAAAACCGCTCAAAAACAGCTTGACGGCGAAAAAGCAGCAGCCGACGGCGAACACCGCGGCCGACGGCGAAAACAACGGCCGACGGGGACAACGGGCTCCGACGGCGAAAAAATGGCGCCGGCACGCAAACCGAGGAGTCGCCCGCTGTCCGGGAGCACGCTGAGCGGCGAAAAACCAGCCGCGCGACGAGGGAGGCCCGCCGCACGGCGCCAAACCACGCAGCGACCCGCTGCGCGGTGCCGGAGCGCGCCCAGCGGCGCTGCGCGCGGTACCCAGCGGCGCTGCGCGCGGTGCCCTGCGGCGCTGAGCGCGGGCCCGCGCGCAGCCCGCTGCGCTGCGCGCGGCCGCGCGCGCCTGCGCGCGGCCAAGCGGTGCCGCGCGCGCCTGCGCGCGGCCCTGCCGCGCGCGCCCGCTCGCGGCCATGCCGCGCGCGCCTGCGCGCGGCCCTGCCGCGCGCGCCCGCACGCGGCCATGCCGCGCGCGGCCCTGCCGCGCGCGCCCGCGCGCGGCCCTGCCGCGCGCGCCCGCGCGCGGCCAAGCAGAGCCGCGCGCACCTGCGCGCGGTCCTGCCGCGCCCGCCTGCGCGCGGCCTGGCGCCGCGCCCAGCGGCATGTCGCCCCAGGGTGCTGCCAACAGCAGCATCCTGGCGCCGCGCGTGCGCCGTTGCGCGCGCGCGCGGCCGCCGGCGACGGAAAAATCAACCAATAAATAGAAAAAGCCCGAAAAATTCCGACAAATCCAAAAAATCCATTTTTAGCCTTTTAAAAACCAATTAAAATCCCCAAAGCTCAAAAACTGCACAAAAGCTCTAAAAACCCAAAAATCTGAATTTTTGCTTACCTCGTCGTCGCACGCCGCACGCCCACGAGCTTCACACGGCCACCAACGGGGAGTCCAAGAACAAAATCACTTCAAAACCCTCTTCTTTCTTCTTCTTCTTCTTCCTTTTCCTCTCTTTTCTTTTCCTTTCTTTCTTTCTTCCTTTTCTTTCTTTCTCTGCTGCAGAGGGAGGGTTGGAGCCTTTTTATAAAGCAAAAGGCTTTATTAAATAAATAACTAATTAACTAATTCAAAAACTCCAACTCCAACTCACTTTTTGCCTTCGGGCTCTCCGCCGCTGCCCGGAACCTCCCGAACTCCGCTGTAAATCAAAAGTACACGCGCTCACAGCTTTTTCTCCTCAAAAAGCTCATCCGTTGAGTCGGGGTGCTCAAATCAAATACCGGCTCCAAAATTGCCAGTTCCGACTCACTTTTTGCCTCCGGATCCTCCGCGTCAGTCCGGAACCTCCCGAACCTCGCTGTAAATCGAAAATACACGTGTCAACAGCTTTTTCTCTTCAAAAAGCTCATCCGTTGAGTCGGGGTGCTCAAATCAATTACCGGCTCCAAATTTGCCAGTTCCGACTCACTTTTTGCCTCCGGGTCCTCCGCGTCAGTCCGGAACCTCCCGAACCTCGCTGTAAGTTGAAAATACACGTGTTCCAAGTGTTCCTGAATTTTCGGCGCTCCACGGTGAAGTCGGAAATTTCCAATCTCATCCTCAATCGGCCTACAAAGCCCGGAAAAACTCCGAATCGAGCTTGAGCTTCCGCGTTGATCCGAATCAACCCGGCATCAACTGTAAACTCAGATGCAACATGCCCAAGGCAACTCTCTGCTCCAAGCCATCTGTGTGGTCGGTGCGCTATCCAAAGACCCGGTACTCTACACACACCCTTAATTAGCTTCTCCTAATTAGCACTGCCACGTCATCACCACCTTCTTCAACTTTGGAACAGAGGAAATACCAAGAAACAGAGGAAGAGAAGAATGGGAGAAATGAAGGAAAAGAGAAGAAGAGAAGGAAGGAGAAGAGAGGAGTGGATGGGAACTTGATGGTGGACTTTCTTATAGAAGCCGTTGGAGCCGAGTGGAACGCGCGCGCCGAGCCGCAAGGAAGGTAAGTTGCAGTTTTTGTTTAGCTTGGTTTGTGGTCGGTGGTTTGGACTGCTTGACCTGTTGTTGTGGATGCGGCGTAGAGGCGGAGGCCGTGCGGGCGCGCAAGGGTGCGCGCGCGGCCGGCGCGAAACGCTGTGCGGGCGCGCATGGGCGCCGCGCGCAGCGGGCGCTTGGCTGCTGCGCGCGCTCAGCCGGAAGCAAGCAGCAGGGGCGCGCCTGGGCACCGCCCGACAGAGCGGGCGCACCAGGGCGCCGCGCGGCCTGGCGGGCGCGCCTGGGCGCCGCTCGTCTGTGCGGGCGCACCAAGGACCTGCCAGGGCGCCGCACTGCAGGGTGGGCGCGCGCGGCAGGCCTTGGCGGCGCGTGCAGCAAGCCCTCTCGGCGCGCGGGCTACAGCAGCGCGGCGCGCTATTGGGGTGGCCGCAACGTGCAGCGCGCTTGGGCGCGCGGCGTTTTCGTCGACCGGGGGTTGCTTTCTTCACTGGCGGGCGCGCGCTTTTGGCCAAGCTTGACTTATGGTGGACTTTACTCTTTTTCCTTGTTTTTTTTAGCAGGTTGTTGCCGATTGAGCGAATTTCGGCGAGGGGCCTGAGCGGAGCCCGGATCGAGCGCGCGGCACGCGGACTCCGGCGGAGTAGTCCTGGCAGTGTAGGTGTGTGTATGTTGTGGCAGCCACATGGTGTAAGTGGATTTTGGAATTTTTACCTGAGCATGCAAGTGTGAAGGAGTATGGCTGTGGTTTTTGGGATTGCATCTGAACATGCTTATGGGTGTACTTTGAGAGCATTACAATTGGAGTTTTCTGTAGGAGCTCATGGATATGTGATGTGGATTATTATTATTTGGGCACAGTGTGACCTTGGTGGTGGATGTTTAGTGTTTTTGTGGTGTGGTGTGTGGTTAAGGTGCTTGGCTGTGTATATTGTGTGTACATCTGGAGCTTATAAGTGTGCAGTTGGGTTTTGTGGATTGTGATGGTAGTAGTGAACATTTAATTATTAGTAAGCTGATGTTGAGGGGAACTTGATGTGGGCTGTTACTTAATGTTAATGCTTTAGTGGATTGGAGTTGTACTTGAGCCTTAATTGTGCTGTGATTTAGCTGTGGGTGACCCAGGTGTGTTCTGTTTTTATAGCGGACTTAAGGGAATTTATTTGAGCTGGACATTTTATTTGAGCTGGACCCCGGTGTATTTTATGTTTCCACTTTTGTACTGGACATTCTGAGAGACTTGTGAGGATAGTACTTGTTTTATTCTTGTGAGACTATGTACCTTGGGGATTTGTGTACTAGAGGAGATTTTACTATTCCAGGTGTTCAGTTTTTATTCTATAGCTTTTAGTTTTAGTTTTAGCTCTGATACATGTTTTTAGCTATAGATCTGACTTGCAGGGTAGACGCTTCGTCTGTGCGGCAGTTTCCGTACAGATGGCGGATCTGTTGGCGAGCCCGGGTCGCAGTTTCGACCCCGGGGCGTGACAGGTATCCTATGGGAACAACGCTTGACATTATAGGATATTCAGATGCCGATTGGGCAGGATCTGTGGATGATCGGAAAAGTACGAGTGGTGCATATTTTTATCTTGGCCATTGTCTTATTGCTTGGCATAGTAAAAAAGCAAAACTGTAATGCACTCTCGACTGCCGAAGCGGAATATATTTCAGCCGGTAGTTGTTCAACACAACTCATTTGGATGAAAAGCGTGTTGAGCGACTTCCGAATTTCAGCAACTTCGGTAACTATTCTTTGTGACAACACAAGTACTATAAATATTTCTAAAAATCCTGTGTTGCACTCGAGAACAAAACACATTGAACTTAGATATCATTTTCTAAGAGAGCTAGTTGAATCAAATATTCTTCAAATTAACTATATTTCAACTGAAGAAGAAAATTAGCTGACATTTTAACAAAACCTCTGGATAAAAAACGGTTTATTCATTTACGTAAAGCAATTGGAATGCTTTCCTTGAAATAACACTTTTTGAAATCATTGCTTAGGTTAGGTTTTGTTGTGTGTTTTTGTTCCTTATCTACGGTTGTACATAGAACATTAATTGAGCATATGTAATTGACTTTACTTGCATCCTTTCATATATTTAGAAATTTATTATGCTCTGGATATCATAATAATTCATTTGATGCAATGATCATTTATGTCAATTAAGTCATCTTTAATTGATCAAAGTCAATTTCTCTCTCATATGATCTCTTGGTATAGTTTTTATCATATTTGAAAATTGAGTTAAGTATGAAACTCGAGATCAATTTTTGGTTGAATACCTTATATCTTAGATAATTGATAGCCAAGTCTATCAAATGTTTATGCTCAAAAGATGTGGAAAGAGTTACATCCCAATGAGGAGTGTGAAAACTACCACCACATGGAGGAAAGAGCTACCACCTCGGTCGTCCGAGTACTGTGTGCAGCTACCACATGTATACCAAGCATGGTTTTTCAAGTTGAATAGATAAAATGCTTTTTAGAATACTTGACTCTGTAAAATTCCAAGGTTGGTATAAGGTGGGGATTTTATTGAAAGATGCTCAAAGAGCCACTCCTTACAATAAATTGATTAGATATATTATCTAACTTATTTGGGATTTCAAACATCTATCGATCTTGGTGCTTCATTTTCTTTGCAAGATTGATGATTTGATAAACGCATTACTCATAAGATCATGATAGATGTCATTGAACTTGTTCAACTTTAAAGGTTTTAATTTTTATAAATTTTCATTTCATTACTTGGATATTATTGATAGATTTAGCATAATCTATTTCTTTTGATATGAAATGATGACTTTTGTTTAAAGTTGACATGCAAAGGTGCTTACATACTTTTTCTGGATTTTCTGGAATTTTTCTAAATTTTTCTGAAGAAAAAGTTGGAGCCGATCCGGACTGGAATATCCGTTCCAGATCCCGAACGCAGGAATTTTCTGCGGGTAGCCGATCCGGACTGGATTCTTGATCCGTTCCGGACCGCGGATAGGGTTTTATAAGAAACAAAAGGGATTTGATTTCTTTTTACAACAATCTTTTGTTTCCAAATCTCTAGAGCTTCTCTCTCTAGAAATCAACCAATTTGGAGCCTTTCCAACTCGAGTTCTTCGGATCAAAGTAAGTTTCTTTGATCAAAATTCGTTTTTCCACTGTTTTGCATTGTTCTTCATAAACGTGAGTGGAAATCATGGGTGGAATTCAATTCTAGATGAGTTTTGGTCAAATTTCTTTTGAAATAAGAACTCTGAGTAGATTAGTTTTGATTATATGCTAGGTATTCTCTTGATTAACGGATTTTTGGGCTTCGATTTCTGAAAATTCGGTTTTAGGGCATATAATGAGAATTTTTGAAAATCATCGAATTGATCTATTTTTAAAATTCTTTTTGCAAAACTAATTTGATTCCTAGTCTCTCTACACGATAATGATTGTTTAGGTACAATTTTGCAAATTTTTTAAAATAAACAATTTTTTCGTTTTCTTGAGTTCGTGCTCGCAGGTTTCTCACGTTCAATAGCAACAATGGTGTTCACTTGGATAATAGTTCTTCTTGTTGCCATGGTTCACACTAGAGCAACGAACAAATTGAAGAGAGCGAAGAAAACTCTACGAAAAGGTGAGTTTGTCCTCGTTAACGACTCCGAGACGGAATCTGATAAGGAAGATGTGAACTGGGATGAATTGATGGACGACGAGACAACGCCTGTTAAGACAAAAGGGAAGTCCCCTAGTTCACCTAAGGAAAAGACAGCACCTACTGCTGTGGAAAAAGGCAAAGCACCAATGCCATCTTCATCTATCTCGATGAAAAGAAAGAGACTAGCTCGACGGTTAGGACGAGCACGAGGGGTTGAAATTGACGAACCAATAGCTCCTGATTCACCACCCCGTGAGGAACAAGTGTCTATTAATACAGACCGTCTAAGGGCTTTTGAAAATCGAGAATGCATTGGCGAAAGACATGTTAACATTGGTGCTCTTCGAGACCACTCCCCGGAGTTTGGTAATCTGATCGAACAAGCCAATCTTCTTCAAGTGTGCAGATTCCCAGAAATGCTTGGATACTGTTTGCATCCGGTAAGGACCTTCTACACAAATGCACGGCCCCTTCAAGAAAATGAAGACGGACCAATGGAGTTTTATACAAATGTCTAAGGGACAAGACTTAAAATAACTCCACAGTCAATTGGTGAAGTCTTAGGGATGCAATCTAGCAGGTCAGGGATAAACTACTTAAAAGGAAGGAGTTTAACGAATATGATGTGGCAAACTGTTGTAAGGGGAATATGTTTGGAGGAAACTCAGTCAACGGGCAATTCTATCAAGTCCAAAGAACTTCGACTTGAGTACCGGTTCCTCAACTTCATCACATGTTACAATATTCTTCCAAACATGTAGACGAAAGTCTTAAGATGGGATCGAATGCTGTTCTTATATCTCTTAGGACATCCGTCAGAGGCAGTGGGGTTAAATATCAATATTCCGTACATCATTTGGAATAGGATGACAAGGTACGTTGAGCATCCTCATCCCACAGAAAGACTACCATTTCCATTGATCACAATGAGGATTTTGGAGAAATTCCAGGTTGATATCAGCTCGACAACTTATCAACACTGTTTAGGTATGATTAATGAGTCAACAGTTGTTAAGTCTTTCCATAAACTGCCTCATGCCACCCCAACTCCTCCGCGCGCGACGAAACCCTCCGTCGGCACTTCTGCGTCACCTTCACGACAAGTACCTATGTCGGATGATGAAGCGTAAGTTACTTCGATTTATAAGGAGCAACAACGTTTATCATTTGAACAAGAACAAATCACTAAAGAGTAGAAGCGAATTTATGATGAACTTGAACTCATCATAGCAGCCCAGATCACCTTGACAAAGAAATTCACGTCAATGAATAAGTTTGTCAAGAAGTTGTTTTCGAAGATGGGCTGTAGTAGCTCTGAGGACTCAGAGTCCAACGATTGATTCCTTTTAATTTTTTGTTTTGCAGGTTTTTAGTTTTAGTTCTTACATTTTCTTTTTGTTTTTGAACTTGTTAACTCCCTTTATTTTGTAATTTTGGCTAATTTTGTGACAAAAAGGGGGAGAGAGAGATAAACAATGGTGAACAATGGTTTGACAAGTTTGTGAGAACTTTTGGATACTGAAACCTGGAAGGTAAGTATACAACAACTTTTGGTTTTGTATTGTGAATGAATGCATGCCTCGACTAACTATTTGACTAACTATTTGGGCATGTATTATTACTTACAAGTTGTTTGATTACTAACAAACTTATGACATTTGGATGTTATTGCTTAGAAGATATGTCTATTTCTGATTGCTATCTTAATACATATCTGATTTTATAAATGTCATGGTGAGTATAACCTCTATCTCTTTGTGTGGTTTTTGAATGCAAAAAATTCTTGAGGTATCTAACGATCTGTTTTGTCAAGAATTACTTCTTTTTGCAGAGAGTACAAACGTCTAAGTCTAGAGTTTGTTTTAGGAGTTTATCTCATGTATTTAGTTTATTTGGATCTCAAATGTAAATTTTTGTTGTATGGTGATAGCAACAAAAATATTTTTTTGAATTTTCTTAAGTGGATCTCTGTTTTGTCACGAAACCGCCAAAGGGGGAGATTGTTAAGGATTTTAGTTTTGGCGTAATTCGCGAAAGTATTTAAGTCTTGAAGATTGAAGATGAATAAGCTTGGATCATATACCTCAATCTCAAAAAAGAAGAATTCAAAAGGATCAGGTAAGTTTAACTAAACAATCTTGGTGATCCGAATACTTCTTATAGTATAGAAACACTTGGATGGATTTTTAATCGCATAAAAATCAAAAACTGGACAAGTTATATGTTCAGGATCCGGAACAGGGTAATACAGTCCGGACCCCGAACATAGGGTAGTTCATGCGCCAATCCAGTCCGGAACACACCTGATTCTGTTCCGGACCTCGAACGTGGAGTTTGCTGAAAATATATGAACAGTCCGGACCGTGGTACTTCGTTCCGGACCCCGAACGTTGTTTTCTGGAAAAGTTCTGTTTATTAACGACAGTCCGGAACGACTTATTCCAGTCCGGACCGTCGACCCGAAAATTTCCAGATAAGGTTAGTTTTTGATTCTTATCCTCTTCCAATGGTTTCTAACCTATAAATAAACCCTAATTCTATCTTTTAGGGTAATCCACAATAAGTTTTAGACTCCGGGAAATGACAGAAAAATATTAACGGAGAAAAACTTATAAGATCCACATATAGAGAAGAATTGAAATAACTAGATTTAATTCTATGTTTCTTCATCTATATTAATTAATTTGATTCTAGGTTTTCATACTCAGATTTTGAGTATAATCAAATTAATGAATACTTAGATGGCATTTCCGATCTATCTTTGATCTAAGTATTCGGCGGATCATCACCACCAACAAAAAAATGATTTTCCCCAAAATCGGCGCGTGGATTCGCGTGGCCTTGTGGATTCAAGGTGCAACCGCTCTCGTGGATTCGGAGCGAGGTACGTTCGTGTGATCGAGACGTACTACCTGGTGGAGACCGTGGATTCGGTCAGACGTCGTGGATTCGGCGTTGGACGCAAATCGTGGATTCGAGGCGCGTTGCGGAGCGAGCGGAGAAGATCAACTCGGAGCGTATGGAAAAAGGTTGAGTCGTCTGTGAGTGCGTTATATCACCTTTGTACGTGTTATAATCTTAGTTGATTTCACCGTGTTATCGGTCCCATGATTTTTTACTCCTGTGATGGAGTTTTCCACATAATAATCTTGCGTGTTATTTTTCATTTCCGCATTGGGTTTTATTACGCAAAGATTTTTGAGTGTTTATCGTTTACACCTATTCACCCCCCTCTAGGTATTTTTTTTTCCCCTATTTAGATCTATATTAGAGTTAACCCAACACATATCTGCTGAACCCGTATCCACGGTACATGTCGCGCCAACCTCGGCTCCTAGCAGTGTTCCAAAAACATTCGTGAACCTTCCTGGGTACAACAAAAGGTCCAAAGTTACACTTTATGCTAAAAATATCCATGTATACACCATCTGCTGAAACCAGTCCCGAAGATGTGAAATTTTCACCTACAGAACGGACTCAAAAAAATCCAACAAAAATACTGTCGCGATCGCCGCGTCGAGACCTTCGAAACGAGTACCTGCAAGTCAAAATTCGAGTCCCGGAGGCCGAGTTACAAATTCCACAATACAGGGTGCACACAACCTCACAACAACACATCTGTAATACTCTGCACAGTAAAGGGGGAAGAAGTATACCTTCGGGCAAGTCTCAAAAAATTCTCCAAAAAATATGACAGTAATCCTTGCGACACGTAGATGCAAAAAGTGTACAGGCATGTCTCCATCCGATGCCTGAGCGCGGAGATAAAAATCCGGAAAGGTGTCGCTATCCAGAAATTCCATCAGTGGCAAAGGGGGTTAAAAACGTACTCGGAACTCCAAACAAATCTCAAATCTGAGAAAAGTAAACAGTACAATAATCGTATATCTACCTCTCGTGAATCCAACGCCATGAAAATCGTCCAAAAACACTGTCAGGGTAGCTCTGTGGACCTCTCAGACCAAAATGCGACGATAACGGGCCTCCGGTGAAAGAACGTCGCTCTGCGCTACGTTGCCGAAGTCGCTGATGCCGCGGCCCCCAAAAAATCCGGGCCTTCTCCACGAGATGCACAACAAGAATATCAACAACTTTGGTGAAGGGTGCACTGGCTAAAGAGCTCGGGAAAACCTTCAACTCGAAATGAAAGGAGCCTTTGAATAGGCTTCACCCGAAAATCCCAAAAAAATCCCGAAATTGTGCATTTGGGCCCAATTTCCGGGCGCCCGCACCCTTCGGGCGTGTAGAGTACCGGGTCTTTGGATAGCGCGCCGACCACACAGGTGGCTTGGAGTAGAGAGTTGCCTTGGGCATGTTGCATCTGAGTTTACAGTTGATGCCGGGTTGATTCGGATCAACGCGGAAGCTCCAGCTCGATTCGGGGTTTTTCCGGGCTTTGTAGGCCGATTGAGGATGAGATTGGGAATTTCCGACTTCACCGTGGAGTGCTGGAAATTCAGGAACACTTGGAACAGGTGTACTTTCAGATTACAGCGAGGTTCGGGAGGTTCCGGACTGACGTGGAGGATCCGGAGGCAAAAAGTGAGTCGGAACTCGCAATTTTGGAGCCGGTAATTGATTTGAGCACCCCGACTCAACGGACGAGCTTTTTGAAGAGAAAAAGCTGTGGACGCGTGTACTTTTGATTTACAGCGAGGTTCGAGAGGTTCCGGACTGACGCGGAGGACCCGGAGGCAAAAAGTGAGTCGGAACTGGCAATTTTGGAGCCGGTATTTGATTTGAGCACCCCGACTCAACGGATGAGCTTTTTGAAGAGAAAAAGCTGTGAGCGCGTGTACTTTTGATTTACAGCGGAGTTCGGGAGGTTCCGGGCAGCGGCAGAGAGCCCGAAGGCAAAAAGTGAGTTGGAGTTGGATTTTTGGAATTAGTTAATTAATTAATTTAATTAATAAATCCTTTTGCTTTATAAAAAGGGCTCCAACCCTCCCTCTGCAGCAGAGAAAGAAAGAAAAGGAAGAAAGAAAGAAAGGAAAAGAAAAGAGAGGAAAAGGAAGAAGAAGAAGAAGGAAGAAGAGGGTTTTGAGGCGAACTTGGATTTTTGGACTCGCCGTTGGAGGCGACGTGGAGCTCGTGGGCGTGCGGCGGGCGTCGTCGAGGTAAGCAATTTCAGTTTTTTGGAGGTTTTGTGCAGTTTTTGAGCTTTGGGGATTTTTTAATTGGATTTTAAAAGCTAAAAACTGGATTTTGGGATTTATTGGATTTATTGGGGATTTTATATATCTTTTTAGATTTTCCGTCGCCGGCGGCCGCGCGCGCGCGCAACGGCGCACGCGCGGCGCCAGGGTGCTGCTGTTGGCAGCACCCTGCGGCGATGTGCGCGCGGCACTGCCTGACCGAGCGTAGGCGCACGCGGCAGGGCCGCGCGCAGGTGAGCGCGGCACCGCCCGCGCGTAGGTGCGCGCGGCACCGCCTGGCCGCGCGCAGGCGCGCGCGGGCGCGCGCGGCAGGGCCGCGCGCGGGCGCGCGCGGCATGGCCGCGCGCGGCAGGGCCGTGCGCGGGCCTCCGCGGGCGCGCGCGGCATGGCCGCGCGCGGCAGGGCCGTGCGCGGGCCTCCGCGGGCGCGCGGCCGCGCGCAGCGCCACTGGGCGCTGCGCGGCGCGCTCCGGCACCGCGCAGCAGGTCGCTGCGTGGTTTGGCGCCGTGCGGCGGGCCTCCCTCGTCGCGCGGCTGGGTTTTCACCGCTCGGCGTGCTCCCGGACGGCGGGCGACTCCTCGGTTTGCGTGCCGGCGCTGTTTTTCCGCCGTCGGAGCCCGTTTTCGCCGTCGGCCGCGGTGTTCGCCGTCGGCTGCTGCTTTTTCGCCGTCAAGCAGTTTTTTGAGCGGTTTTCGCGAGCAGGTTGCTAGCAGCTTTCGCGCAGGTTTTCGCTGTTTTTCGCAAGCCGTTTCTCGCTGTTTTCGCGAGCAGTCTCGCGAGCGGTTTTCGGGCAGTTTTTCGCGAGCGGTTTTCGCAGGATTTTCGCAAGCTGATTTTCTAGCTGTTTTTCGCCGTCGGGCGCAGTTTTTCGCCGACGGAGGCTGGTTTTCGCCGCCGCGTGCAGTTTTTCGCCGTCGGGCGCAGTTTTTCGCCGACGGAGCAGTTTTCGCCGCCGCGTGCTGTTTTTTGCCGTCGGGTGCAGTTTTTCGCCGACGGAGGCTGGTTTTCGCCGCCGCGTGCTGTTTTTCGCCGTCGGGCGCTGATTTTCGCTGACGGAGGCTGTTTTCGCCGACGGAGGCTGCTTTTCGCCGCCGCGTGCTGTTTTTCGCCGTCGGGCGCTGGTTTTCGCTGACGGAGGCTGTTTTCGCCGACGGAGGCTGTTTTTCGCCGTCGGATGCTCGGTTTTGACTGTTTTGATTGATTTTGCAATTTCTTCGCTCCTGGCAGCTTGCAGTGCTGTTTTTAGCTTCCGCCGGGGGCGGTTGTTGGTTTTTTCGTCGCGTGGACCCGCCGGCTTGCTTCGGGACATCCGCGGAGCGCGCGGTCGTGTGGTTGGACGCAGCGTGCTCCGTTTTGCGTGCGGACCTCGTGGAGGCAAGGTAAGTCCCGCTGAGCCCAATTACAAGTGTCGACAAGCAATTGGTGGCTTTCTGAGGTGGGTTGGTTTTTCTCTCCAAGTCTACGGACTTCCTTCTAATTCTATTGTGATAGGATTGCATGCTAGTATAAGTGTTTTCTTGGAACTTAACTAGCACCCCCGTCATATGTGCATGTGTTTGATCAGACCAATAGAGAACCTTAATCTGGGCTAGGTTCTTTTATATTTTAGACATCCCACACCGTGCATATCCTTCTGGACATAGTGTTCCTCGCCCGGGTAGTGGGCTGAGTTGTCAGAGTGTTGTGGGACGGGTGTTGCACTCGGGCCGGGGGGCCGAGTGGGGTCTGGTGGCTGGGTTAGGCCAGTGTTAGTGCGTGGGGAACCGTTTCAAGTAAACGGTGGTCCCGGGGTTTTCCTTTCCGCTGTTCTTCTCGTCACCACCCTGTTGTGATCGTTGTGCACGTGTGTTAGCAGGACCTTGAACCCAGAACCTTTTTGGACGAATACATGATTTTGGTCAGGCAGTGATTTCTTCCAAGCCTCGCAAAGTCGCCTGAGTCTGTTCTTGTTTGATAGGACGAGGGCATTAGCTCTTCGAGGCTTGGGCATAAAACTTGATTTCAAAGGGTTTTCCTAAAAAGACTAAAAATCATTAAAAGATGGATTTTTCTCAGATTGAATGGTTTTCTGAAATAAATGACATGGTTTCTTATAAACTTATCCACCCGAGCGGATTCGAGTGATCTGGGTTCTAAGGGCTGTTCTCTTTCTTGGGGGCGTAGGTTTTAGTCTCCTGGGGTTTCGGACCCTTCGTAGATCTGGCTGTGGAGCATCTCCGGCCATGAGTTGTGTGCTGAGTTGAGTGGGTGTTCTTGTGGGAGCCGTTGGGAGAGACGGTGGTCCCAGCTGTGTGGTACTTTCGTTGAGCGGGTCAGTGTTGTGAGATTGAGTCGTGGAGGGTTCTCCGACTGAGTTGTGCTTTGAGCATCGAGATACCGATCTGTTTGATCGAGGACTATAGCCTGTAGGAGCCACTTGTGAGACAGTGTTACTGTTGAGATACTTGAGTTCGGTGGGGTCGCACCCCTCGAGCTACGCCCCGGGTGCGTTGATGATTCTGAGCCTGATGAGGCTGCGATGATGATACCGAGCCTGACGAGGCTGCGATGATGCGCCTAGTTCATATACTAGAGGTCGCTTGATACCCCTGGCCGAGCTACCATGGGGTCACTGTGTGAGATATCGAGTTTGTCCGATTGGACACCCTGGTTGATACACTAGGGGGCGCAGGCTTGACTTGACTGGACCCTGTGGGGCAGTCGATGAGATTTGGGATACACTGAGAGAGTGTTGGCATAGCTTGTGTCATAGTAGAGCGTCTGGGGCTTAGTACTTGTGACATATTGTCAGCAGTGATTGGCTGCATACCATCATCCATAGTCTCTTCTTTTTGAGCATAGTAGATAGAGGCATGATAGCTGTAGATTCTTTCCAGCTTATTTACATTATCAGTTTTTCTGTTATCTTATGCCTCTAGTAGACTTAGTGGGCAGGCCGTGGTTCTTGGAGACGGTACCCACTGAGAACTACTGTAGGATGTAGTTCTCACACCCTCTGTCGGTGACAGGTTGCTGAAGCTTTCTTCCGTTCCTGCTGGGCTTGACTGGACGGACCGAGGACAGGGAGTCGCGTGATAGTTCCCTACCAGCATTGTTACTTTAGAGAGTGGTAGATGTACTGTCACGCCCCGGCGTCGAAACTGCGACCCGGGCTCGCCAACAGATCCGCCGCCCATACGGGAAGCCCCGTATAGACGAAGCGACTAACCTGCAAAAGAGCATCTATACTATGCAGATATCAGAGCTGAAAGTAAAACTGCTAGAAATAAAAACTATAAACAACACAAGTCCTCACCAAAAGTACAAAAGTCTCTCGAGCAGTAGAAAATAAATACAACTCTAAACCTCACTACAAAGTTCTCTCAACATGAACTCTCAAAAGTAATAAGGGTACATCTACTCACTGGACGATGACTGGTAGGGAACTATCTCGCGACTCCCTTACCTCGATCAGAAGAAGCAGCAACAGGAGCAGCAGGAACCGGAGTAGAAGTCCCTGTGGGGAAAACACCACGACGGGTGTGAGAACTACGTCCCAAGTAGTTCTCAGTGGGTTCCGCCAACAAGCCCGACGGTCTGCCCACTAAGTCTACTAGAGGCATAAAGTAACGATAATACAGAAATGAAAGGGCTGGAAAAGTAACTCTACAGCTACTATGCCTCTATCTAGATGCTCAAGAAAAGGAACAGATGGAACATGATGCACCTACTAACACACACAGTAAACTCACCAAATCTATACTGACTGCCTCAAAGGGTCCAGTCAAACCTACGCCCACCTACTGCCGCACATCCTCAACAGGACGGGTCTACCGTAGGGTGTCCGTGACTGCCACTAACTGGCACAGTCAGAGGGACGGCGTCGACAAGTCGCGATAGCAAGTAACAGGCCCAACTCCGGAGTGGCTCTCGAGGGGAGCGACCCCACCGAGGAAAGTATCCGCGTATCTCTGTCGAGCTCAAATATGGCTCATGCAGGCTATAGTCCAAACCACGATCAACAAGATCGACCAACAACAACAACTCTCAACCACAGGCTGGAAAACCACACAGCTGGGGCCACCGTCCACCAGACGGCTCCCACAACAGAACACTAAACTCACAGGAAAGATCGACACCATAAGGGTTCGGAAACCCGATAGACCGGTGCTAAGAACCCTATCAAACAAGAACAGACTCTAGGCTCCGCCTATCGAAGTTCCCGATCCCCTTATAGTTCGGGAAAGCACAACCTCGGCACGACACGCAGAAAGCACCAACAGGGCCCGAAAGTCCCGGGAGACCTACACCTACAACCCTATCAAACAAGAACAGGTTCCAGGCTCGGCCCCCGTGGCTTTCGTCCCGACAAAGGAACGGCCCCTAGAACCCGGATCACTCGAATCCTTTCGAGTGAGGAGATTTATATGAAAAGGTGACATTTGTTATTGAAAATTATTTTGATCTGGAAGAAATCCATATTTAACAATTTTAGTTCTTTTTAGAAAATCAGTTAGAAAAATAAGTGTTTTACCCAAACCCCGAAGGGCTGATGCCTTTGTCCAATCAAACAAGAACAGACTCCAGCGGCCCTTCGATGCTTGGAAGAAAACATTGGTAGACTAAAATCATGTGTATGTCGAAAAGGGTTCTAGGTTCGGCTAACACTAGTAAACTACTACCACTGACACAGTGGCGACAACCCCAACAGGGGAAAACAAGACCTCTCGGGACCACCGTTTATCTCAAACGGTTCCCGGTACAGACAAGCGATCCACTACATCTACCAGACTCCACTCTGCTCCCAAGCACAAGTGCAAATGCATCCCACACTAAAAAGATGTCCCGACCGCTCGGCCCACTACCCGGGCGAGGATAACACTAAGTCCAGGAATGAAACATAAAGTGTGGATGTCTAAGCATAAGTAACCCTAGCCCAAGTGAGGGTTTTCTACTGGTCTGGTTACACATGCAACATATGACGGGGGTGCTAGGTCAGGTTCAACGTAACAAATATTTAACATGAAAGTAGGAAACAGGAGATCACCAAATTGACAGATAGAACAAGGAACAATAATTCCTACACTCTAGCATGCTACCCAAGTCCAATCACTATCATGCATGATTCTATATCAATAGAATTTGAGTACAGTCCATAGATCTTGAAAGCAAGCCACCCACCTGAAGACGCTAACTGTCCGGAGTCGTACAGCTGAGAAAACCAGGAAAATAACAACTCCAGGTCCAACAGGTCCAGCACAGTCCACAATCCCTCCTGGGTACAACATAAGGCTACAGTTATACTTTAAATCCAATAAAATCCAGGTTTTACAAATCTGCTGGGAACAGTCCACTTACTGCGAAATTTTCACCTGTAAAACGAACTCCAAAAATTCTGATAAAAATACCACAGCGATCCTCGCGTCGCTAGCTTCGAAACGGGTACCTGCAAGTCCAATTCCGAGCACCATAGGCCAAGTTACAAATTCCACAGTATCGGTGCGCACAATCCCAAAAACATTCAACTGTAAACTCTTGTACAGATAAAAGGAAAAGTGTATACCTTCGGGAAGGTCTCCAAAAATTCCAAGAAAAATCCACGATGATCCTCGCGTCGAGTAGATGAAAAGAGTCTATAAGAACGTCTTGATCCGAGACTCGAGCGCGAAGATCTCCTCAAGAGAAGGTGCTACCCTCACCAAAATCTCACAGCAAAAAGGGTCACAGTGAGCAAGTGAAAACTCCTCGAAAAACGCGAAATCTGAAAATGTCCGAGAAACCCAAAATCGTAGCCTCACCTGTTACGAATCCAGCAGCGAAGAAATCGCTCGAAAAAATCGTCGGAGTAGGTCGGGGGAGCTCGTACACCGAAGAGCGACGGAAGAAACACCGAAGAAAGAGCGTCGCGCCGCGCCAAGAAAAAGAGAATCTCGAAAATCGTGCCCCCAAAAATCCCCAAACTTTGCATATGGAAGCTTCACTGCGAGAGGAACAACTTTGGTGAAGAACTCCAGCCGGTTTGAAGCTCGAAAGTGCAAAAAAGTCGAAGGGGAAGGGAGCTCGGGCCTTTAAATAGGCAGCAGAAAAACAAATGGGATAATTCCCATTAAGTCCCAAGATTCGGGCACACCCGAACTTTCGGGCGCCCGAATCCGGGCGCAAGGCCCAAATACTATAGCCGCCCGGAAAATCCTGGGGCGGCCACGTCACCCGCACAGCAAACAGCTGTGCGGGGCGCGCCGGGAGCGGCCACGTGGCCCTCCCGGGGCCCGACGCGTGTCCCGCACAGCAAACAGCTGTGCGGGGCGCGCGAGCTGCCGCCACGTGGCACCTACCCGGTCAAACCGGGTAGGTGGCGCCCGCCAGTGGCAGGGCGACACGTGGCCCTGCCACTGTCGCGGTCACACGTGCGGGCAGGCGCCGCACTGGCCGCCTGCCACGCACACGCCCCGAGGCGCACGCCCGCGACCCGGTGCACCGCGCCTCGTGAGCCCGCGAGTAGCATGCCGACACGTGTCCCCTGCACCCGGTCCACGCACCTTATGTCGGTTCCGTGGACCGCGCCGCGTGCACCGACCAACCGGGGACTTCCACGCGTCCCCCGCCTGGTCCATGCACCGCCGCGCCACTCCCGTAGACCGCGCACCACGAGCCCGCCAATCAGGCGGCGCCACGTGTCCATGCGCCGGGTCCGTGCACCCAGCCGCGTCCCTCTGTGGACCGAGCGCTGCGGACCGGCCCAATCACAAGCCGCCACGTGGAAGCCGGCGGTCCACGGCCCCTCCCAAGCACCGAAATTCAGCGAAAACTTCCGGGGGTCCGTTTTTGGGCATCCGGACTCCAAATCAAACAAGCAAACAGCCGTTTTCAAGCGTTTTTCCGCGCTGAATCCAAATCCAACCTCTGTTTGGCCCAAAAATATTCCGAAAATTCGGCAAATGCAGCCGAAGGCCAATCCAGCTGTGGATATCACACAGGGTCCATCTGTGGCATCCCTTTGATGCACTATGGACCAGATACACCAACACTAGGTGTTCTACACCACGGTTCATGGGAGAAGCTACACGGGGATCAGGGTCACCACATGTACCATCCCGGATTGTGGGAGTTGGTTATGTTTCCTGTTAGCTATCTCCCATTTGGATTTGCAGATGTTGTATAGGCGGACTTCTATTTGTATCATCTGTTTTGGGGAGATAGGCTATGTGTTGTTGCATCTTTGTAGTTGTGAAATTTTATAGTACAGCTTTTTTATCCGCTCTGATATCTGTGTAGCTGTAGTTTTGTCTTTTGCAGGCTAGACGCTTCGTCTGTACGGCAGTTTCCGTACAGATGGCGGATCTGTTAGCGAGCCCGGGTCGCAGTTTCGACCCCGGGGCGTGACAGGGCGGCTACAGTGTTGGGCCCGGCCCAACACTGTGCGCGCCCGGATTGACCAGGTGCTGCCACGTGGCCAATGAACAGCGGACAGCCATGCAAGGCCACCCACCGAACGACACGTGGCCCAACGAGGAACCGACACGTGGCGCGCACTCGGTCAACACACCGCTGCCGCGCCCACGTGCGCGCTGCCAGCGCCACTGTGACACCCCCGGAATTTGGATTAGTCCTCTATATAAATGATATAATAGGACTAAATCTCTAACCCGGCTATAGCATTTTGGATGGTAGCAAAATCCAAGAGGAACATGAGAGTTAAGCGTGCTAGAACTAGAGTAGTTCTAGGATGGGTGACCCCCTGGGAAGTGGGGCGTCACAGTTGGTATCAGAGCCATTCACCAGCCGGAAATGTGAGATGAGTCTCGGCTGAGCCAGGGTTATATAGCGGGTAGAGCGAGGCTCCCTGGCTAATGACCGTTGTGGGTGGAGTGCAGCTCCCCACAAGGTCGGCTAAGGCTAGCGAGATGAGTCTCACATCGCCTGGTGCTTGTGAGTGTGCTTGAGCCTGACGTGGACATCAGGGCTTAAAGGGGGGAAGAATGTGACACCCCCGAAATTTGGATTAGTCCTCTATATAAATGATATAATAGGACTAAATCTCTAACCCGGCTATAGCATTTTGGATGGTAGCAAAATCCAAGAGGAACATGAGAGTTAAGCGTGCTAGAACTAGAGTAGTTCTAGGATGGCTGACCCCCTGGGAAGTGGGGCGTCACAGCCACCTTCGCCCCCTGCCAGGCACGCGCCCCGAGGCGGCTGCACCTGCTCCGTGGACCGAGCGCACGTTGAGCGGCCAACCAGTGGCCGCCAGGTGTCCACCCTCCGGTCCACCGTACACCCGCTCTTTTTCCCCGTGGACCGCACCTGCTGCGCCGGCCAATCCTACGCGGCCACGTGTCCCAGGGCAAACCAATCAGAATCCGACACGTGGCACGCCGCTTTCGTGCACCGCGCGCCCGCCCGCGCGCCTGCCATCGCGCCTGCCCGCGCTCGCGCCGCCGCGCTCCGCCGCTGCCCGCCGCCGCCACCACTGCCCGCCGGCTGCCGGAACAGTACAAGGTGCCTCGAAATTCGCGCGCGGCATCTGAGCTCCAAAAAATATAAGTAAATAGTCCATTTTCATCGTTTTCGCGCACTGAATCTAAATCTGCTATCCGTTTTGCCAAATTCCACTTCTAAAAATTGCCAAAGTTATCCGGAAAAGTGTTCTTTGTCCAAACTTCACGCCGAGTCCACTTTTGATATCTGTTTCACGTGAAAACACTTCTAAACATCCGACGGGGTCCTCCGATCACTCACGTGATCCATTTTAAGCCCGAAGTCCATCACTTGTGTCCAAATTATGCACAAACACCACCGACACACCTCGTAGGCCTCCAGAAGCAGTAGATGTGACCGTAATCCGTAAGTGGGAATTTCGGGTCCTCACACATATGACATGATTGGCAGTGGCATATCGGCGGCGGAGTGAGCAGCGGATAGGATGATACAGTTGTTGGAGCAGTGGGCACCTCCGATAGTGCTTTCCGTCGAGACCAACCCCTTTGTAGTATCCATGGTGGCAACGATCTCCGTGGCGCCGATTGAGCGAGCAGCCCCCTCGGTGTCGACTTTTAGTGCGGAGGCACCGAGACAGGGTGGACAGTGGATAGCAGATGAGCAGTGGGACACTATTGATCGACTGAGTCAGCTTTGGTTGTTTGACTTATCCCGACTCGTAGGATTGAGTTTGGAGCCTTGGGAGGCAGAGTCATGGTCGGTGGCGCTGGACAGACTATTTGAGAGCCTTTTTATGCCAGAGAATTTGCGCAGTTGTTGAACTGCACGCTCCAGGTTATGAGGGGTGAGGCGCATGGGATGTGCGTGTGCTGGGTTAGGATTGCGCTAGGATACCTTTTTGGCTCATTCGGTCCCTCTGACTTCAGATTTTGGATGCCCCGATGGGGCATAGCGTTGTAGTTCCTTTGGATAGATGGAGGCACTCGGTGCCAGTTGATAGAGGGCAGGTTAGTGGGCAGAGACCTTCTTGATTCATCTATGAGGTCGAGGACTTCTGAGGCGCCAGAGGTCGGGTGGACCCCGACGGCAGTGTCAACATCAGTATCAGAGTGGCGCAACGGAAGCACGATGGGCTGCGATCATTGTCGCAGTATTAGTGGAGGCAGAGATGGTGCTTCCTTTGGGGATAGTCAGGATATTTCTAGGCAGATAAGGTCACGATGTCGAGGCTAATTGAGCGACGACCACTAACGCTGGCAGTTGAGTCTGTGCAACCTGGTTGGAGGGTGTCCTATCAGTGGGATGTGTTGTCGTAGGTATGATTTCCTTTTCAGGTATCTGAGTTAGAACGAGGTGCATCCCTTCACGGACTAAAGGTAGAGTTGCTACCACGTGCACTTGAGGTATAGATCCTTGATTAGGATGTGCACGTGGAGGAGGTTTGTGGAATATGTCCATTGCAGTTAGGCTGTGAGTTATACTCGTTGACTAGCTGGTCATGTGGCAGCCCAGGATTTTCGACTCGGTGTATTGGATTGGTCGGCATGGCATCTTACAATTTTTTATTGTGGTGAGAGTACTATGAACTTCTGCGAGCCGGACAGGAGGAATTTGTTTACAGGGGTTGGAAGATTGCACTAGTTGCATCGACAGCGTGTCAACAAGAGTCAAGCAGATGATGAGCCAAGGATGCTGTGGTGGCCCAGGTTTCCATGCACCCTTTTTCAAGTGAATCCACTGTTTAGAACACCTAGTGTTGGTGTATTTGGCCCATGGTGCATCAAAGGGATGCCACAGATGGACCCTGTGAGTTATCTTTAGCTGTGTTGGCTTTTGGCTGCATTTGTTGAAATTTTGAAAAGATTTTAGGCCAAACAGAGGTTGGAAATGGATTCAGCATGGAAAAACGCTTGAAAACGGCTATTTGCTTGTTTGATTCTGAGTCCGGATGCCCAAAAACGGACTCCCGGAAGTTTTATTTGGATTTCGGTGCATGGGAGGGGCCGTGGACCGCCGGCATGCCTCGTGGAGGCCTGTCATTGGCCGGTTCACGATGCTCGGTCCACAGAGCGCCGAGGCTGGGTGCACAGACCCGGCGCAGGGACACGTGGCGCCGCCTGATTGGCGGGCTCTTGAAGCGCGGTCTACCCAATTGGCGCGGCGGTGCATAGACCAGGGCGGGGGGCGCGTGGCAGCCCCGGGTTGGTCGGTGCACGCGGCGCGGTCCATGGAACCCGAATTAGGGTAAGTGGACCGGGTGCATGGGACACGTGTCGAAGCGTCATTGGTTGGCTCATCGGACGCGGCGCACAGAGGCGTGGGACCCTGCCTCGGGGCACGTGCGCGTCAGGGCGCCAGACGGCGCGACAGTGCCGCACGTGGGCACTGTCGCAGGGACGCGTGGTGCCCGCTCATTGGCGGGCGCCAACCACCCCTTTGACCGGGTGGGGGCCACGTGGCCGCAGCGGAGTGGCCCCACACGGCTGTTGCCTGTTTGCTGGGCCGCGTGGCAGCACCGGGTCGTTTCGGGCGCGCACAGTTTTGGGCCAGGCCCAACACTGTAGCAGCCCGAAACTTCTCATGCGCCCGAAAGTGGGGACCCGTTTGGTATTATTTGAATTGTTTTCTGGGGCCTATAAATAGCCCGAGCTCTCTTCACCTTCCTTTTTTTGGCATTCCGAGCCTTTTATCACTGTGGTTTCTTCAGAGGACTTCATCCCCGAGTTGTGCTGCACCCATCTGCGGAGTTTGGAGATTTTACGTGGCACGGTTTTCGAGATTTTACGTCGCCGGTGTTTCTTCCATCGCGTTTCGGTACACGAGCTCCCCCGGCCCACTATGACCATCTTTTCGATCGATTCCTTCGTCGTTGGATCCGCGACAGGTAATGGTATGATTTTGGTGTGTTCCGCTTTTCCTCGTTTTGTGCTTTTCGAGGAGCTTTTCCACGCTCACTGGGACATTGGTTTTCTGTGAGGATTTGTGAGGACAGCAGGTTGATTCGAGGAGATCTCCGCGCACGAGCGTCGGATCAAGGCGAGCCTATACACTTTTTTCATCTACTCGATGCGAGGATCATCACTGTGTTTTTCTTGGATTTTTCCGAGACCTTCCCGGAGGTATACTTTTCCCCTTTTATCTGTGCAAGATTTTACAGTTGTGTGGTTGTATGTTTTTGCGCGCCTGTACTGTGGAATTTGTAACTTGGCCTACGGGGCTCGGATTTCGGTGTGCAGGTACCCATTTCGAAGGTCTCGACGTGAGGATCACTATGATATTTTTATTAGATTTTTCTGGGCACTTTCAGCAGGTGAAATAAGCGTATCTTTGGGACTGATTTTCAGTGTGTTTGTGCGTGGTTAATTTTGGGTATTAAAGTGTAACTATGAACTCTATGTTGTACTCAGGAGAGTTTGCGGGTATTGCTGGACCCGTTAGAGTTGGAGATTTGCATTTCCTGGTGTTTTCAGCTGAGGGACTTGGACAGTTCAGCTCTTCAGGTGGGTGGCCCGTTTCCAAGATCCTCGGATTGCACATTAATTCTATATGTGTAGGAACAAGCATGATAGGAATAGTGTGTTGTTAGCATGCTAGTCTGTGAAAATTGCTATTCCTGTTAAATTCTGATGACCTTGTGATGCTTTATTTCCTACAACTTGTCATTTATTGATATCTTTGGGACTTGACCTAGCACCCCCGCCATATGCACTATGTTCAGCCAGACTGTAGAAAACTCCAACTTGGGCTAGGTTTTTACTGCTCTAGACATCCCCACATCATGGTTCTATATTGCACTCTGGACTTAGAGTTTTCCTCGCCCGAGCAGTGGGCCGAGAGGTCGGGTTGTTGTGGGTTGCATTTACACTCGTGTCTGGGGACCGAGTGGAGTCTGATAGCAGTCTGTAGATCTGGGTTCTTTGGGAGCCGTCAGAGTGACAATGGGTCTCGGCTGTGCAGTTTTCCAGCCTGTGAGTGAGACAGTGTTTTGTTGGTTACAGCCGATCTTGTTGATCGAGGATTTGGATTATAGCCAGCATGAGCCACATTTGAGCTCGACAGAGATGCGCGGATACTTTACTCGTTGGGGTCGCGCCCCTCGAGTGCCACTCCGGAGTTGGGCCTGATACTTCTATCGCGACTTGTCGACGCATTTGTCCCTCTGGCTGGGCCAGTTTTGGCAGTTACGGACGCCTTACATAAGTCTGGTCCTCCGGGATGTAACGGCAGTAGGTAGGGCGCAGGTTTGACTGGACCCGAGGAGGCAGTCAGTTTAGATTGGGTGATCTGAGTTGAGAGCTAGTTGTAGCATTATGTTCTTTCTGTTCCACTCTTGAGCATCTAGATAGAGGCATAGTAGCTGTAGAGTTTACTTTTCCAGCTTTTCCTTACAGCACTGCATATGTTACTTTATGCCTCTAGTAGACTTAGTGGGCAGACCGTCGGGCTTGTTGGCGGCACCCACTGAGAACTACTGTGGGATGTAGTTCTCACACCCGTCGTGGTGTCTTTTCCCCAGGGACTTCTACTCCTGTCCCTGCTGCTCCTGTTGCTGATCCGGCAGACCGAGGTAAGGGAGTCGCGAGACAGATTCCTTCCAGTCATCCTCTGAGAGAGAGAGTAGATGTACCCCTTACCAGTTTTTGAGAGTTCATGTTGAGTGACACTTGTAGTGAGGTATCGAGTTGTACCTTTCCTTTACTGCAGAGAGAGACTTATGTATTTTGGTGAGGTTGGTTTGTATTATTGGAGTTGTAGTTGTATTTATTTATCTTTTATTTCAACATTTTTCTTTTCAGCTCTGATATCTGTTAGTGTAGATGATTCTTTTGCAGGTTAGTCGCTACGTCTCTACGGGGCTTCCCGTATGGGCGGCGGATCTGTTGGCGAGCCCGGGTCGCAGTTTCGACCCCGGGGCGTGACAGATTAGAGTGGTATCAGAGCCTAGGATGTAGGTTATTGAGGACGTAGAAACCCTAGGCTTGTGGTTGGACCCTAGGACGACTTACGTGAGAGCCGTAATTTTTAGCGAGAGTCTTGATTGGGTTCCAAACTCTCCCTAGGGATGGGACGAGTGATCGACATGTCTTCCTTCGGTGGCAACTATGTTGGCTGTAGACAACATAGTACTATGGGAAGGGGGACATGCCTTTTTACTTTCGCTAGATTGGGTCGAGTATTGTTTTGGGTTCTGATTGTTTGTTTTGCTTCTTAGGTGAGTGATGCCTCCGCGACGCACGATGTCGACGCGTTCGCAGCCTTCTTCCTCTGAGCCCGAGCAGGAGGACTCGGGGCAGGGACAGCAGAGAGAGGTTCTGGAGCTCCGTGCCCAGATGGCACAGTTGTCTGAGGCAGTTCGGCGTTAGGAGGAGACATCTCAGCGCCAGGAGGAGGCTTCACATCGCCAGGAGGAGGCTTCACAGCGCCAGGAGGAGGCTTCTCGGCGCCAGGAGGAGGCCATGGGTCGGTTGATGCTCATGATGGAGCAGAGGGCAGAGCCGGTTGTAGCACCCCCTGAGAGTTTGCCTGTGCCTTCTTCGCCAGTTGTGGCGCCCCCTGTTGTTCAGACAGCACCGGCAGTTCCTGTTGGGCCGGTTTCTAGCAGACCACCGTCTGGGTTGACGGGACCTTTGACTTCAGCTGAGCAGCGTGAGGTGGTGGATCTGTTGATGAGGTTATGCCAGTTCGATCCACCCCGTTTTTCTGGGGTGAGTGCAGAGCCGTGGGAGGCTTAGTCTTGGATCACGGCCATGGAGCGGCATTTTGAGAGTTTGTTCATTGAGGATCGGTTTCGGGTCCTCTTGGCTACACACTTCTCGGAGAGCAACGCCGAGGCTTAGTGGCGGCGTGTGCGACCTGCTGGTCCGCCTGGGACCCAGCTTCTCACTTGGGCGGAGTTCCGCAGTCTTCTCCTTGGGGCCTTCTTTCCTGAGAGTGTTCGTCAGAGATTGGAGGAGCAGCTGAAGAATCTCCGCCAGGGAGATAGGCCCGTGCATATGTACATAGCTGAATTCAATCAGCTTTTGGCTTGTGTGCCTCACGTGGCCAGGGATGAGGCTCACCAGATTTACATGTTTGAGCGAGGATTGCGCCGGGACATTTATCAGTTTGTTCGCTCACGCAGATTGCAGACTTTGGAGGCCTCTATGGAGCAGGCACTCAAAGTTGAGTGTGGAGAGGCGGTTGTTGGGTCACCTCTGTAATAAGGATCTAAATAGGGGAAAAACCACCTAGAGGGGGGGTGAATAGGTGTAAACGATAAACACTCAAAAATCTTTGCGCAATAAAAACCCAATGCGGAAATGAAAATAACATGCAAGATTTTTACGTGGAAAACTCCAAAACCAGGAGTAAAAAACCACGGGACCGATAACACGGTGAAATCAACTAAGATTATAACACGTACAAAGGTGATATAACGCACTCACTGACGACTCATCCTTTTTCCATACGCTCCGAGTTGATCTTCTCTTCTCGCTCCGCAACGCGCCTCGAATCCACGATTTGCGTCCAACGCCGAATCCACGGCGTCCAACGTCGAATCCACGGCGTCCAACGTCGAATCCACGACATCTGACCGAATCCACGGTCTCCACCAGGTAGTACGTCTCGATCACACGAACGTACCTCGCTCCGAATCCACGAGAGCGGTTGCACCTTGAATCCACAAGGCCACACGAATCCACGCGCCGATTTTGAGGAAAATCGTTGTTTTGTTGGTGGTGATAATCCGCCGAATACTTAGATCAAAGATAGATCGGAAATACCATCTAAGTATTCATTAATTTGATTCTACTCAAAATCTGAGTAAGAAAACCTAGAATCAAATTAATTAATATAGATGAAGAAACATAGAATTAAATCTAGTTATTTCCTTTCTTCTCTATATGTGGATATCTCTTTTTCGACCGTATTTTGGATTACCCTACAAAATGAATCGTAGGGTTTATTTATAGGTTAGAAGCCATTGGAAGAGGATAAGAATAAAAAACTAACCTTATCTGGAATTTTTCAGGACGACGGTCCGGACTGGATTACTGCGGTCCGGACTGTCATAGAAACAGACTATTTCCAGAAAAACAAACGTTCGGGGTCCGGAACGAAGATCCACGGTCCGGACTGTTCATGCAGTTTCTGCAAAAACCACGTTCGGGGTCCGGACTGAAGATCCACGGTCCGGACTGTTCTTGCAGTTTCTGCAAAATCCACGTTCGGGGTCCGGACTGAACAGATGTGTTCCGGACTGGATTTGCGCATGAACTACCCTATGTTCGGGGTCCGGACTGTAGACACCTGTTCCGGATCCTGAACATATAACATGTCTAGTTTTTGATTTTTATACGATTAAGAATCCATCCAAGTGTTTCTACACTATAAGAATTAATCGAATCACCAAAATTATTTAGTTAAACGTACCTGGTCCTTTTGAATTCTTCTTACTTGAGATTGAGGTATATGATCCAAGCTTCTTCATCTTCAATCTTCAAGACTTTACCATTTTCACGAAATATGCAAAAACAAATTCCTTAACAATCTCCCCCTTTGGCGGTTTCGTGACAAAACACAAATCCACTTAAGAAAATTCAAAAAGATATTTTTGTTGCTATCACCATACAACAAAAATTTACATTTGAGAACCAATAAATATATACATGAGATAAACTCCTAAAACAGACTCTAGACTTAGACATCTGTACTCTCTGCAAAAGAATTAATTCTTGACAAAACAAAATCGTTAGATTCCTCAAGAATGTTCAATATTCAAAAACCAAACAGAGATAGAGTTTATACTCACCATGACATTTATGAACTCAGATATGTATTAAGATCATAATCAGAAATAGACATATCTTCTAAGAAATAAAATCCAAATGTCATAAATTTGTTAGTAATCAAACAACTTGTTAGTAATAATACATGCCCAAATAGTTAGTCAAATAGTTAGTCGAGGCATGCATGCAATCACAATACAAAACCAAAAGTTGCTTTGATACTTACCTTCCAGAGTTCAAAGTTCAAAAGTTCTCACAACCATTGTAACCATTGTTCTAATTGTTCATATCTCTCTCCCCCTTTTTGTCACTAAAGTAGCCAAAATTACAAAATAAAGGGAGTGTTAAAAGTTCAAAACAGAAAAATGTAAGAACTAAACTAAAAACCTGCAAAACAAAAATTAAAAGTTTGAACAATACAGAAAAGATTACTCAGAATCCTCCGAACTAATGCATCCGAGTTTTTGGAAAATTTTCTTTATGCGCTTGTTCATGGATGCCTGTTCCTTTTTGACTTCTCTTATTTCTTCCTTCATTTCAATAAATTCATTCGACATGCGTTCCTATACAGAGGAAAGTCGTTGTTGCTCTCTATAAATAGAGGTAACTGAAGCATCATCCTCTGAAGCTGAAGGAAGTACAGGTTGTGCTGCTGGTGCTGGTGGTACCGAAGCTGTAGCTGCTGTTTTTGCTGTTGGCGTTGATGTTGATGGTTTGCGTCTGCGAGGAGGTGAAGGAGGCTCATCTTGTTTTGTTGAGAGTGACTTTACGATAGTTGTATCGTTGATTGTTCCCAAGCTATGCATGTAAGCCGATGAAGAAATATCGACATTGAATTTCTTTAAAATTCGCATAATTATAACTGGGTAGGGAAGTCGCTCTGTGGGATGCGCATGTTCCACATACCGCGTCATCCTCGACCAAATGAGATAAGGAATGTTTAAGTTTGATCCCATAGCCGCTGTGGGTGTCCAAGAAGATAAAGAAATAACATCCTATCCCATCTAAGAATTTTTGTTTGAATGTTAGGAAGAATGTTGTAGCAAATAATAAAATTCAAGTAGCGATACTCCGGTCGAAGTTCTTTTGAAAAAAAAATTGAGTTCCCCGTCGACTGAGTATCTGGTAGACAAATTCCATCCATAACCACTCTCCATGAGGTGGTGGAGAAGGTTTGACCTTTCAAGTAATGTGCTCCTTCAACCCGGGCCTTCATCCCTAACACCTCTCCAATCAATTGAGGTGTGACTTTAATCTTAACATTTCTAACCATTGTTAGAAATTCTCTTTGTCCGTTCTCTAGATCAACCAACCTTGATGCATTCTGATAAAACATTCTCACTGAGTGAAGACAATATCCAGTAGACTTAGGGAAATGACAAATGGGGGCAAGTCCCGCATGGTCAAAAAGAGTGCCAAAAAGTGCAGATCGCTCCTTCAGAGCTTTGACATTGACATGTCTCTCACCAATGCATTCCCTCTTTTCGAAGTCCTTAATTCTTTCCGAGCTTATAAAGTCTTGTGGAGGAGGCTGGCTGGCTAGTGGCTCTTCAATTGAAATTCCTTGAGCACTCCCTCTTTTACGTGCAACGCTCTTCCTTTTTGTTTTGAGAGGAGTTTCTTCCATTGGAGCTTTCCCCTTTTCTGCGGCGGTTGGGGGAGTCTTTGCCTTTGAGGATGCAGCAGGGGCTTTCCCCTTTGAAGCAGTAGGAGTAGTTGCTTCTACCAATAGCTCATCCCAATCAATAGATTCAGTCTCAGATTCTGTCTCGGAATCATCCCTAGTTTTCTTCGTCTTCTTAGCCCTCTTAGGCTTGTTCGTAGCTCTAGTGTGAACCATAGCAGCCAGAAGAAAGATTACCCAAGGGATCACCATCTCTGCTATTTCTTGTGAATGAGAGAATCCTGCGAGCAACAACTCAAGAACACGAAAAAATTGTTTATTTTCAAAATTTTGAAAAATTGTACCTAAACAATCATTATCATGTAGAGAGATTAGGAATCAAATTAGTTTTGCAAAAGAAATTTTAAAAATAGATCAATCCCATGATTATCAAAAATTCCTATTATATGCCCTAAAACCGAATTTTCAGAAATCGAAGCCTAAAAATCCAATAATCAAGAGAGTAACAAGCATATAAACAAAACTAATCTACTCAGAGTTCTTATTTAAAAAGAAATTTGATCAAAAACCAATATCAAACGAAAAAGATACATGATTTCATCCACGTTTTGAGCAAAAGAGAGAAAAACTGTGAAATACCGAAACTTTGATCAAGAAAACTCAATTTGATTCGAAGAACTCTAGTTGGAAAGGCTCCAAATTGAATGATTTCTAGAGAGATAATCTCTGGAGACTTGGAAACAAAAGATTGAGATAAAATAAAATCAAAAACCCTTTTGTTTCATATAAACCCTAGCCGCGGTCCGGAATGCCCTATGAATGCAGTCCGGAACGGCTACCCGCAGGAAATTCCTGCGTTCGGGATCCGGAACGGATGTTCCGGTCCGGATCGGCTCCAAACTTTTTCTTCAGAAAAATTTAGGAAAATTCCAGAAAATCCAGAAAAAGTATGTAAGCACATTTGCATGTCAACTTTAAACAAAAATCATTATTTCACATCAAAAGAAATAGATTATGCTAAATCTATCAATAATATCCAAGTAATGAAATGAGAATTTATAAAAATTAAATCCCTTAAAGTTGAACAAGTTCAATCACATCTAACTTGATCTTATGAGTAATGCGTTTATCAAATCATTAACATAGTAAAGAAAATGAAGTACCAAGATCAATAGATGTTTGAAATCCCAGATAAGTTAGATAATATATCTAGTCAATTTATTGTAAGGAGTGGCTCTATGAGCATCTTTCAATAAAATCCCCACCTTATACCAACCATGGAATTTGACAGGGTCAAGTATTCCAAAAAGCATTTTATCTAATCAACTTGAAAAACCATGCTTGGTATACATGTGGTAGCTGCACACAGTACTCGGACGACCGAGGTGGTAGCTCTTTCCTCCATGTGGTGGTAGTTTTCACACTCCTCAATGGAATGTAACTCTTTCCACATCTTTTGAGCATATCAACTTAAATGAACTCCCCCTCAATTGGCTATCAATTATTTAATATATAAAGTATTCAACCAAAAATTGATCTCGATTTCATACTCGACTCAATTGTCAAATAAGATAAAAACTATACCAAGAGATCATTTGAGAGAGAAATTGACTTTGATCAAAACAAAGATGACTTAATTGACATAAATGATCATTGCATCAAATGAATTATTATGATATCCAAAGCATAATAAATTTCAAAATATATGAAAGGATGCAATTAAAGTCAATAATACTAATGCTCAATTAATGTTCTATGCACAAACATAGATAAGGAACAAAAACACAAAACAAAGCCTAACCTAAGCAATGATTTCAAAAAGTGTTATTTCAAGGAAAGCATTCCAATTGCTTTACGTAAATGAATAAACCATTTTTGATCCAAAGGTTTTGTTAAAATGTCAGCTAATTGATCCTCAGTTGAAATATAGGAAATTTGAAGTAAATTTGATTCAACTAGCTCTCTTAGAAAATGATATCTAAGTTCAATGTGTTTTGTTCTCGAGTGCAACACAGGATTTTTAGAAATATTTATAGCACTTGTGTTGTCACAAATAATAATTACCGAAGTTGCTGAAATTCGGAAGTCGCTCAACATGCTTTTCATCCAAATGAGTTGAGTTGAACAACTACCCGCTGAAATATATTCCGCTTCGGCAGTCGAGAGTGCTATGCAGTTTTTCTTTTTACTATGCCATGCAACAAGGCAATGGCCAAGATAAAAACATGCACCACTCGTACTTTTCCGATCATCCACAGATCCTTCCCAATCGGCATCTGAATATCCTATAATATCAAGCGTTGTGCCCATAGGATACCAAATTCCGAAGTTCAGTGTTCCTTTGACGTACCGGATGATCCTTTTCACCGTTTTCAGGTGAACCTCCTTTGGTGCTGATTGATATCTCGCGCAGATCCCAACACTAAAGGATATATCCGGGCGACTAGCCGTGAGGTAGAGTAGACTTCCAATCATGCTACGATAAAGCTTCTCGTCTACACTTTCACTAAGAGATTCACTTCCTAATCCCTTATTGCTAGTTCCCATTGGAGTTGGAAAATCTTTAGAGTTTTCTAAATCGAATTTCTTCACCAACTCCCTTGCATACTTGGATTGGCACAAATGGATGCCTTCTTCATTTTGTTTCACTTGCAATCCAAGAAAGTCAGTCAGTACCCCCATAATAGACATCTCAAATTCGCTTTCCATGGTTTCAGCGAATTTAGAAGCATCATTGTCTCTAGTTGCACCAAATACAATGTCATCGACATAGATTTGTGCTACAATGAAATTATCCTGATAATGCTTCACAAAGAGAGTCCGGTCTGCTCCCCCTCGAGTATAGCCCTTTTCCAATAGGTGCTTTGTTAACCTTTCGTACCACGCTCGCGGTGCTTGTTTTAGACCGTAAAGAGCCTTTTTCAAACGAAAAACATGGTTAGGTTGTTTATAGTCTACAAAACCTTTCGGTTGAGCCACATAAACTTCTTCGTTCAAAAACTCATTTAAAAACGCGCTCTTAACGTCCATTTGAAAGAGTTTGATTTCAAAATGACAAGCAATCGCTAACAGTATACGAATCGACTCGAGTCGAGCAACCGGGGCGAACGTCTCATCAAAGTCTATACCTTCTATTTGTGAGTAGCCCTGAGCAACTAGGCGTGCTTTGTTCCTGATGATGGTACCATCCTCGTTTTTCGTATTCTTGAAAATCCATTTAGTACCAATCACATTGTGGGTCTTCGGTGGCTTCGTTAGTTCTCAGACTTTGTTTCTTTCGAACTGATGGAGCTCTTCCTGCATTGCTTCAATCCAGTAGTCATCCTGAAGAGCTTCATCGACGTTCTTTGGTTCTACCATGGAGACGTAACATGCGACTCCACAAACCAACTGTCTCCGAGTCCTGACTCCTTCTTGTGGGTCTCCAATAATGTTCGATTCCGGATGATCCTTGGAGATCCATAGCGTTTGAGGTAACGGAGTACTCGGAGGTACAAGTGATGATTCCTGCATTTCAGATAAACTAGAAGAACCATTAGATGAATCAACTTTATCAAAAGAGTTATTATGAGAAGATGCATTTACAGCAGTATCATCATCTAGAGACATATCAAGGGTAGATTTATCAGATACAAAATGGAAAGCTTCATCTACTTTAACATTTATAGATTCTATCATCGTTTTAGATTCCAAGTTAAATACCCGATATGCTCTACTGTTTGTAGAATAACCCATGAAAATCCCTTCGTCACTTCGAGAGTCGAATTTACCAAGATTTTCGCGATCATGCAAAATATAACAACGACTCCCAAAGATACGAAAATATTTGATATTCGGTTTTCTACAGAACCACAGCTCATATGGTGTATTTAAAGTTCCCGGGCGCAAATACACTGTAGAGTTATGAATCCCAAAGGATCTAAATAGGTACTATCAAACAACTAGAGGGGGGGTGAATAGGTGTAATACTTAAAAACTCAATCTCAGTGCAAAATAAAAACCAATGCGGAAAATAAAAACAGCACACCGAGATATACGTGGAAACTCCAATCCAGGAGAAAAACCACGGGACCAACACGCAATAACAATCCACTAAGAATAGAAGAATAACAAGGTGATTACCGACTCCACGGACTCAACCCCTCCTTCAGCTTCTTCGGACCTTGCGCTGACCGGTTGGATATCCGCGCAATAACAATCCCTAAGAAAAGAAGAATAACAAGGTGATTACCGTCTCCACGGATTTAACCCCTCCTTCAATTTCTTGGACCTCGCGCTCCACCGTTTTGCCCGTCCACTGCTCACGTTCGAATCCACGAACGCACGCTTCGAATCCACGAAACGCCTTTAGCACACCGAATCCACGATGCCACGTCGAATCCACGACGCAAACTCAGTCGATAAGAATATTGACTTCGATGGTGATCCTTTGCTTAGATTATCAATGAAGAACCGTAGAAGAAATCTCTAAGCAAAGATTAGATCAATTCGACCAAAGATATGTTCTTGAAGGAACCATCGAATTGACCTAAAAGAGGCTATAAAGAAGAACGATAAAAACCTAGCCTCTAGGGTTACTCTCAAGTGTTTTATAAATTGATCGGCCGTAGCTCCCACGTTTTTGAGAAACCCTAAGTGTCTATTTATAGTTTAGAAACCCTTGGAAAGAGATAAGAATCAAAAACATACCTTATCTGGAAATTTTCAGGACGGCGATCCGGATCGGATTTACTGCGATCCGGATCGTCGTAACGAGATTGACGATTCCAGAAATACCATGGTTCGGGATCCGGATCGCATTGCCCGATCCGGATCGTTCATACAAATCAGAAAACTTAACATTCGGGATCCGGATCGGAAATTGCATGGATCCGGATCGAAGTCTTGTATGAAGCAACAACCTTCGGGATCCGGATCGTTGGCTCTGATCCGGATCCTGAACATGTCCGAACACCAGTTTTTGATTATTATGCAATTAAAAGTTCATCCAAGTGTTTCTACACTATAAGAAAGTATTCGGATCACCACAATTATTTAGTTAAACATACCTGATCCTCTTGAATACTTTCTTCTTGAGATTGATGTAACTGATCCACAATTATTCAACTTCAATCTTCGAGACTCAAGACACTGAGTGTCAACTTGAGCTCTTGTTGAATCTTCTCTAAGTCTTTGAATGCTGATTGACAATTTGATCCCTTTAAGACTCCGACTCAACTCACTGACTTGACTCACGAAATATGCCAACACCAAAATGCCGTAACAATCTCCCCCTTTGGCAATTTCGTGACAAAACCCAAAAATACATAAAAGCGCTCAAGTCACTCATCTTAAACCAAAAAAAAATCGAAACTCAATGTCATCACCAAAACATTGATTTTCTTTGCGTGAAAGATCCAATAAATACAAAATTACATTTGAACCAAACAGTCCTAGAACATACTCTATGACTTAGGACTTGGAGTCTTAAAGTGATGTAATTCCTGCAAAACAAAACTCCAAACAAAATCAAACGTTAGTTGTTAGAAATTAAAATCCTACATTTGATCCGTCTTCCTTTTGGTTCTTTTGTTTTTCTGCTCTTTCAATTTTTTCTTTGTCTCCCCCTATCTTGAGCATCTCTAACATGTTCTCCATGTTCTTGAGCATCTATGTTCTCCCCCTTTGTGGTACGATCATCATTTTCCGTTCTCCCCCATTTTTCAATTTTCGTTTCGTTTGTCCTCTCTTGATGATCTCATCTCCGTCATTTCTCTTCTCCCCCTTTTTGTCACAAATTGTCAAACAGTGAACATACTAGACAAAAGGAAATTACTAACAAAATTAGTTCATGGAGAAAGAGAGATAAAAGCTCAGTTCTGGTATATAACAAAAATGCAGATTGCGTACCGGTACCAGAAAGCAAAAATCAAATAATTTCTTGAAACAAATCCAGATTTTAGAATCTTTTCAAATACCGATTTGTATTCCATCAAGAAATCAATTTAAGTGCTTTAAACAGTGAATTCACACAGATGTCATTCAATCCAATTAATTTCACAAAATTAAAAAGATTTACTCCAAAATCATGAAAAATAAAGGTAAAACATTATAAACCGTTTTTCATGTTATATTCATCAAACACAAGTCATCAAAAATAATCTTGAGATCCAAAGTCTATCAAGATGTAACGGATGTACAAAGATGACTTACAGAGATTTCCAAATGACATCAATTTGATTTCTTACCCTTTCAAATTTGAGATAAGCACTAAAATACCTAAGGGAGGCTCTTTGAGCATCTTTCAACTATCCCACCTTATACCAACCAGGAGATTGTTCAAAATATAAGAGTTTTGCATATAAATCTCCAAATGCTTCAACTAAAGATTTTCTCATAAAATACTATCAAGCATCCATAACATGTGGTAGCTTCACACACAAACCGGACGACCGGGGTGGCAGCTCTTTCCAACATGTGGTGGTAGTTTTCACACTCCTTTCGGATGTAACTCTTTCCACATCTTTTTGCAAATCATTTCAATACCCTTGTAAGAATGCAATCTCTTACGTGAAAGAATTAAATCCCCAATTTTGGTCTATCGGTTGTCTCACGTTTATCACAATGAATTCACACAACCGAGATAGATTAAGCATCTAAAGATCACACATGATTTCTAAAATTTGATGCTTATAATATCAAAAACTCCTATAATGAAGTATCTTCAAGATTATGATTATGGAGTAAAGTTGATAATCTAAATAAAATTAATTTGGAGTGAATAAACGTGAAGCCCTTTTTATTCAATGCACTTGTTCAGTAAAAACCCTTTTGTTCAAAAACAAAGTATAAAAACGAAGAGCATTGAAAAAACATGTAATGCAAAGATTAAGAAAGATATGAAGGGAAAACCAATCAAAGCATTACATACAGTCATAAGCTATTTAGAACTTAAGACAAGGAAAGATATCACCTTTCCGAATCCAAAATCGCTGGATTTTGGATTGTCTTGATTCGTTGTGGCCGGGGGTTGTCCGCTTTGACTGTTGGTCCACCTTAGGTCTTTGCCTTGCAGTGATCCACTTGTATGATTGATGATGTGGCTTGGACCTTTGGTGGGTTGAGTGAACTCCTTTGACTTGATGTGTCTTTTGATTCCGTTGAGTTCGCTCCGTAGATGAAGTTGCCGAAGAATTCTTCTTTCTCTTTTTCGGGCAATTCTTCACCAAATGTCCTTCAAGTCCACATAAGTGACACGTTCTTCCTTTCAATTTGAATGTGGAACTTGAAGCATGCACAGTTTGATCCTTTTTAAATCCCAAACCAACCTTGCTTGTTTGACCTAATCCGGATATACAATCAAATTTCTTGGAAACGGTTGAAAGCCTTTGTATGTCGGATTTGAGTTCATGAACTTGCTTGGTCAATACTTGGTTGGTGACATGAATCTCCTCAAACTGTTTTTCTAGAAAACCAATCTTGTCCATATATGATTTAGCGTTTGTCTCCGATTGGTTTAGCTTTTCTTGGAGGATTTTATTGTTATTCAATAAACGTCCTTGTTCCTCCTCGAGATCATGAAGTTTTATCTTTAAAGCATGATTCTCGTCTTGATTCTCAAGTCGTTGCTTCCTCAACTTCTTGATATGTTTGGCCATCTTCTTAGATTCCGCAAGAAGTTGTTGATATGCCTCAACGAGTTCTTCCTCGTCCGACTCCCCCTCACTTGATGACTCTCCGCCGGTTATTGATGTTTCATACAAAATCAAAGGAGTAGAGTCAGTGACTAATGATGAAAAACAATTATTAGAAGAGGGAAAATGAGAGGAATGAGAAGCAACAATTTTTTCCTCTTTACTTGAGGTCGATTCATTAGAAGTAGAATCGTCCCAAGTTTTCGCTTGCAAAGCCTTCTTTTTATATGATTTCTTAGAAGGACAATCCATTGAAAAATGGCCGTAGCCTTTGCATCGATAGCATTGGATTTTCCCTTCGAAATCATCTTTTTCTTTTTCTTTAGAAGGTTTTGCAAAGCTTTTGAGGTTAGAGGATTTAGAACCCGATGATCCTTTAGAAGATTTCGTGGATGAAGATCCATCGGTTCGATTCTTCCAAAACTTCCGACGAAATTTCTTTGTGATCCGCGCCAATTGTTCTTCAAAATCGGCAAACGAGATTTCATCGTCGGAACTCGATTCGCTATCTTCTTCCTTTGTTGATTTGAATGCAATACCTGTAAGCTTAGAAGAAGACTTGGAAGAAACTTGATTAGTAGGAAAAGTCATTTCATAAGTTTGCAAAGCACCTACTAATTCCTCTATACTCATCTCATCCGGATGACTAACGGTTTCAATGGCGGTAACCTTTGCCCTAAACCGTTCCGGAAGAGTCCGAAGTATCTTTCTTACAATTTTCGACTCCGGGATCTTTTCTCCTAAATTAGCACATGTATTTATTACATCTTGAAGTCTAGTGTAATAATCTGTAAACAATTCATGCTCTTCCATATGAATAGAGTCAAATTGACTTGTAAGCATCTGGAGCTTTTGAATTTTTACAAGATTAGTACCCTCATGTGTAATTTTGAGAATATCCCAAATTTCCTTCGCGGTTTCACACGCGGAAATTCTTGTAAATTCAGTCGAGGAAAGAGAATTAAATAAAGCGTTCATACCTTTCCCATTGTAAGAAGATCTTTCAAATTCCTCTTTGGACCATCTAGAGCGAGGTTTTGGGGTAGTGGAATTTCCTACTTCCTCAACAGGATGCACCCAACCGTATTCCACGGATTGCCATACCCGCTCATCAATTGCGATGAGAAAAGCTCTCATCCACACTTTCCAATAAGCATAATTAGTCCCATCAAAAAGAGGAGGTCTATAAATATTACCACTTTCACCCAACATGATAGATAAACCTAAAACCCGCTCTGATACCAATTGTAGAGTTATGAATCCCAAAGGATCTAAATAGGTACTATCAAACAACTAGAGGGGGGGTGAATAGGTGTAATACTTAAAAACTCAATCTCAGTGCAAAATAAAAACCAATGCGGAAAATAAAAACAGCACACCGAGATATACGTGGAAACTCCAATCCAGGAGAAAAACCACGGGACCAACACGCAATAACAATCCACTAAGAATAGAAGAATAACAAGGTGATTACCGACTCCACGGACTCAACCCCTCCTTCAGCTTCTTCGGACCTTGCGCTGACCGGTTGGATATCCGCGCAATAACAATCCCTAAGAAAAGAAGAATAACAAGGTGATTACCGTCTCCACGGATTTAACCCCTCCTTCAATTTCTTGGACCTCGCGCTCCACCGTTTTGCCCGTCCACTGCTCACGTTCGAATCCACGAACGCACGCTTCGAATCCACGAAACGCCTTTAGCACACCGAATCCACGATGCCACGTCGAATCCACGACGCAAACTCAGTCGATAAGAATATTGACTTCGATGGTGATCCTTTGCTTAGATTATCAATGAAGAACCGTAGAAGAAATCTCTAAGCAAAGATTAGATCAATTCAACCAAAGATATGTTCTTGAAGGAACCATCGAATTGACCTAAAAGAGGCTATAAAGAAGAACGATAAAAACCTAGCCTCTAGGGTTGCTCTCAAGTGTTTTATAAATTGATCGGCCGTAGCTCCCACGTTTTTGAGAAACCCTAAGTGTCTATTTATAGTTTAGAAACCCTTGGAAAGAGATAAGAATCAAAAACATACCTTATCTGGAAATTTTCAGGACGGCGATCCGGATCGGATTTACTGCGATCCGGATCGTCGTAACGAGATTGACGATTCCAGAAATACCATGGTTCGGGATCCGGATTGCATTGCCCGATCCGGATCATTCATACAAATCAGAAAACTTAACATTCGGGATCCGGATCGGAAATTGCATGGATCCGGATCGAAGTCTTGTATGAAGCAACAACCTTCGGGATCCGGATCGTTGGCTCTGATCCGGATCCTGAACATGTCCGAACACCAGTTTTTGATTATTATGCAATTAAAAGTTCATCCAAATGTTTCTACACTATAAGAAAGTATTCGGATCACCACAATTATTTAGTTAAACATACCTGATCCTCTTGAATACTTTCTTCTTGAGATTGATGTAACTGATCCACAATTCTTCAACTTCAATCTTCAAGACTCAAGACACTGAGTGTCAACTTGAGCTCTTGTTGAATCTTCTCTAAGTCTTTGAATGCTGATTGACAATTTGATCCCTTTAAGACTCCGACTCAACTCACTGACTTGACTCACGAAATATGCCAACACCAAAATGCCGTAACATACACTCGATTAATTACATAGACGGCGGTGTTCACAGCTTCAGCCCAAAAATGTAACGGGAGTTTCCGGCTATGAAGCATCACACGCGCCATCTCTAGAACAACCCTGTTTTTGCGCTCAACTACACCATTCTGCTGAGGTGTATAGGGTGCTGAGAATTCATGTTATATGCCGTTGGAAGTGCAAAAATCAATGAATTTAGAATTAATGAATTCTCCACCTCTATCACTTCGAACACGAACGATCTTTCCATTTCTTTCAAATATAATACGATGACAAACCTCATGAAAAGAGTCGAAAGTATCTGCTTTCTCTTTTAAAAATGTTACCCATGAATATCTAGAGAAATCATCAACCAAAAGAAAAATATTGTCACGCCCCGGGGATTCAAATCGCGCGGAAGAGGAGCCACCGATGCCCCTGAATCAGCCATATATTTTTTTTTGTAAAACATTACTCCCCGGCGCGTGCCCAGACCCGCCGCATACACAAATTCACTCTGCAAACGGGCAGAGTCTCCTTTGTATATGCACGGCGTCTCAACTACAAAGTGTCTCACAAGGCGTAGCACACACAATCTCTAACCACATCAGTTGGGGTCTCGTACACATACAACCAAACAATTCACATGATATTCTAGCATTCACTTGGAGCATAGAGGCCGGTGTTTTGAAAGGATAAATAATCGCAAGGTTTTGAAAGCGGCATCCACACGACGCCATTGTTTATGAAAACAGTTCGCAAACACATAAATCCCATAAGGTTTGTAAAGCTCGGTGCCCACTCGACACCCACGTTTTAAAAGTAGTTTTCGCAAACGGTTTTTCTTTGCTTTTCATCGTTCAAAACGGCCAAGTAAGAGAGAACGTAGAATTCATTCAATTATTCGAAAAGGAAAAAGGGCAACATCCACTTCGACCCCACGGGGGTATCGCAAACCACAACTAACTAACATGAGTAATAAAAGATAAAGGGAAAGAAAGGTCACTGTGTCTGAAGCTCGATCAAAGTCAGATCAGCACCCTAACGTCCTCACCGGCGCCCTAGCACTCGCCCCTGGACGAACCTGTCACGGAGTGGGAAGTCAGTGACTAGAAATAGCATGATAAGCGTAGTAAACAAAGATAAGGCAAACCACAAACACCGGAGCAACTATCCCTCCCATGCATCATCCACCACACCCTGTATCAATGTGACATCGGGCACCTTCCCCGATGCCCACCGCCGAGCACCTGCCTCGCAAAGCAGCATCGGGCACCTTCCCCGATGCCCACCGCCGAGCACCTGCCTCGGCCGCCGAGCACCCGCCTCGACGTCACCGCTCACACCCCCCACCCATGGGGGCCCCCATTCCTAACGCCACCTTCGCGTGGGGTACACGGGTCAACGTACCACTTTTCCGGAAAAGCACACCCTTTGCGGTGGCCAAACCGCGGGTGTGCGTGTAGTAAATCTCGAGCCTCATCCGAGCACCAACCTCGGTAAAACGGACCGAGCACCTGCCTCGGCATCCAAATATCCACAAAATAGCTTTAACAGGGTTAGTGAATGTAAACATGCAATTACTAAGATCTTTGTGCGTGTAGCAAATCTCGAGCCTCATCCGAGCACCCTCCTCGGCAAAACGGACCGAGCACCTGCCTCGGCATCCAAATATCCACAAAATAGCTTTAACAGGGTTAGCAAATGTAAACATGCAATTACTAAGATCTTACCCCTTTTCCCATAACTCCGGAAACCAAGTCAATGGAAGAGTCCCCACAGCGACCCATAGTCGCCATACTATAAAGATAATAAAACACCAACCTTTACCGGAGTTAACAATATTCCACAAGTTCAACTTTAATGATCTGAAGGGTCACGTCGATCACCGTCCCCAACGCTAGTGTGTCCCGGACATCCCTACCTTTGTTCGGGTAGGGCGAACTGCCCGCCCGGTCTTCTACCGCGACGGCCGTAAATCCGGAGGTCCACATCACCCACCAAACCCCTCAACAAAATAAACATAGCAACAACGAGACTGTGCATAAAGAGGTTCTAAGGGGTACCCACCTGGAACGCGAAGAAAAGGGTGTGCGGGAAATTCCAGTCAGAAGTTCTCCCACCTTGCGCCCGGAAAGCTAAGGTAGGAAAAGTATTGTTAAAAAACATCGTCGTGGTCAAAAACACTCAAAAACGGGGCGAAACGGGCCAAAAACGGAGCTTCTGGACACTCTGGCCGCAACCTGGTGCACGGGTCCAGGCGTGGACCGGGTCCACGACAGAAAACGGCGGCGGCACAGACCGGGTTCACGGCACGGTGAGCCGCTGGAGCACGGCCAGCATCGCGGACCGGGTTCACGGCCACAGTGCCTGCGGCCGCAGACCGGGTGCACGCCACTGCCGTGCGCCATTGCGGCTTGGGCCGGGCCGCGCACGGGATGGAGCGCGCACCGGGTCCACGCGGTTGGGCTGTGAAGGCGTACACCGGGTGCACGCCCGACCGGTGGACCGCGCGACCTGGCGCACGCATTCGTGCACCGGGTCCGCGCCCCCGGGTCCGGAAGCCGTGCGCCGGGTGCACGCCGGGCCCTGTGGACCGCGCGGCCTGGCGCACGCGTTCGTGCGCCGGGTCCGCGCCCCATGGGCCCGGGAGCTGTACGCCGGGTGCACGCCGCGTCCCGTGGACCGCGCAGCGATGCGGCCGTACGGGGATGAACAGTAACCCCTTTTTTTTTTGCTTTCTTCTCCGTTTTCGCTCCCGTGCGACTCCGGCGACGACCTCGTGGGCATGATAACGGCGGCGGCGGCCCTCCCGTTTGACAACGGCGACGGCGGCTTCCCGTTACCACAACCCACGACGCGTGCGACACCCGAACAACCCCCAACCAAAACCTCGACCCCACAGAAAATGCAATGAAGGGGGAACGACCGCTTACCGTGATCTTGTGAGGAAAGGGTGGGAGGGGTGGATCGTCCCTCTCGTCTCCAACGGAAGGCTCCACGAGGGATGGGTTTCCCCCGTTCTTCCCTTCTCCTCGTCTCGTCGCCTCGGTTTCTCATGCGCCTCATGAAAAGGGAGGAAGAAAGGAATGGGGTTTTCTTTCTTAAAAGTGCCGCCCTAAATCCTAGCCGTCAAGAGGGAAAAACCAAGAGGGAAAAGAAAAACCCTAGGGCCCCCGGTTTTAAGGGAAACCCTAATAACAATCGGCGGCTAAGATTGTCTCGAAAAGCGTGTCATCCAATCGCGCGGTTCCCGGGGCGCCTAAAGGGGTCCGAACTTCAAAAATTTATTCTGGGAGAACCGGGAGTCGGAATCCGAAACCGATCGCGTCCCCGTTCTCCGTTTCGCGAGCCCTTCCGCCTAAAAATGTCCGCGAGTCCCGACGGACTTTCCGGAAAAACACTAAAAATTGTCCCACAGTCGGACAGTCGTAAGAAAGGGATAACGGAAAGGGTAACGGAAAAAGCCAGGTCTTACATCACTCACCAATAAAAACAAGTTTCGTCCCCGAAACTTAACTCCCGCCTGCGGCGAAGAGGTCCGGGTAGCACTCCCCCATCTTTGACTCTGGTTCCTAAGTTACCTCACATTCTTCCTGGTTGCTTCACAGCGCCTTCCCATAGGGGAATCGTCCGGTTGCGCAACCTTTTTGTCCTCTCGTGCTAAGATCCGCATCGAGGTTTGGCAGTAAAGGCAACCGGTATGTCACCGGGCCTACGCGCTCCAACATCCCGAAAATCGGGTCATTGCCGCCAACCAACAATGCCAAGAGCTCGAACCATTAGCAATACGCAACTCATTTACTTAAGGCGTTCTGTCACACCGCCAGCGATCTTGTCCTGACTCAACCCACCTGGACGTCTATGGCGTACTGTTACAACGCCTCGGGTCTTGGCCCGTCTCACCTCACCTGGACGTCTAAGGCGTACTGTTACAACGCCTCGGGTCTATTGTCACAAGGCCGGAAGTTGGACCTATTTAACCCTTAACTAAATAGCCAACATAAAAGACAACTAAGTCTTCACCTCCTTATTGGGCAGGAGGGTACGAAGCATTACTTCTAAGGGTTCCTCCGGGGTCGTGGCCAAAATTTCTCTTGTACGAGGTCTTCCTTGCTACTACCTCCCTCGTAGCCGAAACGTCTGCTTTCCCCCGCCGGTCGCTGACGTTCGCTTTCACCTGTTGGCACACCAAAAATTGCGCCACAATTTGTGCCACATCGCTCTTTCGATTTGGGCCACCAGAAGGTCTGCCATAGATCCCTGCACCTCTTTGTACCTCCGGAATGGGCGGTATAGGAGGTATTATATACTTTGGCTAGATTTTCTTCCCCCGTTTCTAGCTTATCGGGCACACGAATTCGTCCCCGGAACCTTATTACATCCCTGAGTCACTCGTAAAAATTCCGCCTTGCTCCGAGGACATTCTGTCTTGCACCAGTTGTAGTTACGTGTCCGCCGATGGGTCCTCCCAAGATCCTCTTGGAGATTCGTCAGACTAGATCTTATAGTCCTTTCCGGGCTTCGGCTGTATGAGCACTGGCGCCTGTGTGCGTCTGTCTTTAAGTTCTTTGAAACTCCTTTGGCACTGGGCTGTCCAGACGATCCTCTACCCACTTTGGGTTAGTCGATTTAGGGAAGTGGCCTCCCACGAAGCGTCTGTAATGGCCTGCCCGTCCTAAGAAGCTTCGGATCTCCGTCACCGTTGTTGGCCGAGCCCAGTTGGCCACCGACTCGATCCTCCTCGGATCCACTGCAATTCCAGATGTCGAAACGGTATGCCCCAAAAAGTCCACCTCACGGAGCAAAACTCACACTTTATGAGTTTGGCATATGGTTACTGATCCTGGAGGGTCTAGGGGATTACTCGCGAGTGTTCCCCATACCCCTTGTCCGTTGTGAGAGCAGATCGGAACGTCCACCATAAGACCATTACCGGCTGGTCTAAGGAGGGCTTGAGTATCCTATTCATCATGCCTGTGAATACCGCTGGTGCGCTAACGAGTCTGAACGGTATGACCGTGAACTCATGTCGACCACTCCGAGTTCGTAAGGCTGTTTTTCGGTAAGTCTGGTTCCCGGAGACGCACTTGGAACTTCAAGCAGTCAACTACCACTTAAGATTGCCGCGACTGTCGGCCCCAAGCGTGATGCCGTTAACTTTTAACGGAAACCTCATTAGTCCTTAGAGACTAAGAACCCGTCTCGCCCTCGCTGGGCAGGAAGGAGTACAGCCGCCTGCCTCGAGGGGTAGCCGGAGGATCCGACCGAACTTATCTCTACGATGGGATTTCTTCTAATATCTATGGTAGGGAGAAACATGAAGCGAGGGGGAGGGGTGGGATGCTGCTACGGGTGATGTCCCTGTTTCCGAGGGGCAGTTGAAACCATGGCGCCCCGGTTTGCCGCATCGAAAACGGTGGTCTTGCTTCTGGGGACATTCGGTCACTTGGTGTATTCCACCGCAATTGATGCAAGACTTGTCCACCGACCATTGTCCTCCCGTCGGCGCATTCGTGGTTCCTTATTGCCATCTCAGGTATTTAGGAGGCCGACTCCTCTTGGTATGCTCTTTTCCAAAACAAGGTCGAGCTCGTTTCTTATCCCGCTGTGATCTGAGCTCTCCCGTCGGGCTCGTGAAATCGCAAATTCGTGCTCCACCGTGGTGGCTCTATCGACCACCTCCTGGAAGGTGTGCAAATCAGCCGTTTGCACCACCTTGTAGATGTCGCTTCGTAAACCATTCACAAAAAGACGGGCTTTGTGAGATTCATCTCTTATAACAGGGGGAACACATTTGGTCAACCTCACAATTTGCCCGTTGATAACCCGTAACTGTCTGACTTTCTTTTCTTGATGTGCTTCAGGTCATCTTCCATCTGCTGTTTGATGCTTGTCGGAGAGAAATGCCTCAAACAGTTTTTCTCGGAACGTGGTCCAAGATGGAAGGGCGGTGCCCCCCCCCCCCCCCGAGGGGTCCGGGCACACCGTCCTCCACCACCTGCGGGCGTTTCCCTCAAGAAAGTGGACTGCCAAAGGGACCCGTTCATGTTCTTCCATCAATAGGTCTTCAAAAACTTTTCCATGGTATCCACCCATTTTCCACGACCAAAGGGTCGGTCGTCTCTCCCTCAAACACGGGTGGGTCGACCCTCTTGAAATTTGCCAAGTTCGCTGTCACCCCATCCCATTCGGTTTGCCGGATAAGGGCTTCCCCCGCAGCTACGGCGGTCATTCTGGGGATAGGTGTCACCACGGTCTCTCCCAAGGGAGCTCCGACAGTGGCTCCCGGCGTAGGTCCCGAAGCTGCTGGTGTTAGTGCTACTGAGGGCGTCGTCGGATAAACCGACGGTATCTCGGTCACCGTGGTCGGAGAAGGGGCAACCGTAGTCTCGCTGACCGCCACCGACGGTCTCGTCACTGGTGCGGTTGGTCCGGGCAAAGAAGCCTGGGCGACCTCGATGGTATTGGTCGCCGACTGTTGCGCCCACTGCCGCATATTTGTTCCATAATGGTTTGCTAACTGCCCGGCCCCTCTTGTAGTTTTTGTCGTGCAGCGGATACTACTCCGCCGCTATTGGCACCGTACTTTCTGCCCCCCGCGTTCTCCGCTGAAACCCATTTCGGGCCATTATTCGCTATTACAAAGAACCAAGTCAAACCCTAGACCTAACGGGTCTAGCACCACGACCTACAGACGCAACACGAAATTAAATCCCCCTTTTTCCCTCGCACACTCACGATCTATGGTCTACCCCAAGTTCCACTTTATATTCAGTAGTTAGTGTATTGCGCCCCGTGGATGTTGGGCCCCCGACTGTTGTGGTTAAAAGTTTACCGCTCTGATACCATCTTTAATCTGTCACGCCCCGGGGATTCAAATCGCCGGAAGAGGAGCCA
>CM055067.1:20182446-20218915 GCA_029204045.2 Tillandsia leiboldiana | reverse complement strand
CATATCGCGCGGAAGAGGAGCACCGATGCCCCTGAATCAGCCATATCATTTTTTTTGTAAAACATTACTCCCGGCGCGTGCCCAGACCCGCCGCATACACAAATTCACTCTGCAAACGGGCAGAGTCTCCTTTGTATATGCACGGCGTCTCAACTACAAGTGTCTCACAGGCGTAGCACACACAATCTCTAACCACATCAGTTGGGGTCTCGTACACATACAACCAAACAATTCACATGATATTCTAGCATTCACTTGGAGCATAGAGGCCGGTGTTTTGAAAGGATAAATAATCGCAAGGTTTTGAAAAGCGGCATCCACACGACGCCATTGTTTATGAAAACAGTTCGCAACACATAAATCCCATAAGGTTTGTAAAGCTCGTGCCCACTCGACACCCACTTTTAAAAGTAGTTTTCGCAAACGTTTTCTTGCTTTTCATCGTTCAAAACGGCCAAGTAAGAGAAACGTAGAATCATTCATTATTCGAAAAGGAAAAAGGGCAACATCCACTTCCGACCCCACGGGGTATCGCAAACACAACTAACTAACATGAGTAATAAAAGATAAAGGAAAGAAAGGTCACTGTGTCTGAAGCTCGATCAAAGTCAGATCAGCACCTAACGTCCTCACCGGCGCCCTAGCACTCGCCCCTGGACGAACCTGTCACGGAGTGGGGATCAGTGACTAGAAATAGCATGATAAGCGTAGTAACAAAGATAAGGCAAACCACACACCGGCAACTATCCCTCCCATGCATCATCCACCACACCCTGTATCAATGTGACATCGGGCACCTTCCCCGATGCCCACCGCCGAGCACCTGCCTCGCAAAGCAGCATCGGGCACCTTCCCCGATGCCCACCGCCGAGCACCTCCTCGGCCGCCGAGCACCCGCCTCGACGTCACCGCTCACACCCCCCACCCATGGGGGCCCCATTCCTAACGCCACCTTCGCGTGGGGTACACGGTCAACGTACCACTTTCCGAAAAGCACACCCTTTGCGGTGGCCAAACCGCGGGTGTGCGTGTAGTAATCTCGAGCCTCATCCGAGCACCAACCTCGGTAAAACGGACCGAGCACCTGCCTCGGCATCCAAATATCCACAAAATAGCTTTAACAGGGTTAGTGAATGTAAACATGCAATTACTAAGATCTTTGTGCGTGTAGCAAATCTCGAGCCTCATCCGAGCACCCTCCTCGGCAAACGGACCGAGCACCTGCCTCGGCATCCAATATCCACAAAAAGCTTTAACAGGGTTAGCAAATGTAAACATGCAATTACTAAGATCTACCCCTTTTCCCATAACTCCGGAAACCAAGTCAATGGAGAGTCCCCACAGCGACCCATAGTCGCCATACTATAAAGATAATAAAACACCAACCTTACCGGAGTTAACAATATCCACAAGTTCAACTTTAATGATCTGAAGGGTCACGTCGATCACCGTCCCCAACGCTAGTGTGTCCCGGACATCCCTACCTTTGTTCGGGTAGGGCGAACTGCCCGCCCGGTCTTCTACCGCGACGGCCGTAAATCCGGAGGTCCACATCACCCACCAAACCCCTCAACAAAATAAACATAGCAACAACGAGACTGTGCATAAAGAGGTTCTAAGGGTACCCACCTGGAACGCGAAGAAAGGGTGTGCGGGAAATTCCAGTCAGAAGTTCTCCCACCTTGCGCCCGGAAAGCTAAGGTAGGAAAAGTATTGTTAAAAAACATCGTCGTGGTCAAAAACACTCAAAACGGGGCGAAACGGGCCAAAAACGGAGCTTCTGGACACTCTGGCCGCAACCTGGTGCACGGGTCCAGGCGTGGACCGGGTCCACGACAGAAAACGGCGGCGGCACAGACCGGGTTCACGGCACGGTGAGCCGCTGGAGCACGGCCAGCATCGCGGACCGGGTTCACGGCCACAGTGCCTGCGGCCGCAGACCGGGTGCACGCCACTGCCGTGCGCCATTGCGGCTTGGGCCGGGCCGCGCACGGGATGGAGCGCGCACCGGGTCCACGCGGTTGGGCTGTGAAGGCGTACACCGGGTGCACGCCCGACCGGTGGACCGCGCGACCTGGCGCACGCATTCGTGCACCGGGTCCGCGCCCCCGGGTCCGGAAGCTGTGCGCCGGGTGCACGCCGGGCCCTGTGGACCGCGCGGCCTGGCGCACGCGTTCGTGCGCCGGGTCCGCGCCCCATGGGCCCGGGAGCTGTACGCCGGTGCACGCCGCGTCCCGTGGACCGCGCAGCGATGCGGCCGTACGGGGATGAACAGTAACCCCTTTTTTTTTGCTTTCTTCTCCGTTTTCGCTCCCGTGCGACTCCGGCGACGACCTCGTGGGCATGATAACGGCGGCGGCGGCCTCCCGTTTGACAACGGCGACGGCGGCTTCCCGTTACCACAACCCACGACGCGTGCGACACCCGAACAACCCCCCCAAAACCTCGACCCCACAGAAAATGCAATGAAGGGGAACGACGCTTACCGTGATCTTGTGAGGAAAAGGGTGGGAGGGTGGATCGTCCCTCTCGTCTCCAACGGAAGGCTCCACGAGGGATGGGTTTCCCCCGTTCTTCCCTTCTCCTCGTCTCGTCGCCTCGGTTTCTCATGCGCCTCATGAAAAAGGGAGGAAGAAAGGAATGGGGTTTTCTTTCTTAAAAGTGCCGCCCTAAATCCTAGCCAGTCAAGAGGGAAAAACCAAGAGGGAAAAGAAAAACCCTAGGGCCCCCGGTTTTAAGGGAAACCCTAATAACAATCGGCGGCTAAGATTGGTCTCGAAAAGCGTGTCATCCAATCGCAGCGGTTCCCGGGGCGCCTAAAGGGGTCCGAACTTCAAAAAATTATTCTGGGAGAACGGGAGTCGGAATCCGAACCGATCGCGTCCCCGTTCTCCGTTTCGCGAGCCCTTCCCGCCTAAAAAATGTCCGCGAGTCCCGACGGATTTCCGGAAAAACACTAAAATTGTCCCACAGTCGGACAGTCGTAAGAAAGGGATAACGGAAAGGGTAACGGAAAAGCCAGGTCTTACATCACTCACCAATAAAAACAAGTTTCGTCCCCGAAACTTAACTCCCGCCTGCGGCGAAGAGGTCCGGGTAGCACTCCCCCATCTTTGACTCTGGTTCCTAAGTTACCTCACATTCTTCCTGGTTGCTTCACAGCGCCTTCCCATAGGGGATCGTCCGGTTGCGCAACCTTTTTGTCCTCTCGTGCTAAGATCCGCATCGAGGTTTGGCAGTAAAGGCAACCGGTATGTCACCGGGCCTACGCGCTCCAACATCCCGAAAATCGGGTCATTGCCGCCAACCAACAATGCCAAGAGCTCGAACCATTAGCAATACGCAACTCATTTACTTAAGGCGTTCTGTCACACCGCCAGCGATCTTGTCCTGACTCAACCCACCTGGACGTCTATGGCGTACTGTTACAACGCCTCGGGTCTTGGCCCGTCTCACCTCACCTGGACGTCTAAGGCGTACTGTTACAACGCCTCGGGTCTATTGTCACAAGGCCGGAAGTTGGACCTATTTAACCCTTAACTAAATAGCCAACATAAAAGACAACTAAGTCTTCACCTCCTTATTGGGCAGGGAGGGTAACGAAGCATTACTTCTAAGGGTTCCTCCGGGGTCGTGGCCAAAATTTCTCTTGTACGAGGTCTTCCTTGCTACTACCTCCCTCGTAGCCGAAACGTCTGCTTTCCCCCGCCGGTCGCTGACGTTTCGCTTTCACCTGTTGGCACACCAAAAATTGCGCCACAATTTGGCCACATCGCTCTTTCGATTTGGGCCACCAGAAGGTCTGCCATAGATCCCTGCACCTCTTTGTACCTCCGGAATGGGCGGTATAGGAGGTATTATATACTTTGGCTAGATTTTCTTCCCCCCGTTTCTAGCTTATCGGGCACACGAATTCGTCCCCGGAACCTTATTACCATCCCTGATCACTCGTAAAAATTCCGCCTTGCTCCGAGGACATTCTGTCTTGCACCAGTTGTAGTTACGTGTCCGCCGATGGGTCTCCCAAGATCCTCTTGGAGATTCGTCAGACTAGATCGTATAGTCCTTTCCGGGCTTCGGCTGTATGAGCACTGGCGCCTGTGTGCGTCTGTCTTTAAGTTCTTTGAAACTCCTTTGGCACTGGGCTGTCCAGACGATCCTCTACCCACTTTGGGTTAGTCGATTTAGGGAAGTGGCCTCCCACGAAGCGTCTGTAATGGCCTGCCCGTCCTAAGAAGCTTCGGATCTCCGTCACCGTTGTTGGCCGAGCCCAGTTGGCCACCGACTCGATCCTCCTCGGATCCACTGCAATTCCAGATGTCGAAACGGTATGCCCCAAAAAGTCCACCTCACGGAGCCAAAACTCACACTTTATGAGTTTGGCATATGGTTACTGATCCTGGAGGGTCTAGGGGATTACTCGCGAGTGTTCCCCATACCCCTTGTCCGTTGTGAGAGCAGATCGGAACGTCCACCATAAGACCATTACCGGCTGGTCTAAGGAGGGCTTGAGTATCCTATTCATCATGCCTGTGAATACCGCTGGTGCGCTAACGAGTCTGAACGGTATGACCGTGAACTCATGTCGACCACTCCGAGTTCGTAAGGCTGTTTTTCGGTAAGTCTGGTTCCCGGAGACGCACTTGGAACTTCAAGCAGTCAACTACCACTTAAAGATTGCCGCGACTGTCGGCCCCAAGCGTGATGCCGTTAACTTTTAACGGAAACCTCATTAGTCCTTAGAGACTAAGAACCCGTCTCGCCCTCGCTGGGCAGGAAGGAGTACAGCCGCCTGCCTCGAGGGGTAGCCGGAGGATCCGACCGAACTTATCTCTACGATGGGATTTCTTCTAATATCTATGGTAGGGAGAAACATGAAGCGAGGGGGAGGGGTTGGGATGCTGCTACGGTGATGTCCCTGTTTCCGAGGGGCAGTTGAAACCATGGCGCCCCGGTTTGCCGCATCGAAAAACGGTGGTCTTGCTTCTGGGGACATTCGGTCACTTGGTGTATTCCACCGCAATTGATGCAAGACTTGTCCACCGACCATTGTCCTCCCGTCGGCGCATTCGTGGTTCCTTATTGCCATCTCAGGTATTTAGGAGGCCGACTCCTCTTGGTATGCTCTTTTCCAAAACAAGGTCGAGCTCGTTTCTTATCCCCGCTGTGATCTGAGCTCTCCCGTCGGGCTCGTGAAATCGCAAATTCGTGCTCCACCGTGGTGGCTCTATCGACCACCTCCTGGAAGGTGTGCAAATCCGCCGTTTGCACCACCTTGTAGATGTCGCTTCGTAAACCATTCACAAAAAGACGGGCTTTGTGAGATTCATCTCTTATAACAGGGGGAACACATTTGGTCAACCTCACAATTTGCCCGTTGATAACCCGTAACTGTCTGACTTCTTTTCTTGATGTGCTTCAGGTCATCTTCCATCTGCTGTTTGATGCTGTCGGAGAGAAATGCCTCAAACAGTTTTTCTCGGAACGTGGTCCAAGATGGAAGGGCGGTGCCCCCCCCCCCCCCCGAGGGGTCCGGCACACCGTCCTCCACCACCTGCGGGCGTTTCCCTCAAGAAAGTGGACTGCCAAAGGGACCCGTTCATGTTCTTCCATCAATAGGTCTTCAAAAACTTTTCCATGGTATCCACCCATTTTTCCACGACCAAAGGGTCGGTCGTCTCTCCCTCAAACACGGGTGGGTCGAACCCTCTTGAAATTTGCCAAGTTCGCTGTCACCCCATCCCATTCGGTTTGCCGGATAAGGGCTTCCCCGCAGCTACGGCGGTCATTCTGGGGATAGGTGTCACCACGGTCTCTCCCAAGGGAGCTCCGACAGTGGCTCCCGGCGTAGGTCCCGAAGCTGCTGGTGTTAGTGCTACTGAGGGCGTCGTCGGATAAACCGACGGTATCTCGGTCACCGTGGTCGGAGAAGGGGCAACCGTAGTCTCGCTGACCGCCACCGACGGTCTCGTCACTGGTGCGGTTGGTCCGGGCAAAGAAGCCTGGGCGACCTCGATGGTATTGCCGACTGTTGCGCCCACTGCCGCATTTGTTCCATAAGGGTTGCTAACTGCCCGGCCACCTCTTGTAGTTGTTGTCGGTGCAGCTGATACTCCGCCGCTATTGGCACCGTACTTTCTGCCCCCGCGTTCTCCGCTGATAACCCATTTCGGGCCATTATTCGCTATATACAAAGAAACCAAGTCAACCCTAGACCTAACGGGTCTAGCACCACGACCTACAGACGCACCGAAATTAAATCCCCCTTTTTCCCTCGCACACTCACGATCTACTGGTCTACCCCAAGTTCACTTTATTATTCAGTAGTTAGTGTATTGCGCCCGTGGATGTTGGGCCCCGACTGTTGTGGTTAAAGTTTACCGCTCTGATACCATCTTAATCTGTCACGCCCCGGGGATTCAAATCGCGCGGAAGAGGAGCCACCGATGCCCCTGAATCAGCCATATATTTTTTTTTGTAAAACCATTACTCCCCGGCGCGTGCCCAGACCCGCCGCATACACAAATTCACTCTGCAAACGGGCAGAGTCTCCTTTGTATATGCACGACGTCTCAACTACAAAGTGTCTCACAAGGCGTAGCACACACAATCTCTAACCACATCAGTTGGGGTCTCGTACACATACAACCAAACAATTCACATGATATTCTAGCATTCACTTGGAGCATAGAGGCCGGTGTTTTGAAAGGATAAATAATCGCAAGGTTTTGAAAGCGGCATCCACACGACGCCATTGTTTATGAAAACAGTTCGCAAACACATAAATCCCATAAGGTTTGTAAAGCTCGGTGCCCACTCGACACCCACATTTTAAAAGTAGTTTTCGCAAACGGTTTTCTTTGCTTTTCATCGTTCAAAACGGCCAAGTAAGAGAGAACGTAGAATTCATTCAATTATTCGAAAAGGAAAAAGGGCAACATCCACTTCGACCCCACGGGGGTATCGCAAACCACAACTAACTAACATGAGTAATAAAAGATAAAGGGAAAGAAAGGTCACTGTGTCTGAAGCTCGATCAAAGTCAGATCAGCACCCTAACGTCCTCACCGGCGCCCTAGCACTCGCCCCTGGACGAACCTGTCCGGAGTGGGAAGTCAGTGACTAGAAATAGCATGATAAGCGTAGTAAACAAAGATAAGGCAAACCACAAACACCGGAGCAACTATCCCTCCCATGCATCATCCACCACACCCTGTATCAATGTGACATCGGGCACCTTCCCCGATGCCCACCGCCGAGCACCTGCCTCGCAAAGCAGCATCGGGCACCTTCCCCGATGCCCACCGCCGAGCACCTGCCTCGGCCGCCGAGCACCCGCCTCGACGTCACCGCTCACACCCCCCACCCATGGGGGCCCCCATTCCTACGCCACCTTCGCGTGGGGTACACGGGTCAACGTACCACTTTTCCGGAAAAGCACACCCTTTGCGGTGGCCAAACCGCGGGTGTGCGTGTAGTAAATCTCGAGCCTCATCCGAGCACCAACCTCGGTAAAACGGACCGAGCACCTGCCTCGGCATCCAAATATCCACAAAATAGCTTAACAGGGTTAGTGAATGTAAACATGCAATTACTAAGATCTTTGTGCGTGTAGCAAATCTCGAGCCTCATCCGAGCACCCTCCTCGGCAAAACGGACCGAGCACCTGCCTCGGCATCCAAATATCCACAAAATAGCTTTAACAGGGTTAGCAAATGTAAACATGCAATTACTAAGATCTTACCCCCTTTTCCCATAACTCCGGAAACCAAGTCAATGGAAGAGTCCCCACAGCGACCCATAGTCGCCATACTATAAAGATAATAAAACACCAACCTTTACCGGAGTTAACAATATTCCACAAGTTCAACTTTAATGATCTGAAGGGTCACGTCGATCACCGTCCCCAACGCTAGTGTGTCCCGGACATCCCTACCTTTGTTCGGGTAGGGCGAACTGCCCGCCCGGTCTTCTACCGCGACGGCCGTAAATCCGGAGGTCCACATCACCCACCAAACCCCTCAACAAAATAAACATAGCAACAACGAGACTGTGCATAAAGAGGTTCTAAGGGGTACCCACCTGGAACGCGAAGAAAAGGGTGTGCGGGAAATTCCAGTCAGAAGTTCTCCCACCTTGCGCCCGGAAAGCTAAGGTAGGAAAAGTATTGTTAAAAAACATCGTCGTGGTCAAAAACACTCAAAAACGGGGCGAAACGGGCCAAAAACGGAGCTTCTGGACACTCTGGCCGCAACCTGGTGCACGGGTCCAGGCGTGGACCGGGTCCACGACAGAAAACGGCGGCGGCACAGACCGGGTTCACGGCACGGTGAGCCGCTGGAGCACGGCCAGCATCGCGGACCGGGTTCACGGCCACAGTGCCTGCGGCCGCAGACCGGGTGCACGCCACTGCCGTGCGCCATTGCGGCTTGGGCCGGGCCGCGCACGGGATGGAGCGCGCACCGGGTCCACGCGGTTGGGCTGTGAAGGCGTACACCGGGTGCACGCCCGACCGGTGGACCGCGCGACCTGGCGCACGCATTCGTGCACCGGGTCCGCGCCCCCGGGTCCGGAAGCCGTGCGCCGGGTGCACGCCGGGCCCTGTGGACCGCGCGGCCTGGCGCACGCGTTCGTGCGCCGGGTCCGCGCCCCATGGGCCCGGGAGCTGTACGCCGGGTGCACGCCGCGTCCCGTGGACCGCGCAGCGATGCGGCCGTACGGGGATGAACAGTAACCCCTTTTTTTTTTGCTTTCTTCTCCGTTTCGCTCCCGTGCGACTCCGGCGACGACCTCGTGGGCATGATAACGGCGGCGGCGGCCTCCCGTTTGACAACGGCGACGGCGGCTTCCCGTTACCACAACCCACGACGCGTGCGACACCCGAACAACCCCCAACCAAAACCTCGACCCCACAGAAAATGCAATGAAGGGGGAACGACGCTTACCGTGATCTTGTGAGGAAAAGGGTGGGAGGGTGGATCGTCCCTCTCGTCTCCAACGGAAGGCTCCACGAGGGATGGGTTTCCCCCGTTCTTCCCTTCTCCTCGTCTCGTCGCCTCGGTTTCTCATGCGCCTCATGAAAAGGGAGGAAGAAAGGAATGGGGTTTTCTTTCTTAAAAGTGCCGCCCTAAATCCTAGCCGTCAAGAGGGAAAAACCAAGAGGGAAAAGAAAAACCCTAGGGCCCCCGGTTTTAAGGGAAACCCTAATAACAATCGGCGGCTAAGATTGTCTCGAAAAGCGTGTCATCCAATCGCGCGGTTCCCGGGGCGCCTAAAGGGGTCCGAACTTCAAAAATTTATTCTGGGAGAACCGGGAGTCGGAATCCGAAACCGATCGCGTCCCCGTTCTCCGTTTCGCGAGCCCTTCCGCCTAAAAATGTCCGCGAGTCCCGACGGACTTTCCGGAAAAACACTAAAAATTGTCCCACAGTCGGACAGTCGTAAGAAAGGGATAACGGAAAGGGTAACGGAAAAGCCAGGTCTTACAAATATACCATTTACCTCCCAAAGATGGTTGACGAGTCGGCCCCATTAAGTCCATGTGCAGTAATTCCAAGGGCCGATTGGAACCAACGTGTTTCAAAGACGAAGGAAGAATTCACCTTTGCGTACCCAAACCTTTTGAGTTTTGGAGTACGTCGGCAATGACTGTGAAGTTATTCTCCTAGGTGAAAGCGTCTTGATTGATTTATCGCTTTTCCTTGACGCCGTCGTCTTGTTTGATGTACTACCAATGTTCTTTTCTATTAAAAAATCCTTCTTTGATTTCCGGGGAGTGAACTCATTGGTAGTAGTTGCAAGAGGTGCTTGATTTGTTCGTTTCGCTCCAATCTTGCAATTTCTTCTTATGTGCCCTGCATAACCACAGCGAAAACATACCTTTGTACTTGACGATCCCGAAGTAGGTAAGGTGAGGTTGTTGTCGTTGATTGTAGTGAATTCCGTCGTCGTCGGAGGAGTTACCGACTGGGGCACAAAAACTGTCCCAGCCGAACTAGAATTGTCTTCAGTTCGATTGTATCCAAGGCCGAAACGGTTTGTTTGACCAAGACTAAGCATCTTATCCAACTTGCTCCTTCCAGAAGAAAATCTCTTTAAATCGTCTCTAAGTTGGAAAATGGTCTTCGTCATTTCCATTTTTTCCTGTCGAGCCTCGGAGTAGAGCTTCAAGAAGTAACCAGCTTTATCAATCATTTTTACATGTTCCTTCTCGAAATGCTCATTTTTCTCTTGAAGTGAAACATTTGCTTTTATCAGGTTATCCCTTTCCACTTAGAGACCGGTCGAGAGAGAAGTTGTTCTTTTTACTTCTTCTTCGAGATCCTGCAATCTCCCTCTCAACCCCTTATTTTGCTTAGCCAGTTTCTTTGAATCCTTTAGAAGATTATGGTAGGCTAAAACAAAGTCTTCACCTTCAGAGTTACTCGATTCGTCGTCCGTTGCATTCTTTTCGACTTGAGAGGAGTTGGACAATGAATCGGATGTACTTGCCATTAAGCACATGAAGGGTGAAGATGTGGACGCGTGGAACGCCGTTGCGTTATTTTCTTCATCACTTGAAGATGACTCATTTGACGTTGAGGTGTCATCCCAAGTGACGGCTTGCATCGCTTTCTTCTTCGACGGATTCTTATTTGGACACTCCGTTGAGATATGGCCGTACCCTCGGCACTTGAAACATTGGACTTGCCCCTCTGAGCTTTTCTTATCCTTTGAAAAACTCTCTTGCTTTCTTGACTTGTGGCTTGAAAAACCTTTGCCTTTCTTCGACTTTACGAGGGATGGAGTTTTACTTGAATTACCCCTTCGAAAGTTACGGCGAAATTTTCTTGTCAAGAGAGCAAGCTGCTTGTGGTGACCCTGACCCCCGTGTAGCTTCTCCCATGAACCCTGGTGTAGAACACCTAGTGTTGGTGTATCTGGCCCATAGTGCATCAAAGGGATGCCACAGATGGACCCTGTGTGATATCCACAGCTGGATTGGCCTTCGGCTGCATTTGCCGAATTTTCAAAATGGTTTTGGGCCAAACAGAGGTTGGATTTGGATTCAGCGCGGAAAAACGCTTGAAAACGGCTATTTTCTTGTTTGATTCTGAGTCCGGATGCCCAAAAACGGACTCCCGGAAGTTTTCGCTGAATTTCGGTGCATGGGAGGGGCCGTGGACCGCCGGCTGCGACGTGGCGGCCCGTGATTGGCCGGTCCGCAGCACTCGGTCCACAGAGGGGCGCGGCTGGGTGCACGGACCCAGCGCATGGACACGTGGCGTCGCCCGATTGGCGGGCTCGTGATGCGCGGTCTACAGAATGGCGCGGCGGTGCATGGACCAAGGCGGGTGGACGCGTGGCAGTCACCGGTTGGTCGGTGCACGCGGCGCGGTCCGCGGAACCCGAAGTAGGGTGCGTGGACCGGGTGCAGGGGACACGTGTCGGCGTGCTACTCGCGGGCTCACGAGGCGCGGCGCACGGGGTTGCGGACGAGCGCCTCGGGGCGCGTGCGTGGCAGGCCGTCAGGCGGCGCCTGCCCGCACGTCCGACCGCGACAGTGGCAGGGACGCGTGTCGCCCTGCCACTGGCGGGCGCCACCTACCCATTTGACCGGGTAGGTGCCACGCATCGGCACCACATGCGCCCCGCACAGCTGTTTGCTGTGCGGGACACGTGTCGGTCACCGGGAGTGCCACGTGGCCACTTCCGGCGCGCCCCGCACAGCTGTTTGCTGTGCGGGTGACGTGGCGGCACGGAAAATTTCCGGGCGGCTACAATGATCCTCCTCTGCGCCCGGATTCGGGCGCCCGAATCTTCGGGTGCGCCCGAATCTTCGGGTGCTCCCGAAAAGTGGGACTTGGTGGGAATTTCTTCAATTGTTTTTCTGCAGCCTATTTAAAGGCCCGAGCTCCCTCCCTCTTCGTTTTTTTGGCACTTCCGAGCTTCAAACCGGCAGGAGTTCTTCACCAAAGTTGATCCTCAAGCAGTGAAGCTTCCATCTGTAGAGTTTGGGGATTTTTCGGGGCACGCTTATCGAGATTCTCATTTTCTTGGCTCGGCGCGACTCTCTTTCTTCGGTGTTTCTTCCGTCGCCCTTCGGTGCACGAGCTCTCCCGACCTACTCCGACCATCTTTTCAAGCGATTTATTTGCTGTTGGATTCGCAACAGGTAAGGCTACGATTTTGGTTTCTTCCACATTTCCCCGTTTCATGCTTTTCAAGGAGTTTTTCCTTGCTCACTGGGACACTGGTTTGCTGTGAGGATTTGTGAGGACAGCAGCTTCATCCGAGGAGATCTCCGCGCATGGGTCTCGGTTCAGGACCTGTTTATAGACTTTTTTCATCTACTCGACGCGAGGATCATCGGGGTATTTTTCTTGGAATTTTTGGAGACCTTCCCGAAGGTATACACTTTTCTTTTTATCTGTACAAGAGTTTACAGTTGGATGGTTGTTAGATTTTGCGCACCGATATTGTGGAATTTGTAACTTGGCCTACGGTGGTCGGTATTGGACGTGCAGGTACCCGTTTCGAAGCTATCGACGCGAGGATCGCTGTGGTGTTTTTATCAAAACTTTTAGAGTTTGTTTTACAGGTGAAAATTTCGCATTAAGAGGACTGTTCCCTGCAGATTTGTAAAACTTGGATTTTATGGAATTAAGTGTAACTTTGGGTTGTATTTTTGTACCCAGGAAATATTAAACACTGTACCTGTATTGTTGGATTGGTGGGTGAGTAGAGATTTCTGTTTCTGGGTATTCTCAGCTGTACGACTCCGGCCAGTTAGCACCTTCAGGTGGGTGGCTTTGCTTTCAGGATCTATGGACTGTGCGCTAATTCTATTAATCTAGAATCATGCATGATAGGGATTGGACTTGGTAGCATGCTAGAATTTGAGTGTTATTATTCCTTGTATTCATCTGTTGATCGTATGATCTCTTCTGCTTCCTACTACCTGTTAAATATTTGTTCTCTTGGAATCTGACCTAGCACCCCCGTCATATGTTGCATGTGTAACCAGACCAGTAGAAAACCCTCACTTGGGCTAGGGTTATTTACGTTTGGACATCCACACTTTATGTTTCATTCCTGGACTTAGTGTTATCCTCGCCCGGGTAGTGGGCCGAGCGGTCGGGACTTCTTTTAGTGTGGGATGCGTTTGCACTCGTGCTTGGGAGCAGAGTGGAGTCTGGTAGATGTAGTGGATCCCTTGTCTGTACCGGGAACCGTTTGGGGTAAACGGTGGTCCCGGGAGGTCTTGTTTTCCCCTGTTTGGGTTGTCGCCACTGTGTTAGTGGCTGTAGTTTACTAGTGCTAGTCGGACCTAGAACCTAGAACCCTTTTCGACATACACATGATTTTAGTCTACCAATATTTTCTTCCAAGCATCGAAGGGCCGCTGGAGTCTATTCTTGTTTGATTGGACAAAGGCATCAGCCCTTCGGGGTTTGGGTAAAGCACTTGTTTTCTAACTGTTTTTCTAAAAAGAACTAAAATTATTAAATATGGATTTCTTCCAGATTAAAATGGTTTTCAATAACAAATGTCACATTTTTCCTGTAAATCTCCCCACTCGAAAGGATCCGAGTGGTCTGGGTTCTAGGGCCCATTCCTTTGTCGGGACGAAAGCCACGGTGGCCGAGCCTGGAACCTGTTCTTGTTTGATAGGGTTGTAGATGTAGGTCTCCCGGGACTTTCGGGCCCTGTTTGTGTTTTCTGCGTGTCGTACCGAGGTTATTGTGTTCCCGAACTATAAGGGGGTCGGGAACTTCGATAGGCGAAGCCTAGAGTCTGTTCTTGTTTGATAGGGTTCTTAGCACCGGTCTATCGGGTTTCCGCACCCTTATGGTGTCGGTCTTTCCTGTGAGTTTAGTGTTCTGTTGTGGGAGCCGTCTGGTGGACGGTGGTCCTGGCTGTGGAGTATCTCCAGCCGGTATGTTTGTGCTGCGAGCTGTTGGAGAGGCTTGTGTCTCGTGTTCGTGTGAGCTGATCAGCTGAGTCGTCGAGAGTGCTCCGACCGTTGTGCGAGATGTTTGAGGATTCTGAGTCTTTTCGTTCAGAGCGTGAGCGTGGATTTTGGACTAGAGCCTGCAGTGCCACTTGAGCTCGGCAGAGTGCGCGGATACCCTTGTCCTCGTTGGGGTCGCTCCCCTCGAGTGCCACGTCCGGGGTGGGTCCGCACTTTGGTATCGCGACTTGCCGACGCCGTCCCTCTGACTGGGCCAGTTAGTGGCAGTTACGGACGCTGTCCCTCTGACTGGGCCAGTTAGTGGCAGTTACGGATGCAGTCCCTCTGGCTGGGCCAGTTAGTGGCAGCCACGGACGCCCTACGTAAGTCCGGTCCTCCGTGGATGTAACGGCAGTAGGTAGGCGCAGGTTTGACTGGACCCTATGCGGCAGTCAGTGTAGATTGGGTGACTGTACTGTGTGAGTTAGTAGATGCATCATGTTTCCATCTGTTTCATTTTCTTGAGCATCTAGATAGAGGCATAGTAGCTGTAGAGTTACTTTTCCAGCCCTTTCATTTCAGTATCATTATTGTTACTTTATGCCTCTAGTAGACTTAGTGGGCAGACCGTCGGGCTTGTTGGCGGCACCCTCTGAGAACTACTTGGGACGTAGTTCTCACACCCGTCGTGGTGTCTTTTTCCACAGGGACTTCTACTCCTGTTCTAGTTGCTCCTGTTGCTGCTTCTTCTGATCGAGGTAAGGGAGTCGCGAGCTAGATCCCTACCAGTCGTCGTCCTGAGAGTAGATGTACCCTTATTACGTTTGAGAGTTCATGTTGAGAGAACTTTGTTGTGAGGTATAGAGTTGTATTTATTTTACTGCTCGAGAGATTTTTGTATTTTGGTGAGGTCTTGGTTTGTATATAATTTTATTTCTAGCAGTTTTACTTTCAGCTCTGATATCTGTATAGTATAGTTGATCTTTTGCAGGTTAGTCGCTTCGTCTATACGGGGCTTCCCGTATGGGCGGCGGATCTGTTGGCGAGCCCGGGTCGCAGTTTCGACGCCGGGGCGTGACAGATTAGGTGGTATCAGAGCCTAGGATATAGGTCATTGGGGACTTAGAAACCCTAGGCTTGTGGTTGGACATTAGGATGACTACGTGAGAGTCGTGACTGTTAGCGAGAGTCCTGATTGAGTTTTATACCTCTCCCAAGGGATGGGATGAGTGACTGGCATGTTTATTCTCCTAAGCGATTATGTTGGCTGCAGACAACATAATGCTAGGGAATGGATGACATGTCTTAGACTTTCGCTAGATTGGGTCGAGTGTTGTTTGGTACTGTCCTGATGTTTGCATGTGGATTGCAGGTGGGCACGATGCCTCCCCGACGCAGGGTACAGACGCGTTCTCAGCCTTCCCCCCCCCGATGAGCCTGGGCAGGAGGAGCCAGCACGGGGTCAGCTGAGTGAGGTGCTGGAGCTTCGGGCCCAGATGGCTCAGTTGTCAGAGGCTGTTCGGCGCCAGGAGGAGACTTCTCAGCGCCAGGAGGAGACCTTACGACGCCAGGAGGAGGCCTCGCAGTGCCAGGAGGAGGCTTCTCGGCGCCAGGAGGAGGCCATGGGTCGGATGATGCTTATGTTGGAGCAGAGGGTACAGCCAGCTGTAGCACCCCCAGGGAGTTTCCCCGCACCTTCGTCGCCAGCTGTGGCACCCCCAGTTGTACCAGCAGTGCAGGCAGCCCCTATTGCACTAGATACCGGTAGACAGCCGTTCGGGACGGCAGGACAGTTGACCCCCGCAGAGCAGCGAGAGGTGGTTGATATGTTGACGAGATTCCATCAGTCTGATCCACATCTGTAGTAATCCAGAATTATAAAACCTCTATTTGCTTTTAAAGATGTTAAATTATTAATTTTTGCAAAAGTGGAGAGATAGTGGGTCAATAGTGGGCCCAGAAATATCGACTTTTGATCGGGGTCTGATCTGAAAAATCCGAGATCACCATTACGATCGTCTCGTCGAAACATAGAAGTTTCATATTCATATGTTTTCGATCCGACGGTCGGATCTTCCAGAAATCAGAAATCAAAAGTGGGCCCTGCGACTTAAGTGAATAGTAACCCTCGAGTTTTTAATCCCTCGCTTTCACTAATGGCCGAACCACTATCTAGAGTTTTAACCTAGTGGTATGAGTAATGGATCCTAGCTAATTTCGACGTTCTGAGCGCAATGGCACTGACGGATTTCGCGTTTGGCGACCCGGGTGCATCGAAGTGCGTGCCACGCGCGATAATTCGACGAACTTTATGGAACGACTTTTAATCCGAGCGTCGAACGAACCAAACAAATACGCTACCTGACAGGTCTCGATGAGCCGGACGTCGTGGCGAAGTCCGTTTCGCGAAACGGCGACCGGATGGTCTCGAAATGCGTGAAGAGTGCTCAAAATGGATTAAATTGTAATAAGAACCTAATATTTTATGTGCCTAAATGTTAGGGCTTAAACCATGGGGTGTTGGGTGCATTTTGTACCTACTGTGAAGACCCCGGAGGCTTGGGTTAGGTCTGAACCGGGTTTGAGTTGGTTTTTTTGCAAAGAGTTGTTGGGCTTTTGGGCTCCCTCGTGGGGGGGGGGGGGGTTACAAGAGAGGCTCTTGGGATTTTCTAACTTCCAAGAGTAACTCCTCTTAAGCCTCGGATGCTGGGGTGGCCGAGAGAGATCACCCCATTGAGAGGAACCCGAGAGAGAGAGAGAGAGAGAGAGAGAGGAGGAAGAAGGTTGGGACCAAGCTTCTTCAAGTTTGGATTTGGAGTCCCTGAGGAGTTCCCCTGTGCCTGTTGTGCAACCTGGGAGGTTTCCTTGGCCGCGCGAAGGAGGAGGAAGAGAACCGGCTTCATCCCTTCTTCATCAACTCCGGCCAAGGTAAGGTTCTCTCAAACCACGATTTGTTTGAGCCCGAGACCACTAGCAGTAGATTATTTAGGTCCTTAGGATGCTTCGAGCCAAGTTTGAGCTCCCCATGTACACTGGTTTGCCGCCGGAAGCGAGATCTCGCCGGAAACCTAAGTTTGCTCCGCCGCGGTCGTTCTCTTCAAACAAAGGACCAAAACGGGTTAAAATTTGTAGGCATGGACTGTAGGGGATGAGGATCAACCCCACCAAATTTGGTGGAGTATGATCGAGCGGATCAATGGCAGATTTATGCCCTAGTTTTTGGGAAAATTTCACTTCGGCCGAGCTTCGTGCTCCGGCGCCGGCCAGCCTCCCCACCGCCGGGCACATGGCCAAGAAGCTTCATGGGACCATTTAGAGTCCAACCATGCCTTTGCATGGCAACCATGCAGACTGGAGGTGGCGCGGCCAAGTTTGAACCGAAATGGGTTCAACTTGTGGTCGCCGGCGCTCCGGCCAACTCCGGCCGGGGAGGGTTGGTCGGGAAGCTTTGTATGGACCAGAGGAACCTTCCATCCAAGTTAGAAGGCTTCTTCTAGCCTCTATCAAAATCCGCCATTAACGGGTGAAGCTCGAAATGGAACTTTGCTCCACCGCCGCCGCCGCCGCACCCCGTCGCCGGGCACGGGTTCAGGTAAGTTTGGGATGTGTTTTAGCATCAAATTGTGCAATTGGTTTGATCCCAGATCTCTTGGTGGAGTGGTCACGAATTTCAATGATAAACACATCATCTTTTTCCCCGAGCTCCGGCCAACCGTGGGTTTTGGGTTGCTCCAAGTTGCTAGAAAAGCTCCTGCAACTTGGAGGAGCATTTCCTTCCAAGTTGGAAAACCCCTGGTGCAGTGGTTGTAGAGAAAGAGCTCGGGTTATGGTTGTGGGTGCTTGTATATGAATAGTGCACATTAGGTGTTTGATTAAATGCCACTGAGAAGAAAGAGTTGGAATTTGACAAAACTTTGTATATGAAACTTGCTCCAAATAGTCCCCTGAGCTCTGTGCTCACTTCAGTTCAAACAGAAACTGAGTGGATTAAAGTTTGGTGCATTGTGAATTAGGGTGTAAGCTTGACCTTGGTTCTGCTTGAACCAGCACCCCTGGGCCTCAACCAGGGTGAGCACTGAGGTCCTGGCAGTGCCCAGACCAACTTTGATATACAAAATGTTCTTGTTTGAAGTTTAAATTAAAAGATATAGTAGAATCAACATAAAACAATATATATATTTGATTCAGGTGTTCCAGTAGCTCTGATCTTCGAGTAAGTTGCAGATACGATTAGCCGCCTGCGTTATATCAGGTGGGTTATCTTCGGTCCGGGTTTTATCAGTTCGGCCCTCTGGGGTGCGATACTGGTTGGACTCCTGTTCTTGGTAACTTAGTTTATTTTGAGCCTGTCTGCCTTTGGTTGCAATATATATTACTGTTAGTTGCTCTAACTAATTGGCCATTTCGTAGTTGCACTCCTATCCTTGATTATTATATCAGTCTATTAATGCTTGAGCCTGCCTTTCCATTGATTCAGTGATTTTCTACCTTATGCCTGCTTTATACCTGCTTCCTTGTTGTTCGCCCGTTATGTTGCTAAATACATGATCTTTTAAAATAAATGTTTTTTACCAAGCCTTGTAGGGTAGCCTGAGTCTGTTCTTGTTTGATAGGACGAGGGTAACGCTCTACGAGGGTTGGGACCCAAAAACCTATTGTTTTCAAAGGTTTTCTTAAAAACATGTGTTTAGTTGCATAAGGGGTTAGTCTGTCTGATTGGGTGAGATGTTGAGCCATGCCTGTTATCAGTTCTATTCTGCCTTACATGATTATTCTTAGTGCCTCTGGTATTTATATCTTATCTTGGAACATTTCCATGGTTGATGAGTAAGCCTGTTTGTCCTGTCGATCAAATGATACACTGCTGAGCACATAGATTTCTTTAACTGATGTTTTTACCGAGCTTCGTAGGGTCGCCGGAGTCTGTTCTTGTTTGATAGGACAAAGGCAATTGCTCTACGAGGTTTGGAAACCCAAGCTTCGTAATGTTGCCTGAGTCTGTTCTTGTTTGATAGGACGAGGGCAATGCTTTTCGGGGTTTGGACTTTTCAAAACAGTTTTCTTAAAAATATGTGTTTAAGTTTTGTATCATTTGGTTGGTTTGTGTGGTTGAGTTGAGTTTGTATGTGAGCTTCTGCTGAGTTGAGATTTGCCTTGATCTTGCATATGAGTTGAGATTTATTGCTGAGTGTTCCTGCATAAGTGTTGAGATTCAGTTGATCTTGTCATTGCATCCCAGTGGGGATTTCCCGGCTTGTTGCCGATTACCCGGTCAATGGACCGTGAGCTTGAGCATTTGCATATGATTCGCCCGCACCGTTGTACTTCACGAACATCAGCGGATTTGCTACCCGTAGCGATGTTCTTTACCGGTAAAGTGGTTAGCAGTTGCAACCCGTGACCCTCAGTGGAGGGAATGTCAACCAGGTGGTGCCAGGTGGGCAGCCTTGCCTGAGGTCTTGTGAAGGCCAATATGGTAGCTTGTGATTGGGTCTTTGTGTTTTCATTTATTTGATGCATGTGTTGTTAAGTTGCTTTAACATGCTTCTTTGATTCTTTGATCTGGCTTCTAGTTATCTACCTATATATGATTCCATGTGATGCCTTTGATTATAGTTTCATTGTTATATTGCTGATTGTCCTAACTCCTTGATGCCTTGATTATAGTTCCTTAGTTATATTATTTCTGATTGTCCTAACTCAGTGATGCTTTCGATTATAATTCCTTGGTTATATTTCCGACTGACCTAACTCATGATTGATTCTATCCTCAAGTTGATAACAGTTCTATGGTTACATTGAGTATATACCTGAATATCCTAGATCATGATTTTGCCATCCTTAAAGATAGTTCCATGATTATATGTATCTGTTTATCCTAATCTATGATTATATCTGCTTATCCTAACAGTGATCTTTACTATCCTCTAGTATTGTATACCAGTAGGTACGATCTGCTATTTCTCGGCTCGTCGTGCCCACTGGGATACACTCCGGTGTGTCTCACACCCTCGGGTGACTGTTTTTCAGGTCGAGCGGGTGTTGAGATGTCGGGACGAGTTGGTGAGATCACGAGATAGAGCTTGACCCTGGACAGCCGATAGCCAAGCATTTAGTTATTTGATGTAACAAGGAAAATGTAATAAGTTGTTGTAATTGTGTAATTTACTATCTGTGTTATATTAGTGGTACGTAGTTAGTACTCTGTTTGATTGCCAAGCTAGCCGTGCATATATAGAAAAGGCTCAATCCCCAGTGGGATTGGGACTCTTCTATATATGTGGCGGTCTGTTGCGCCCTGGCTGGTTTGCAACTCTGATTTAAAAAAAAAAAAAAAAATTTAGACGCTGGTTTTTGAACTCGGGGCGTGACAACATCGTTTTTCGGGGCGGAGTTCTGAGCACGGAGAGGCGGTGACGGCCGAGGCGGCTCCAGCTCCCCCAGGGATTTCGGGGGCGAAGCGCCCAGCACGGGATGTTGAGGGACAGACGAGTCAGCAGGGATCTCCGAGACCTTCACGATCTCATCCTCAGGGTCGTAGGTTTCGGAGGCGCCAGAGATCAGGTGGACCCCCGCAGCTGCCGCGGTATCAGCAGCACCAGCAGCGACAGCAGTCTCAGCAGTAGTACCCCCGACAGCAGCGGTTTCGGCACCAGCGACAGGAGCGGTGTGTCATCTGTGGCGGGCCTCATCCACCGTCGCAGTGTGACCAGAGGCTGGGACGGTGTTTCCTCTTCAGAGAGTTGGGACATTTCCGCGCAGCTTGCCCCCAGGCCATTTTGTCAGTGCGACCAATTGCGACAGCACCCCCCTTGCCTATCCATGCAGCGGAAGCCCCTCCGGCACACCATCAGACAGAGTGGGCCACGACGTCGGGACAGACGGGACGACGATCCGCAGCATACAGTGGACGGGTTGATGCAGCCCTAGTGGAGGACACCCCCGCAGCAGATCATATCGCGGCAGGTATGATTTTATTTCAGTTAGCTGAGTTGAGCATTTTCGTTACCGCTGCATCCTTCTGCATTATTAGTTTAGCATCTGCATCAGCATCTTTGCATGGGAGTGGTTAGGAATTTATGCTACATGTTTTAGCAATTGGATTCTTCCCAGTATCCTACGAGTAGAGGAGGTTCGCGGTGTATGATCAGTGTAGCTGAGACTTGGGACTTCACCGGCTGATGTGACGATTCAAGGACAGCTCCAGGACTTGGATTAAGGACACATGTTGGACTGGTTGGTGCGGTGCCGTGCTACGATTGATAATGGAATGAGAGTTGTACCCTTCTGCGAGTTGGACGGGAGGAGTTCGTTTTCTCGGATTGTCGGCATATCCTTCCAGCAGCATCAGCTTCAGCGGTTTTGGACAGACGCCACCTCCTGAGTAGTGTGAGGTTTAGGACTAGAGGTTGTGTCCTTAGGAGTCTCTGTTAGTGGTAGCATTTATTTTTGTAGCCACAACAGGAACGGCACCAACACTTCTCTCACTTTTCTAGCCTTTGTACTGAAATTTACGAACATGACGAAAACTTCGAAAGATTGCTCCAGAAATGGAGACAGTGCCCGAACCTGTTCTTGTTTGATTGGGGCGAAGGCACTGATCTTTCAAAATTTTCGGACTTTTCGCTAATTTCAGCTGTTTTCTAAATCGAGGGTTGGGGTTGATGACTTTCCTGCTGGTGGAGCCGTACCTTTCTTGTTAGTTTAGTGTTTGTGTTCTTTGGTTGATTTGATTGTTTTAGTATTGTTGTTGTGGTGTGTTGTTGTTTCGGGGACGAAACTTCCTTTTAGTGGGGGAGGATGTGGTGACCCTGACCCCCGTGTAGCTTCTCCCATGAACCCTGGTGTAGAACACCTAGTGTTGGTGTATCTGGCCCATAGTGCATCAAAGGGATGCCACAAATGGACCCTGTGTGATATCCACAGCTGGATTGGCCTTCGGCTGTATTTGCCAAATTTTCGAAATGGTTTTGGGCCAAACAGAGGTTGGATTTGGATTCAGCGCGGAAAAATGCTTGAAAACGGCTATTTGCTTATTTGATTCTGAGTCCGGATGCCCAAAAACGGACTCCCGGAAGTTTTCGCTGAATTTCGGTGCATGGGAGGGGCCGTGGACCGCCGGCTGCCACGTGGCGGCCCGTGATTGGCCGGTCCGCAGCACTCGGTCCACAGAGGGGCACGGCTGGGTGCACGGACCCGGCACATGGACACGTGGCGCCGCCCGATTGGCGGGCTCGTGATGCGCGGTCTACAGAATGGCGCGGCGGTGCATGGACCAAGACGGGTGGACGCGTGGCAGTTCCCGGTAGGTCGGTGCACGCGGCGCGGTCCACGGAACCCGAAGTAGGGTGCGTGGACCGGGTGCAGGGGACACGTGTCGGCGTGCTACTCGCGGGCTCACGAGGCGCGGCGCACGGGGTTGCGGACGGGCGCCTCGGGGCGCGTGCGTGGCAGGCCGTTAGGCGGCGCCTGCCCGCACGTGTGACCGCGAAAGTGGCAGGGACGCGTGTCGCCCTGCCACTGGCGGGCGCCACCTACCCGTTTGACCGGGTAGGTGCCACGCGGCGGCACCACACGCGCCCCGCACAGCTGTTTGCCGTGCGGGACACGTGTCGGTCACCGGGAGTGCCACGTGGCCACTTCCGGCGCGCCCCGCACAGCTGTTTGCTGTGCAGGTGACGTGGCGGCACGGAAAATTTCCGGGCGGCTAAAGTGATCCTCCTCTGCGCCCGGATTCGGGCGCCCAAATCTTCGGGTGCGCCCGAAAAGTGGGACTTGTTGGGAATTTCTTCAATTGTTTTTCTGAAGCCTATTTAAAGGCCCGAGCTCCCTTTCTCTTCATTTTTTTGGCACTTCCGAGTTTCAAACCGGCAGGAGTTCTTCACCAAAGTTGATCCTCACGCAGTGAAGCTTCCTTCTGCAGAGTTTGGGCATTTTCGGGGCACGCTTATCGAGATTCTCATTTTCTTGGCTCGGCGCGACGCTCTTTCTTCGGTGCTTCTTCCGTCGCCCTTCGGTGCACGAGCTCTCACGACCTACTCCGACCAGCTTTTCGAGCGATTTCTTCGCTGTTGGATTCGCAACAGGTAAGGATACGATTTTGGTTTCTTCCACATTTCCTCGTTTCGTGCTTTTCGAGGAGTTTTTCCTTGCTCACTGGGACACTGGTTTGCTGTGAGGATTTGTGAGGACAGCAGCTTCATCCGAGGAGATCTAGCCGCACGGGTCTCGGTTCAGGATGTGTTTGTAGACTTTTTTCATCTACTCGACGCGAGGATCATCCGGGTATTTTTCTTGGAATTTTTGGAGACCTTCCCGAAGGTATACACTTTTCCTTTTATCTGTACAAGAGTTTACAGTTGGATGGTTGTTAGATTTTGCGCACCGATACTGTGGAATTTGTAACTTGGCCTACGGTGCTCGGAATTGGACATACATGTACCCGTTTCGAAGCTATCGACACGAGGATCTCTGTGGTATTTTTATCAGAATTTTTGGAGTTTGTTTTACAGGTGAAAATTTCGCATTAAGAGGACTGTTCCCTGCAGATTTGTAAAACTTGGATTTTATGGAATTAAGTGTAACTTTGGGTTGTATTTTTGTATCCAGGAAATATTAAACACTGTACCTGTATTGTTGGATTGGTGGGTGAGGAGAGATTTCTATTTTTGGGTATTCTCAGCTGTACGACTCCGGTCAGTTAGCACCTTCAGGTGGGTGGCTTTGCTTTCAGGATCTATGGACTGTGCGCTAATTCTATTAATATAGAATCATGCATGATAGGGATTGGACTTGGTAGCATGCTAGAATTTGAGTGTTATTATTCCTTGTATTCATCTGTTGATCGTATGATCTCTTCTGCTTCCTACTACCTGTTAAATATTTGTTCTCTTGGAACCTGACCTTGCACCCCCGTCATATGTTGCATGTGTAACCAGACCAGTAGAAAATCCTCACTTGGGCTAGGGTTATTTATGTTTGGACATCCACACTTTATGTTTCATTCCTGGACTTAGTGTTATCCTCGCCCGGGTAGTGGGCCGAGCGGTCGGGACTTCTTTTAGTGTGGGATGCGTTTGCACTCGTGCTTGGGAGCAGAGTAGAGTCTGGTAGATGTAGTGGATCGCTTGTCTGTACCGGGAACCGTTTGGGGTAAACGGTGGTCCCGGGAGGTCTTGTTTTCCCCTGTTTGGGTTGTCGCCACTGTGTTAGTGGCAGTAGTTTACTAGTGCTCGTCGGACCTGGAACCTAGAACCCTTTTCGACATACACATGATTTTAGTCTACCAATATTTTCCTCCAAGCATCGAAGGGCCGCTGGAGTCTGTTCTTGTTTGATTGGACAAAGGCATCAGCCCTTCGGGGTTTGGGTAAAGCACTTGCTTTCTAACTATTTTTCTAAAAAGAACTAAAATTATTAAATATGGATTTCTTCCAGATTAAAATGGTTTTCAATAACAAATGTCACATTTTTCCTGTAAATCTCCCCACTCGAAAGGATCCGAGTGGTCTGGGTTCTAGGGGTCGTTCCTTTGTCGGGACGAAAGCCACGGGGGCCAAGCCTGGAACCTGTTCTTGTTTGATAGGGTTGTAGGTGTAGGTCTCCCGGGACTTTCGGGCCCTGTTGGTGTTTTCTGCGTGTCGTACCGAGGTTATTGTGTTCCCGAACTATAAGGGGGTCGGGAACTTCGATAGGCGGAGCCTAGAGTCTGTTCTTGTATGATAGGGTTCTTAGCACCGGTCTATCGGGTTTCCGCACCCTTATCGTGTCGGTCTTTCCTGTGTGTTTAGTATTCTGTTGTTGGAGCCGTCTGGTGGACGGTGGTCCTGGCTGTGGAGTATCTCCAGCCGGTATGTTTGTGTTGCGAGCTGTTGGAGAGGCTTGTGTCTCGTGTTCGTGTGAGCTGATAAGCTGAGTCGTCGAGAGTGTTCCGACCGTTGTGCGAGATGTTTGAGGATTCTGAGTCTTTCCGTTCAGAGCGTGAGCGTGGATTTTGGACTAGAGCCTGCAGTGCCACTTGAGCTCGGCAGAGTGCGCGGATACCCTTGTCCTCGTTGGGGTCGCTCCCCTCGAGTGCCACGTCCGGGGTGGGTCTGCACTTTGGTATCGCGACTTGCCGATGCCGTCCCTCTGACTAGGCCAGTTAGTGGCAGTTACGGATGCCGTCCCTCTGACTGGGCCAGTTAGTGGCAGTTACGGACGCAGTCCCTCTGGCTAGGCCAGTTAGTGGCAGCCACGGACGCCCTACGTAAGTCCGGTCCTCCGTGGATGTAACGGCAGGAGGTAGGCGCAGGTTTGACTGGACCCTATGCGGCAGTCAGTGTAGATTGGGTGACTGTACTGTGTGAGTTAGTAGATGCATCATGTTTCCATCTGTTTCATTTTCTTGAGCATCTAGATAGAGGCATAGTAGCTGTAGAGTTACTTTTCCAGCCCTTTCATTTCAGTATCATTATTGTTACTTTATGCCTCTAGTAGACTTAGTGGGCAGACTGTCGGGCTTGTTGGCGGCTGTAGTGATTCGGCTTTTACGACTAATTGTGACTTACATGTTATTTATTTATGCCCTCAAGTGAATAAAATTGTTTAACGTTTGAAACTCGGTCGGTGTGTGGTGCGGGTATTTTTCCGTCGAAGGGCTCGGAAAACGAAGACCGATGGCGCGATCGGATCGGGAATCCGATGTACGGATCTCCCGGAATGGGGTTTTTAAGATCGCGATGACTTAAGGCGTGCATTGAAATCCGCGTAAAATATCTGGCATGTTTGTTAGGGGAATTTGGATATTCCTGTGATTAATTAATTAAGGAATTAATTAATCGATTACGTACAATTAAATTTGGGATTTTTATCTCCTATGATTAATTAAATTGGGAAATTAATTAATCGGCGACTAGGATTTAAAAGGGGTTAAATTAATAAGTACAAAGAAAAAAAAAGAGAAACCCTAGCCGAAAAGAAAGAACGCGAAAGAGAAAAAAAAGAAAAAAAAAGACGGAACCCTAACCGAAGGAAAGAAAGGAGAAAAGGAAGGAAACGAAGGAGTCCGATCACCCCGAACAACGAGCCGGAGACAAGGGCGCGATCGGACGTCTCCCCCGTGTATTAATTCGGTGAGTGAATCCTCGTTGTGGTTTTTCGGGATCTTCTTTTAAGTTCTTGTTTAGGGTTTCGGTCGTCATCATCGTCTCCGTCACCGCCGCTGTCGTTGCGCAAGTTAGGGCACTACACGGGCGGCGGAGACGCGCGATGCCGTAGGGCATCGCGCGGGCGGCAACAACGGGAGCCGCGCGGGCACCGCACCCGCGTGGGCACCACGCGGGCACCGCGCGGATCGCACCCGCGCGGGAACCGCCCCCGCGTGGGCACCGCGCGGGCACCACACCCGCGCGGGCACCGCGCGGGCACCGCACCCGCGCGGGCACCGCACCCGCGCGGGCACCGCACGGGCACTGCGCGGATCGCACCCGCGCGGGCACCGCACCACGGATCGCACCCGCGCGGGCACCGCACCACGGATCGCACCCGCGGGGGCACCGCGCGGGCACCGCACCCACGTGGGCACCGCGCGGGCACCGCACCCGCGTGGGCACCGCGCGGGCACCGCGCGGCTCGCACCCGCGTGGGCACCGCGCGGACCACACCCGCGCGGGCGCTGCCCGCGGAGGATCGCCGCATGGGTTCAGTCGGCTGCGCGGGGGGGGAAATCCGTCGACCGACGGGCTTGACGGTTTCCTTGGGTTTCCGTCGGACGGGTAATGTCGGGCTTTCATTTTGTAGGGTTAATGCGTGGTTCTGATTTTGGTTACCCTTATGGACTCTTCTTAGGTCCAGATACGCAACGGGAGTGTGCGAAAGATCCGGGTGCTCCGATCCCCTCGCAACCAGGTGGGTACCCTTGCTATAAGTGCAACGAGTGCAGTGAGTGCACCATATCATCGTAAAAGGCTCGTTAATTTGTCTAATAAAGTAGATGGACTATTATACCTTCGCATGAATACTTTTTATTAATAATTGTGGCGGCTGCGGTCGCGGGGCTTAATGCTTTTTATTAATAATTGTGGCAGCTGCGGTCGCGGGGCTTAATGCTTTTTATTAATAATTGTGGCGGCTGCGGTCGCGGGGCTTATCACACGCCGACACCGGCAATTTCGGTTTTGGATGTTGCACGTACACAGGCGGATTGGCCTCCACATGGGTGTACTTTTCCGGAGAAGGGGTCCGAGTGACCCGTGTTCCTCACGTGTATGGGGTGGGGACCTCTTCATGCCAGCTAAGGGCGCCGCACTAGCACCGTGAAGAGGTTAAAAGCATCAAAGGGGTATTGTGACTGTGCACGAGGGGAGACTTCCGTCTCTCCGACAGGTACTCTGGGGTTGGGGCCCAGCTTATTTTTGTAACAGGGTTTTAGCGAAAGGTTCCGGTATAATCGGTTTGTTTTTAATTCAACGTTAATTGTTAAGACATCTACTTTATTTGTCACTGACTTTACCCACTCCATGACAGGTTTGACTAGGGACATTAGTCGGGACGGTGGTGAGACTGCGTCGAGAGGACCGTAGTCGTAGGAGGCTTTCTACTCGTGGTTCCTTGGAATTATCTCAACTCTTTCTTAACTACTCTTAGTTTAATTTGCATCTGTGGATCATATTAGTTATAGTTAGCACTGTGGATTGGATGTACTATTACGGTTTAGACATACTTTCGTGATTTCGGGCGCGGCATGTTTTTATCATCATAAAAATGATTGCGAAAACGTTTTCAAAAGCAGAGTGCCGTGTGGGCACAGATTTTGTAAACCTCTGGATTTATCCTTTCTAAATGATGTCGCCGCTCTCTTGTTGGGATGTGCAACTATTTTAAAAATTGGGTGTCGGGTGGACACCGTTTGCTCGAACAGTGAGTCCCATTTACAATATCAACCATCAACCATACAGTCGTCATCATACATAGAGCAGAAGAAGTAATTACCTGCCTCTAGTAGACTTAGTGGGCAGACTGTCGGGCTTGTTGGCGGCTGTAGTGATTCGGCTTTTACGACTAATTGTGACTCACATGTTATTTATTTATGCCCTCAAGTGAATAAAATTGTTTAACGTTTGAAACTCGGTCGGTGTGTGGTGCGGGTATTTTTCCGTCGAAGGGCTCGGAAAACGAAGACCGATGGCGCGATCGGATCGGGAATCCGATGTACGGATCTCGCGGAATGGGGTTTTTAAGATCGCGATGACTTAAGGCGTGCATTGAAATCCGCGTAAAATATCTGGCATGTTTGTTAGGGGAATTTGGATATTCCTGTGATTAATTAATTAAGGAATTAATTAATCGATTACGTACAATTAAATTTGGGATTTTTATCTCCTATGATTAATTAAATTGGGAAATTAATTAATCGGCGACTAGGATTTAAAAGGGGTTAAATTAATACGTACAAAGAAAAAAAAAAGAGAAACCCTAGCCGAAAAGAAAGAACGCGAAAGAGAAAAAAAAAGAAAAAAAAAGACGGAACCCTAACCGAAGGAAAGAAAGGAGAAAAGGAAGGAAACGAAGGAGTCCGATCACCCCGAACAACGAGCCGGAGACAAGGGCGCGATCGGACGTCTCCCCCGTGTATTAATTCGGTGAGTGAATCCTCGTTGTGGTTTTTCGGGATCTTCTTTTAAGTTCTTGTTTAGGGTTTCGGTCGTCATCATCGTCTCCGTCACCGCCGCTGTCGTTGCGCAAGTTAGGGCACTACACGGGCGGCGGAGACGCGCGATGCCGTAGGGCATCGCGCGGGCGGCAACAACGGGAGCCGCGCGGGCACCGCACCCGCGTGGGCACCACGCGGGCACCGCGCGGATCGCACCCGCGCGGGAACCGCCCCCGCGTGGGCACCGCGTGGGCACCGCACCCGCGCGGGCACCGCGCGGGCACCGCACCCGCGCGGGCACCGCGCGGGCACTGCGCGGATCGCACCCGCGCGGGCACCGCACCACGGATCGCACCCGCGCGGGCACCGCACCACGGATCGCACCCGCGGGGGCACCGCGCGGGCACCGCACCCGCGGGGGCACCGCGCGGGCACCGCACCCGCGTGGGCACCGCGCGGGCACCGCGCGGCTCGCACCCGAGTGGGCACCGCGCGGACCACACCCCCGCGGGCGCTGCCCGCGGAGGATCGCCGCATGGGTTCAGTCGGCTGCGCGGGGGGGGAAATCCGTCGACCGACGGGCTTGACGGTTTCCTTGGGTTTCCGTCGGACGGGTAATGTCGGGCTTTCATTTTGTAGAGTTAATGCGTGGTTCTGATTTTGGTTACCCTTATGGACTCTTCTTAGGTCCAGATACGCAACGGGAGTGTGCGAAAGATCCGGGTGCTCCGATCCCCTCGCAACCAGGTGGGTACCCTTGCTATAAGTGCAACGAGTGCAGTGAGTGCACCATATCATCGTAAAAGGCTCGTTAATTTGTCTAATAAAGTAGATGGACTATTATACCTTCGCATGAATACTTTTTATTAATAATTGTGGCGGCTGCGGTCGCGGGGCTTAATGCTTTTTATTAATAATTGTGGCAGCTGCGGTCGCGGGGCTTAATGCTTTTTATTAATAATTGTGGCGGCTGCGGTCGCGGGGCTTATCACACGCCGACACCGGCAATTTCGGTTTTGGATGTTGCACGTACACAGGTGGATTGGCCTCCACATGGGTGTACTTTTCCGGAGAAGGGGTCCGAGTGACCCGTGTTCCTCACGTGTATGGGGTGGGGACCTCTTCATGCCAGCTAAGGGCGCCGCACTAGCACCGTGAAGAGGTTAAAAGCATCAAAGGGGTATTGTGACTGTGCACGAGGGGAGACTTCCGTCTCTCCGACAGGTACTCTGGGGTTGGGGCCCAGCTTATTTTTGTAACAGGGTTTTAGCGAAAGGTTCCGGTATAATCGGTTTGTTTTTAATTCATCGTTAATTGTTAAGACATCTACTTTATTTGTCACTGACTTTACCCACTCCATGACAGGTTTGACTAGGGACATTAGTCGGGACGGTGGTGAGACTGCGTCGAGAGGACCGTAGTCGTAGGAGGCTTTCTACTCGTGGTTCCTTGGAATTATCTCAACTCTTTCTTAACTACTCTTAGTTTAATTTGCATCTGTGGATCATATTAGTTATAGTTAGCACTGTGGATTGGATGTACTATTACGGTTTAGACATACTTTCGTGATTTCGGGCGCGGCATGTTTTTATCATCATAAAAATGATTGCGAAAACGTTTTCAAAAGCAGAGTGCCATGTGGGCACAGATTTTGTAAACCTCTGGATTTATCCTTTCTAAACGATGTCGCCGCTCTCTTGTTGGGATGTGTAACTGTTTTAAAAATTGGGTGTCGGGTGGACACCGTTTGCAAAACCGTAGGTAATTACTTCTTCTGCTCTATGTACGATGACGACTGTATGGTTGATGGTTGATATTGTAAATGGGACGCCGTGCATATACAAAGGAGACTCTGTCCGATTGCAGAGTAAATTTGTATATGTGGCGGTCTGTCATGCACCGGGGGCGAGGTTGATCTTCACGTGTGACGAAAAAAAATATAATACACGTTTTTCCGCTTATACTAAGACCTCCCGGGGCGTGACAGATTATATGGTATCAGAGAAAAACAACCATGACCACAGTAGTCGGAGATCCACACCCACAGTGTATGATGCCACAAGCAAATTGGGACACGAGATAACCAAGGTATAGGTGCGGTAGTACGTGAGAGTACGGGGAAACGGGGTTTAATATAAGTGCGTTGTAAGTCAAGGTGCTAGGGTGATAATATTAGGGTTAACGCGGCTTCTTTGTTTACAGCGGACAGCGACCAGTATTCGGCCACCGAGCGCTAACTCTTTTAAATGGACAGGATGGATCCTGCAGCCGCGGCCAATCGCTTGCTCCGAAACCAGCTACGTGACGTGGCAGGGCAACTGTTAACTCTCACTGAGCGCCTATGACTACTGACTCGAGACTTCGAGGGTATCGACCGCACTAAGCGAGACGCCAGGGACGATGCCTATCGGGGAATGCCGCCGCCAGGTTACCCCACCGTTCCAAGAGGCGGTCGGCCTGGCCATGCAGGCTGAGCGGGATCTCGCCGAGGCACGAGCTCGGCAGGGTCACCCCGGTTACCATTGGGGACAAAGATTTCACCACCCCGGTCCGACGGGGGGCACCTCCCAAGACAAACGGGCGCCCAAACGCCCAAGGACAGAATGGAATGCCGGGCAAACAACAAAGAGGGGACCCGAACCACAGTGGAAGCCGTACGCCATATGCGACGGTGCACACCAACTTATGAGCTGCCCCTGGAAGGACGACCACTGCTTCAAGTGCGGCAAGCCGGGTCACTCACGCTTCTCGTGCCCCCGGAAGCCGGCTGTCACTAGACCCCCGGCGCCACGAGCGGACAAAACAAAGAAAACCGCTACCCCCACCCCTCGAGGGGGCCACAATCCAGAGAGCCGGGCAAATCAAACGCCCGAAGGAAGCGCGGAAGGGACGAACGAGCGCCATCGAGAAGCCCGGAATCGCAACAGGAACCCTGCGTTATCTGTCGGGAGTGCACACTCAGCGACGAGATGTCTTTGGAGGTACTATTACTGTGATCTTTGTGGTGCGCCGGACCACACCCGTGCCTCCTGCCCTTAGGGGATAACCCCTACCCCCGCCACACCACAGCCGGGAGAACAGAGAGTGCTGCAGCCCCTGCTCAGCCAAAGGACTTACCCGGGCGACCAGCACTCCGCGGACTCTCCAGACACCAAGCCCCTACCTCAACACGCTGTACGACGCTGGCCGGAGGGTTGTGGGCGTACTCCCCGATTTGCCACAGTGGAACACGCGATGTCTCAGAACCAGTGATAACAGGTAACGGATGTTTATTTTTCCTTCTGTTTAGGAGCACCGGTTACACCTAAGCTAATTACCCTCGCCTTTTCCCTCCCCTATTCCGGACACGCCTAGTGCGGATTGGGGAAGGAATCTTAAGTACTAGGCGAAACCTCCCCAGCATATGCGCGCGGGCGGGGTTTCAGAGTATAGGAGACCCTATTGTACTTTGTGAGACCTGTTAGTGGTCACGTGAGGAATAGATGGGCCCCCACCCCTCCACCTAGCGATTAAGGACCCAAGAGATCGTTTGGTCGCGTGGGTCCATAATCTAGGTTAGGCATGACATCCTAGTCGTAAGAGATTTTCCGGATGTATTTCCGGCAGAACTCCCTGGGATGCCGCCCGAACGAGAAGTTGACTTCCCTATTGAACTACTCCCCGGCACCAAGCCAATCACCAAGGCACCGTACAGGATGGCCTTCGCTGAGTTGAAAGAACTCAAGGCACAGCTAGAAGACCTTTTGGACAAAGGTTTTATCAGACCAAGCGCGTCACCATGGGGCGCGCCCGTCCTGTTCGTGAGAAGAAGGACGGAAGCCTCCGGTTGTGCATAGACTACCGGGAAATAAACAAGGCCACCATTAAGAACAAGTACCCCCTGCCAAGATCGACGACCTATTCGACACAACTGCAAGGGGCAACGGTGTTTTCAACAAATTGATCTACAGTCAGGCTATCATCAGCTCAAGGTTAAAGGGGAGGACGTCCCCAAGACGGCCTTCCGAACTCGCTATGGCCACTACGAATTTACAGTGAGCTTCGGGCTCACTAACGCCACCGGCAGTATTCATGGACATGATGAATAGGGTGTTCAACCTTTCCTAGATTTATTCGTGGTGGTCTTCATCGACGATATCCTCCTCTATTCCCGTACAGATGAGGAACATGAAGAACCATCTGCGCATAGTCCTCCAGACCTTACGGGAACAAAAAACTCTACGCCAAACTCAAAAAGTGTGAGTTTGGCTCCGTAAGGTGGATTTCTTGGGGCACGTGGTCCGGCGTACGGGAGCGCGGTGGACCCAAGGTAGATAGACTCGGTGACGACCTGGCACCGACCGACAACGGTGACCGGAGGTTCGAAGCTTCCTAGATTAGCCGGGTATTACCGGCGCTTCGTGGAGGGCTTTCTCTAAGATAGCCACCCCCTTGAATCGTTTAACTCGAAAGGGGGAGAAATTTTATCGGGACGGATCAGTGCCAGAGGAGTTTCGAGGAGCTCAAGGATAGATTGACGCGGGCCCTGATTCTCGCCTTACCAGTAACCGAGGAGGATTATGAAGTATTTTGCGATGCGTCGCGAACGGATTGGGAGGAGTGCTTATGCAACGGGGAAGGGTTATAGCTATGCGTCAAGGCAACTCAAGGATTATGAGCGGAATTACCCCGTGCTGATTTGGAGCTCGCAGCGGTTGTGTTCGTCCTCAAGCTATGGAGACATTACTTGTATGGAGCACCACTGCAACGTGTACTCTGCTCTATAAGAGTCTCAAGTACCTCTTTCACCCAAAAGGAGCTAAACTTGCGGCAAAGGCGGTGGCTCGAGCTACTAAAAGACTACGACATGACGCTCCCTATCATCCGGGAAAAAGCAAATGTGGTAGCTGACGCCTTGAGTCGCAAAGGGCAGGCCGAGGGAAGCAGGTGTAGTGCTATCACCCAGCAAGAACATCTGATTGCGGAGTTTCGCGGTTAAGACTGGAAGTGGTACCGGCGGGTACGTCGCACAACTTCTGACTCTAGTGGTCAAGCCCATCCTGCTGGACAGGATTCTTGAGGGGCCATCGACCGATGACCAACTCCAGCTTGTGCGAGGCAGATAACCGCCGACCAGGAAAGGCGATTTCGCAGTAAGCACCGATGTCGCACGATAACGGTTTCGAGGACAAAATCTGTGTGCCGGATCTACCGGAGCTCACAAAGATGAATGCATGAGGGAGGCGCATGCCGCTCCTTTGTAGCGCACCCCGGGTAACGAAGATGTACAAGGACGTCAAATTAGAACCTTCTGGTGGGCCCAAGAATGACATGAAGATTGAATCGATTCGTGGCACACTGCCTGGTATGCCAACGAGTGAAGGCCGAGCATCAGCGACCGGCGGGAAAGTTGCAACCACTACCGGTGCCCGAATGGAAGTGGGAAAGGATTACCATGGATTTTGTGACCGTTTTCCCGAGATCGCCACAAGGACACGATGCGATTGGTCATTGTGGACCGTTTGACGAAATCGGCCCACTTTCTGGCCATACACACAACGTGGACCTCAGGAACGACTGGCACAAACGTACATCAATGAGATAGTAGGTTGCATGGGGTACCGACATCTATTACGTCGGACAGAGACACGCGTTCATGTCAAATTTTTGGCGGAGCCTGCAACAAGCGATGGAAACAAGTTGCATTTAGTACGGCGTTTCACCCGCAGACCGACGGGCAATCAGAGCGGTGATTCAGATTGTGGAAGACATGCTTCGAGCGTGCGTTTTGGACTTGGGCGAAGGGTGGTCGCGATACCTACCCTCGTGGAGTTCGCCTACAACAACAGCTATCAGCCAGTATCCAGATGGTGCCATACGAGGCTCTGTATGGGCGCCGCTGTCGGTCTCCAATATGCTGGGATGACTTGGGTGAGCGTAAGTTTTTGGACCCAGATTTTGTTGGTGGAGACCGAGGCGAAGGTGCGATTGATCAACAAAGACTACTGACCGCCCAGAGCAACAGAAAAGTTTATGCGGACAAGAGACGATGAGACTTAGAGTTCATGGTAGGTGAGCATGTTTGCTCCGAGTCTCACCATCCAAAGGAAACGACGTTTCAGCCTAAAAGGAAAGTTATGTCCGAGGTACGTGGGGACCATTCGAGATCCTAGAACGCGTGGGTCCAGTGGCGTACCGGTTAGCCTTGCCACCGAACCTCGAACGAGTCCAAACGTGTTCCACGTCTCAATGCTCCGAAGTACCTCGCTGACCCTCTCATGCCTTGGATGGTTCCACCACCTCGAGTTGCGTGAGGATTTGAGCGTGGAGACGCCGATGCGGATTTTGGCAAGAGAGGACAAGAGGTTGCGTAATCGAACTATTCCCTACGTAAAGGTCCAGTGGAGCAACCACAAGAACGCGAAGAGACATGGGAACTGGAATCGAGGATGAGGAATGCTTTCCCGGTTGTTTGGTGAGGTTTGTACTTAAGTTTCGGGGACGAAACTTTTTTATAAAGTGTGAGTGGTGTAGTGATTCGGCTTTACGACTAATTGTGACTCACATGTTATTTATTTATGCCCTTCAAGTGAATAAATTATTTAACATTTGAAACTCGTCGGTGTGTGGTGCGGTATTTTTTTCCGTCGAAGGGCTCGAAAACGAAGACCGATGGCGCGATCGGATCGGGAATCCGATGTACGGATCTCCCGGAATGGGGTTTTTAAGATCTGATGACTTAAGCGTGCATCGAAATCCGCGTAAAATATCTGGCATGTTTGTTAGGGAATTTGGATATTCCTGTGATTAATTAATTAAGGAATTAATTAATCGGTTTACGTACAATTAAATTGGGATTTTTTCTCCTATGATTAATTAAATTGGGAAATTAATTAATCGTGCGACTAGGATTTAAAAGGGGTTAATTAATACGTACAAAGAAAAAAAAAGAGAAACCCTAGCCGAAAAAGAAAGAACGCGAAAGAGAAAGAAAAGAAAAAAAGACGAAACCTAGCCGAGAGAAGAAAGAGAAGGAAAAGGAAGAAACGAAGGAGTCCGATCACCCCAAACAACGCCCGGAGACAAGAGCGCGATCGTACGTCTCCCCCCGTGGATTAATTCGGTGAGTGAATCCTCGTTGTGGTTTTTCGGGATCTTCTTTTTAGTTCTTGTTTAGGGTTTTCGTCGCTCATCATCGGCTCCGTCACCACCGCCGTCGTTGCGCAATTTAGGGCACGACACGGGCGCGGAGACGCGCGATGCCGCTAGGCATCGCGCGAGCGGCAACAACGGAGCCGCGCGGGCACCGCGCGGCACCGCACCCGCGTGCACCGGCGCGGGCACCACGCAGGCACCGCGCCCGATCGCACCCTTCGCGGGCACCGCACCCGCGCGGGCCACCGCACGTGCGTGGGCACCGCGCGGATACGCACCCCGCGGGGCACGCGCGTGCACCGCACCCGCGTGGGCACCGCGCGGCACCGCGCGGATCGCACCCCGCGGTGGCCACCACGCGGGCCCGCGCGATCGCCTCGCACACCCCGTGGGCACCGCGCGGTGCCAGCGCCGACACCACACCCGCGCGGGCGCTGCCGCCCCGCAGATCGCCGCATGGGTTCAGTCGCCTGTGCGGGGGGGGAAATCCGTCGACCGAGATTGCTTGACGTTTCCTTAGGTTTCCGTCGACGGTAATGTCGGGCTTTCGTTTTTAGAGTTAATTCGTGGTTCTGATTTTGGTTACCCTTATGGACTCTTCTTATGTCCAGATACGCAACGGGAGTGTGCGAAATATCCGGGTGCTTCCGATCCCCTCGCAACCAGTGGGTACCTTGCTATAAGTGCAACGAGTGCAGTGATACACCATATCTCATAAAGGCTCGTTAATTTGTCTATAAATTAGATGGACTATTGGACCTTCGCATGAA